>VWYP01009721.1:66334-128548 GCA_013400435.1 Pycnonotus jocosus | reverse complement strand
ATTTTTCTATTGAGTATTTGTGGTCTGTATTGAAGGTTTAAAGGTTTTCATTAGCTGTTTTTCCTTCCCAGAGTTTCCTGAGGCTGGCAACAATTACATTTGACTATTGTGGGCGTTTCCAACAGACATCTTCTAATTGACAAGTTGAAATTTTAATCAACACCTAGTTGGAATCCTGTTGGCAAACACCTGCTTCTCTTTCAGTCAGTGGTGCCTCTTGACCCTCCAGTGGACTTGTTGCATCATTATGAGCTCTGTGGTCTTTGAGCTTAGGGCTCAGCCTTGCTCTCCCTCCTCCTGCAAGATGGGATTGTGCCTCCAGCTGCTGCAGTTCTGCAGCTGAGTTTGTGCTTTACTAGACTGTGATCAGGCATCTCAGGTTCATCGTGAGGGTCACTGAGTAAATGTCTTGGGGGTAACCTGAATGATGGTGGGGTTTTTTTGGGCTAGGCTCTGGCATGTAGGCTTGTGCAACCCAGAAAATACATTTTTTAAAAATCTACATCTTTTTCTCTTGAGCTCAGGAACCCGAATATTTGCAATGTAATAGTAATGATGCCACTAATAATGAAATCCATAAAAAAAAAAAAAAAAAGAGTTGTTTTCCATTGGATCACTGAACTGAATCAGTTTCCTTGGTAGTCACAAGGAAACAAAGCTCATACCCAAGTGCTAAAAATACATTATTCTGGAGACACAGTAGCTCTTCAGAGGGAGAAAAAGGTGCTCTCATTTTGTGAGATGAAAGAAGGGAGAATGCCTTTCATTTAGGGGCGAAATACAGCAGAGAAGAAAGCTTGACAACCTGGCTGCAGTCTTAGAGTATATACATGTATTTACTGACTCATGTAAGATGTTTTAGCGTGGGTGGTTATGTGTTTTTTGCAGTATTTTAAAGCCTTGCAGCCTAAAGTCAGCACTCGTGCTTTCCTCATCGCTTTTTTGCCCTCAGACTTGATTCTTTTCCTAAAGCTAAGCTCTCAAAAGTATTTATTGCATGTACTTCAGCCTAACTACCAGAAATTGTTAAGCTGTGTCCCCCTAGAATCAAAAATTCTAAATCCTCATTTCAACACAAAGGCAAAATAGCATATCTGAAGCACTGGGCAAGAGGTGTCAGTGCCAGTTTTGCCTGGCAGTTCTGCAGTTAGTCCCTGGATAGCCAAGCATGTTCTCAGGGATTTAATTTCCTGAAATTAGAGGTCACTTTTGAACCTCTTATCCCTGATACATAATTGAATGAAAAATGACTGCAGGCATTGCTCTGGATTTTGAACTTTTGTCTAAATACAGAGGAATGGTGTTGAGAGAGGCTTGGGGAAGTGCTTAAGAGTGTTTGCTCCTGAAAGCTTTTCTTCTTTGGTCACCTGGCAGAGCTTGTTTGTTTCTGTGGCCTTCCAGATAGGGTTGTACAGCAGCTATAATGGGCATTCATATTAGCCAGGCCTATCTTAAAGCCTTGTGATGTACATGCTGCATTCTTCAAAGCCTGTGGAAAGAAAATCAGTAATGTTTACCTCAAATCCATTACACTCCTGTTTTCTGGTGGCTGGCTAGGGCTTTGATAGTTTTTAAGCAAACTTTGTTACACTGCGTTTCAGCTTGCTCCCCTGTTGCTAAACCTTCTCTTCATGGTTCAGGGTCTCACTCTAATTAAATGTTAGATACTGAAGCTGTTTTAGCTTTCCTGCTCAGTGTTTGACACACCTGGCTTTTTAGCCTCCTTGGTTGGTAAATCTGCAAAGGTGGTCTGGGCTGAATATTCCATGTGCTGTTTCCTGGTGAGATCAAGTTGTGCAGTGGAGGAGTTCCCATTTGTAGCTTCAAGGGATTCCTTTTTGCATATATTGGTTTGACATGTGGACAGCTTGTTTTTGAGAAAGGTCTGAAACTCATGGACATGTGTATAAGGGAAATTGTGTGAAATCCAGGCACTCCTTGGTGTCAGAGAGAGTTTGTGCACTGTTTTCAATGAGCAAAGAATTCAAAGCATGATTTTGTTCAGACTTTACTTGCTTCCATGATGCATTTTCATTTATTCTTGGAGGGGCTATCAATGTATCATACTCCTACATGCAGAGTGTCTGAGAGAACTGAAGACACTTGCAGATGAAAAATACTTCCAAGATTTACAGAGTTTCACGTGAGTTCTGAGAAATGAAAGATTTAATACCTATGGATTATGGAATAGAGTTCTGTAATTTAGGCAGACCCTTGTTCTATCATTGCTAAACAAATGTTATTTTAAAGTTAAACGAATTTTGCCAATATCCATTGCACTGACTGAATGGCAGGGATCTTAGATTTAGAAAGGGCTTTGAATCCCAGTGGATTCCTGTAGTGTTTGAGCTGGATCCCAGGGTGCTTTCACAAAGGTTACCGAGTACATAACCTTGGGGGGGGGTGTGTCATTTACTGTGGAATTGCAGCTGCTGCTGGCCTGAAATGCGGTGATTGCATGTGCAGAGCTTTGTGAAGAGGAAGTGAGGAACAGTTTTTAGTTTTTCGTTTGAACTGGCTGGGAGGAAGGGATGGTGACTAAACAACAGAACGTAACGTAGTTACAGTGCTCAGAATTTGGGCAAAGCAGCAAGTGTAGTGGTCACTATGTGCCTGTGAGGAAGGGCTGGTGAGTGATGACAGATGGTAAGAACGAGCACCTTGCCTGAAGGTTAATCTCAGAGTGGGGCAGAGTGGCGGGAGAGTGGTGAAGTTGCTGGAGCGATCTGGAAGAGGGATTTGAAAGGCTTATCTTGGCTCATATGGTATTGCATCTGAGGAAGGCACTTCCTGTAATGATCACCATCATTTGACAGGAAAAAAGATTTGACAGGAGGAAAAGTGCCAGGAAAACTGCAGCTCTGGACATGAGGCAAGCAGACCACAAAGCTGCTCAGGGAACTAGTAAGGAAAGTCCCCTGAGAGAGTGTTTTTGTAGGTGCTGGGGTCCATCGGTGCTTGTCAGTTTTTAAACACCACCTCCTGAGGGCACAGGAGCAGGCAATTCCTAAATGTTGCAAGTCAAGCAGGCGAGGCAGAGGGCTGGCTGGGCTGAACAGGGATGTCCTCTTGGATGGAAGGTGGAAAAGGAGGGTGCATTCCCAGTACAAGCAAGGTCAGGTGACATGGGAAGAACACAGAATGCTGCTTGCCATTGTAGGGAGAAATTCATGTGGCCAAAGCTCACTTGGAGCTGAAGGTGGCCAGAAATGTGTGGGACAATAAAAAGAGTTTTATTAAATACATTAATGGCAAAAGGCAGTATTGAAATAGCATCAGCCTGTTACAGGATGGGGATGGGCACCTCACAAACAGGGACATGGACAAGGCAGAAATGTTTAATGCTTTCTTTGCCCCTGTCTTCAGCACTGATGATGGACCAAGGTGGTCTCAGTGCCCTGAACTGGAGGATCGTAACTGGGAATCATCAGCTCACAGTTAACCCTGAACTTGTGCAGGATCTGTTGCTGCAGCTGGATCCCTACAAATCTATAAGGCCTGATGGGACTCCTCATAGAATCCTCAAGGAGCTGGCTGATGTCATTGCAAAACATCTCTTGATGATTTTTTAACAGTTTCAGGAATCCTGAGGCATCCCAGCTGACTGGGAGCTAGCAAACATTGTCACAGTTTTCAAGAAGTGTGAGAAGGAGGACCCCAGAAACCAGAGGTCTGTCACTGTCACCAGTGCCTGGTAAAATCATGGAAAAGATTATTTGGGGAGGTATTGAAAAACAGCTGTAGGATAATGCAACCAGCAATGGTCACAGCCAGCACAGCTGGATGAGGGGAAAGTCCTGCTTGTTGAATCCTTCTATAACAGGGTGACCTACCTAGTTGCTCTAGGAAAGCCAGTAGGTGCCATCTTTTTGGACTTGGGCAAAGCTTTGGATACTGTCTCTCATAAGATCCTTCTGGACAGGATGTCCGGCACACAAGCGGACATTGTGGTACGTGATGGGTGAGCAGCTGCCTCAT
This sequence comes from Pycnonotus jocosus, assembly GCA_013400435.1. NCBI lineage: Eukaryota > Metazoa > Chordata > Aves > Passeriformes > Pycnonotidae > Pycnonotus > Pycnonotus jocosus. Next base: position 124,570 of record VWYP01009721.1, on the reverse strand, counting down.
GGGTCAAGCACAGAGGATTGTTGGGAATGGGGAAACAGCAGCTGGTGTCCAGGTTCTGCAGGGCTCCATCCTCCCCCTGTGCTCTTCAACGTCTTCCTAAATGACCTGGACACAGAACTGCAAGGGATACTAAGGAAGCTTGTGGAGGACACTTAATTGGGAGGAGCTGTCAACTCCTTGAGGGCAAAGATGCCCTGCAGAGACTTCAGCAAATAAGAGATGAGCAATCACCAACCATAGGAAGGTCAGTAAGGACAAGTGCAGGATTCTGCACCTGGGATGGGGAACCCTGGCTGTAGGGCCAGGCTGGGCAGTGAGAGGCTGGAGAGCAGCGCTGTGCAAAGGGCCCTGGGGGTCCTGGTCCATGGCAAGTTGAACATGAGCCAGCAGTGCCCTGGAGCCAGGAGGGCCAACCCTGTCCTGGGGGCATCAGGGACAGCATGGCCAGCCGGGAAAGGGAGGGGATTATCCCCTCTGCTCTGAGCTGGGGCAGCCTCACCTCCAGTGCTGGGGGCAGCTTTGGATGCCACAGTATGAAAAAGATATTAAGCCATTAGAAGCCATCCAAAGAAGGGCCACAAGGATGATGAAGGGTCTTGAGAGGAAGACATATGAGGAGTGGCTGAGGGCACTTGGTCTGTTCAGCCTGGAGAAGAGGAGACTGAGGGGAGATGTTTTGGTTTTCAATGCCCTTCCCCTTCAATGTGAGGGGGAGCAGAGGGGCAGGTACAGATCTCTTCATGCTCATGACCAGGGACAGGACTCAAGGAAATGACATGAAGTGAACCAGGGAGGTTTAGGCTGGATGTCAGGAAAAGGTTCTTCCCCCAGAGGATGGTTGGGCACTGGCTCAGGCTCCCCAGGGAAGTGTTCATAGCACCAACCTGGCAGAGTTCACAAAGCATTCAAAAAATGCTCTCAGGCACATGGTGTGACTCCTGGGGCTGGTCCTGTGCAGGGCCAGGAGTTGGGCTCCATGATCCTGATGTATCCCTTCTAACTCAGCACATTCTGTGATAGCATGATTCATTTTTGGAGAGGCACATTCATTTTTCTTTACAAGACGGCTAGATTGAGTACACCTAAGTCCAAAGGACTTTCAAAGCCTTGACAACATCATGTTATCAGCCTATGAATGGGAGGTGCTCAAATTGACTTCGATAACCTGTAGTAAACTTGGGTTAAAACTGTTTGCTGTTATGGTAAAACATGGCTACCATGGGAATTGGTCTGGGAGCTCGAGTGGCACTTGGGTCTTGTGCTGGAAAACAAGATGAGGTCTAGGAATTCCTGGCTGTTGTAAGAGTGACATGTGCCTGTGTGTGGTTATGTGTGTTCTGTGAGATGATAAAATCAAATATGTGCTGCTGAGGAAAGGGATGACAGGTGGGAACTTGTGTTAAAGTGCCGTGGCAGGGAGCTGCAGGGATGGTTCTTTATGTGTGTCAGAGACTGAGCAATTGTGCTGTGGTGTTGTAAAGCACTGCAGAGATCGTATGGATCGACACATTGTTCAGCAGCTGCAACTGGGGAGTCATCAACTGATAGTAAATTTCAAGTAGCATTGCTGTTGACAAGAGATAAAAGGCTATTGCTTCTTCTGTTTTGATCTTGAATGAGATTATTGTATAATAATATGCTCTAAAGATAAGGAAGATAGATGGGCAAACCCTCCAGCAACAGAAAAGTGAGAAAGGAAATTTGGCTACGTGAAAGGGTGTCTTGGGTTGTGTTTGCTTGCGTGCTGCTTTCTCTGTGATAAGGCCTGAAGACTTCTGCCCAGCCAGCTCTTTTTGTGCTCGACATAATGGAAACTGCCCACAGAATAGTTTGCTTCTGTTTGCTTTGTGCTGGAATTTGAATCCAAGCATGGAGATATTTCTAAATGGCATGGAGCCCCTGCTGTAAGGAGCTGTGGGCCAGGCACTTAATGGGGAGATTGAGCACCTCTGTTTTCTCCTCAGGCTGCAGATCTTCCTGACAGTGTTGGCAGTAGCACTTAGTTGGTCTCAGAGTGAGCTGCAGAGCAGCACAGGCATCGGGCAAGGCTGGTGTTAAGCAGAAGTGACAGCCAGACATGGATCTGTGTCAGGGCTGCTTTGCTCTGTTGTGCTGCCTGCTGTAGCGGGGTAGCAGGGGTGTATTTACAGTGGGAGCAGTGCTTGCAGCCATCGGAGCCTTTGAAGTGTTTAGAGGCTGTAGCAGCAGGTAGTTCTCCAGGGACACAGCTGGGTGCCTTACAGGTGGCTTTACAACAGCCTTGTGCATGATACCTAATAGCTGAGACTTCTCTGCTCATGCTGAGCAGTGTATTAGTTGTGGGGTAGAATTCCCTGAGGGTTTGAATTGTTTTATTGATTCCAAGCAATTTTCTGTTTTGATTGGATTTTTTTTTTTTGGAATGAAAACGTAGTCTTGACAGATCATTTAATAAAATGATGCAGTTAAAATTGATTAAGTTTTTCCTTTTGGGAAGCGTGTGTTCTTCACAAGTGGGGAAAAAGAATGCATACTCGTTGATTGCTTTCTTTTATTATCAGGAGGCATGTGTGTTACATACACCCTGTGGCGGTATTCTAAGAACACTGTATTTACAGTGTGAAGTGTTCAGCCTTGGGGAACAGAAAAAATCCCTCTTTGAGTCTGAGAAGTCCTTTGCAGCACCAGTGGTGTGTTAGAGCTCTGCCTCCCTTGCTGAGGATTATGCCTTTTTTGTGGTTTGGGATTTCTTTTTGCTTTTTGTCCTTAAGGAGATAAATGGAAAAGGAAAACTAAGAGCATGTCATAGGAGTATGATCCCTCTCCTGTTGTTCTCAGTGATGAAATCCTTTTAGAACACACAAACACTTTGGTCATCTGAAAGAATCTGAACTGTAAAAGAATCCAAGTGGTCTTGGTCCCTCTCCCAGAGTGAGGATGCTCAGTAGGTTACTGTGTTCATCCTAGACTTGCTGTGATCATGTGACATTTAATAAGATGCCTGTTATCTCTGATGTCTAACCATGATGGAAGTGCATGTTTTAGATGTGTTTATTTGGCTTCATGCCTTGGAGTTGTGTATTTTTCATATTTACTGTTTCTCACATGGCTTATGGTAGCATGGGCTCTCTTAACATCTCACTGTTTTTCCATCTGCTGTGAAACTCGTTCTTCCCATGAGGTATATAATGGCATCTTACAGAACTTTTATATCTTCCAAATCCCAGTGATTCAGACTTGCCTTATGATTTTTAAAATTTTAATTTTATTTTACCGCAACCAAGTTTAACTCTTGTCTTGATCTTTAGTTGTTTTTCTAGGCTTGATGATCCTAGTCCAGCTTGGCACTAGGGCTAGTACTCAGAAAACTCAATGAACACAGTGATTTTGGATACTTAATGAAAGAGAATTATTTTGGTGAATGATTTCTGAAATAACTGAACTAAGTTCATGTGCTTATTGTAGTACAGGAGAGATGTTTTGATTCCTGTGTTTTGTTTTGACCAGAGTAGATTCTGCCTTCTGTACAATCCAGGGCTGGTTCTTCCTTCATTCACACTCAGTTGTACAAATCAGATCATTAACCACTGAAGTAGGTGTAATGGGCTGTGAATTTCTGCTTTCAGTGAGGTCCCTTTTCTGGATTAGGTATGAAAATATGGAAAGGATGCTTAATAGACAAATAACATCCTTAATTTTCCTCCTGCACTTTTGTTGGTGTAGGCAGAGTGGGTGGATGGCTTATTAATGAGAGCAGTTTGGGAAATGCAGTGACTTAGGCTTGGCACTGGTGAAGACAGTGACATTTTGCCATTAGCTTTGATGGAAGCAGAGTTGAAACTCTCGTTTGGGATTTCAAAAGTAGCTAGATTCAATGCTGCTGTAGGCTGGATATTCTGCTGTCATTTGGCTAGCTTCTTCAATTTCTTACTTTCTTGTCCAAGCAGCGGTGCTGGTTTGAATCTATGAATTCAAGGCTTGTAGTCTGGCTTTGTTTATTCAGTGAGTAAATGTTTTCCCTATTGACGTGAAGCCCTTGCCAAAGGTCATCTGTTAGCTGCAGTGTGTAGTAAAACCTCAGTCCCACAAGGAATTCTTCCACCGTTTTCTCCTGGTATTATGTAGTTTACACTGCTCAGAAAAATCCTCTTCAGCCTCTTCAGTAACAGTGTTTCCACTGTGCCTGCATGGATTTTGTGTGCAAGGAAGTGGCTATTACAGAATTACCTGAGAAACTTTCATTCCTTATTCAGTGTGGGGAGGTGGTTGGCATGGAAAAAAACTCCCATTATAATACGTCCTGAGGAAGGCTGGCTGTGTTTGACTTGTCTCTTACGCATGGAAATTTTATGTAGTGTGCTTTGACACGGCACTTAAAAGATCATTACAAGTGGAGCTCCTGTAGTTTTGATAATAAGAGTTACCCTTTTGTGAAACATGGAACAGTTAATTAATCCAGTGACCAAACCTTTGTGTATGTGGACATAGAAGTGTGTATTTAAGACACTTGTTCTGAAGTGCAAGATGACACAGTGAAGAAATGGATATGGGTGAGATACGGCAGGGATTGTCTTGCTCCTCACCTCTGTAGCTTCTTTGTGGCATGAGAGGGACCTGGAAAAAGCTGCCCATACATTTTTTTAATTCAGTGTATGATAAGTTGTCATCAGAGCTGAATTAAAAGACACTGGTAAAGACCCAGAAGTACATCACACTGCCACTACACTAATTTTGCCAGGTGCTTGCCTTACTTGGGAACAGCTGTGTTAAAGCCTCCAGATTCACGAGCTCATCTCTCACAGAAACTTGAATCAAACACACCTCGTCAAGCTTGTTGTTCTTAATTCTTTGTCTTGTGTGCAGGCTCTCTGTCCCAGATCTCACAGTGTACAAAACCACTCAGATCCACAAATGAATTGGAAATTTCCAGGTGCTGCCTTGCTGGTGCAGCGGTTTAACTCGCTGAACACCTCAGTGGCAGCTAGTTGGTCAGATATTAATGTCTTGCCAATGGAAAATATCAGAACCCATGAGAACTGAATACTAATCTGCGTGGGTATGTTTGTAGTCTGTGTCTTCTAGGGAGGCTGTTGATTGAAGAAATCACATCCATCTGAGTGTTAAAATGTTAATATTTACATTGCTGCATTACAGGAAATAAATCTGGATTTTTTTTTTTTTTTGTCATGCATTTTTTGCTATATATCTCACAGGTTTTGTGAGGGATTTTTCTTACTCCCTTCTGACTTTAAATAGAGTTTGGGGATGGTCCGACAGGATCCTCAGAAGAAGTTCAAACTCCTGCTTGTGTTCTTCAGTTTTCAAGGGAACATTTAAATAGAGTGGTAGTTAAATGATCTTGGGAGTCTGGCTCTTCTCACAGATTAATAAATGGCAGTCAGTCACTATTTTTCTTTCTTTTTCTTCTGTTTTTCCCTTCATAAAAAGAAGGAAGAGTTCCGATAACTTCACCATCTTTGATATTAAAACACTAACATTTGCTTAAAATGATCCTCTCTATATTCTTACCCCAGGAGATAAGATTTTTAGCTATTTGCTGGGAACATTGCTTCAATTTTGACCATTATGCATATTCTGTGTAATGTCTGTTATTCATTGCTGTGTTCCAGAGAGGTTTTATTGGGGCAGATTCCTTAATGTATCACTAACTGAAAAGAGAAGACAAACAGATAACTAAAACATAATGAATTCAGTCATATCTTTCCAATGAAAGCCTTGGACAGTTACTTCACTTCTAAAATTATTAATTTTATTTTTTTATAGAAAACTTATCCCATCTTGTGCTTTTGAGCAGGGCTTTCTGATCCTGGAGAGGTTTCTGCAGGCTGGAGTGAGGCAATGCTGCTCTTACTGACTGTAGCCTTACCCTATTTATTCCTACCATGTTTGTACACAGACAGTGAAGGGATGAGCAGTGTGGGAAGGCCTTTGCATCAGTTTGCAGATGTTGTCTACAATTAATGTCCACATCTGCAAATTCTGAGTTAAGGAAATAGGTCTTAGCTTCCCTATCAGATAGACCTAGCACAAGTCCTTCATCTCTGCAACTCAGAAAGATTTATTGGCTTTTTTTTTTTTCATTACTGCTGTGTAGTTGGCAGTGGAAAATACCTGCTGTACCTGTAAATCTTACTGTGTTGAAATTAGTTGATTTGCACAGCTATAATATATTCTGCTGTCAAAGCACTATCTTGTCAGAGGAGCGCAGATTCTTTCTCTTTTCCCTTTCCTCCTGTTACAATATTTTTGAAAGCTGACAGAGACTCTGTCAAACGGTTTCAAGGCAAAAAGGTATAATTTGTTTGGAATGGAGTGAATAATTATACAGGCAAAAATCATGCAGCCACACAGGGAGATTTGCTTGGGAGAAGAAACAACAGCTTGTTCTGTGGGCTCTGTGTGTATGTGGCAGCATGCTTCATTTTGCAGAGGCTTACGCCAGCAGAAATCAGGTAACCAGTGCAGGTATCTAGGACATTAACTTCAAAGAGTACATCCCAGGCTGTTGGCAGAGCTCCTGGTCAGTTATTAATCTGCAGGAATTCATTTGTTGATGCTCAGGGGGAAGGATGTTATGAAGTGGCTCCTTTTGAATGCTGGGTGGAAGGCAGGTAAGTGCAGTGCGGCCAGTACAGGCACACCTCAGTTAGGAAATGAGAAACAAAACAGACCCAGGAGAGTGATCACAGAAATTGGGGATTGAGTGGCTTTTATTTTCTGGTTCATTTGGAAAGAGTTTCCTGGAGGTTTGTCACAGAAGCCTGCAAATTATCATTTCTGTATCCTAGGTCTGTCTACCTGGTCCCAGCATTCCAGATCTCAGCGTCGTAGGACTTCATGTTCCAGAGAGGAAGACCGGAAGCCTTCTGAGGTATTTCTGGAATTTGACTTGCATTTTGTTACATCTGTCAAAGTACCTGCACACACGATATATACGTAGATGTTTTCTGCTAATGGATCAATTTTTTCTGATTGATTTTTTTTTTTTAAGTTTTATTTTTTGGTACATTTTGGCTGGCACATACCTCCCCTCCCTCACCCCATCTTTCCCTCTCCCCCCTCCCCTGAAGATTAGAGAGTTCAGCTGTTGGCACAGCTACTGCCACCACCAGTTTCTATCTGTGAATTTTGTTGTAGTCTGACACCCATTCAGCATAGCTGCAGAGTCTTCTTGTGCTATTTTAGGCATCAGGGTTTATTTGCAGCTTGATTTGTGAACAGTGGAAATTTACATTAGGTGCATTTATTTCATAGTTTGTACTGGGGCTCGGTGTGTGTGATCTTTGCTAAAGTGCTTGTCAAACTAGAAATCTGCTTCCTGACAGTTCTGTCTTGTCTGGTGCTTTGAAGAAATACTATCAGGGGAGATAAAAATCTTTGAACTTTCCAGGTTGGCTCAGCTGTTAGTAACACACAAAATGTGATCCATTTCTTTGGAAATGTTCTTGCTGAATCTTCCTATCTTCAGGCAAAATACTCCACTGCAGGCTTTGTAGAAGCTGCAAAGAAGGGATTAGCTCTGGGAGATGGAATTTCTCATTTATTGCACTTGCCCAGTACATGTTATTCATTTCATATTAGTGAGTGGTGTTGAGGAAAAATTGCTTTATTAATCTCCCTAATGACTGTGTACCAGAGACTCAGTGAAGAGTGTTCACAAGGAGAATCCCATTCATTGTTCAGTGTGAACTATGCCTAGTATTGGTTGTTCCCAAACTCCTTTGATTGTTGGCTATCAAAGACCTTTTTTTTGGTGAATGTGGAGATCCCTGGTGAATTTATTCTTGTTAGCAATAGGCTTGTTTTCCTTAGCTACCTTTTGTGCATCCCTTAGAAGTAGCCCCTTATACCTGCTTTTGAGAAGTACCTCATGAAAGGCTATCAAGAAATTATCTGAGATAATTAGGAGTCTTGCTGTTGGTTTTTTTTGCGTGCTTCTGTTTTCTTCTCTCCCTTACCTTGTTTTTGCTGTCAGAATCCGTGCATTTTTGTGCTGTTCTCTCATGTTTCCTCAGTCTGGATGAGCTGCTCTTGTGCTTCCCTTTCTCTCTGCTCCACAGCCTTTCCCCCCAGTGTTGTCCCAGCTCACTGCAGCAGAGGCGCGCTGGCAGGAAAGTGACACTCGGAAACTCCCCGGGTGAAATCCTGGGCTCATGGAAGGTGGTGGCAGAATTCCCACTGACTTCAGCGTGGCCAGGGTTTCACCCTTCAGCTTTGAAGTGTTCAGTGCTTCTGAGAGCCAGCACTTCTGTAAGCTGTGCTTTCCTTCAGGCACTCTGATTGCATCAGCAGCTGGAGCAGAAAGAATGGTGTCATGGGGCCACTGGCCTGGGAAGGAGTTTCTTGCCTGTCAGGTGCTGCATTAGCTTTGCTTCTGAGGGAGTTTCGTGACAATTTTATCCAAGAGCCTGAGTTATTTTGGCTCTGTGATTGAGCAAGGTCTGCGTCCCATTTTATATTTTTAGTCTTCTTTTAATTTGACTTTTGATTGCTTTAAGTCATAACACTAAAAAGTGCAAAATCCCCTGGCCAGCTGTGCTTGTTTGTTTTGTGAGCCCGTTTACTTTGTGGCTTACTTCTCATTCTTGATTGAAGCCTCACAGGACTTGTAATTGAATTGTTTTAAACATTTCATTATATTTCATTACCAGCATTCACCCTGTTCTTCATATGGCAATCTTTTTCTTTGCTTTTTAATGTTGGTGGTTTTTCTGAACATGTCAAGACAAGTGTTAAGAGAAATGTCATGATTTTATGCTATTTTAATGACAAAACCAAAGTAGAAACAGAAACATACGTAGACAGAAGTGGGACAGTTATGTGTGTGTTGGGAGGGAGGAGAGGTTTCGATATGCACAGTGTGGCAAAGCAAATCACACTGGAAAGTATTCTCAGAAGTGTAATTAGCCATCAGATACACTAAAATACTTCCCCAAAATCCTGGAGTTTTCAGGATGACAGAAGAGGCTGCCTGGGTAGCTCTGTGTACAGCTGGTTGTGCCTCAGCCCGAGGGGCTGAGATAACAGCATGACCATTGCTTTGGGGCTGGGAGGATGGGTCACTTTGCCCCCTTAGCAGCCTCACAAGGGAGTCTAGGGGCAGTGTCCTGGAAATCCAGAGTCTTTTCTGCTGTAGCTGCAGCGTGGGGCTCTGTGGATGTTGGTTCTGACCACCACAGACTGAGAAGTCTGCATCTTTTGTCCTGGTGGTGTTTATTTTCTGTCACCTGGTTGCTTTTTAACCCTTTCCTTTGAATGAGGCATGGGGTAGTTAGACATTAGTGTTGTGGAGATGAGGAGGGCCTTGCCTTTTGCGGGGAGCAGGGTGGGAAGGGCTGGAACTCGTGTCAGCAAGTCCAGGCTTGTAGCTGGGATGCCTGTGATAGCAGCACTGGGCTTTCTGCAAGGCCAACAGGGTGAAGCTGCCACAGCAGTGCCACAGCAGGCTTGCCACAGGAGTGAATCCCTTTTTGTGTCATTCTGTGGCTTGTTGAAGACAGCATGGCTGCTTGTTCATGGCTGCTAGCCCACAGGTTGCCAAACACCCTGCTGGCTTTAGAGCTGGATGCTTTTGCAAAGGCAAAGGAAAATTACAACGGTTACACAGAGGTGATCGAATAAATACCTGTGCTGAATGGGGAGCTGCCACCAAAATTCCAGTTTGGGTCTTATTTTTTTTTTAATCTTTTGGGTTATTTTTTATAAACACTTGCATAAAGAGTCATCTTCTCAGAATTTCCTCTTGTGGCTGGTCATGGTGGAGTCACACCTCGATTTCTACCACAGGGAATTTCTAGAATGTCTTGGTGTGAGTCAGAGCTCCAATAATCTGAAAAAAAAAAAAATCCAAAAAGCCTGGGAGCACAAATGAATCTTCCTTGTGCTGCTGTTTTACAACTCAGAGCTCCTGCAGCTTTTCTTGCAGCCAGTATGGAGATAAAAGTGGGTAACACCTTTTAGAGCGAGTCTCCAGTGCAGGAGGAGCACCAGGACCTGCAGTGCAGTTAGGTGAGAGTCGTCCTGTCAGTATTTGTGCCTTCAGCCACCCCTTTCCCTGCCATGAAGCTAAACCCTGTTGTGCAGTGGGCTGGGCTGGTGCACTGGTGGTACAGTGACCTTGTTCCACGCTGTGCTCCATGGTTACCCTGAAGCTGTGAATGGTAGAGTGTCAATATCAAATGTCAGTGTCTCTATTTTTCTCTCTTGGTCACTCTCTTTGCAGGTGTTCAGAACGGACCTGATCACTGCCATGAAGTTACATGACTCCTTCCAGCTGAACCCTGATGAATACTATGTGCTGGCAGATCCCTGGAGGCAGGAGTGGGAAAAGGGAGTTCAGGTGCCAGTTAGCCCAGGGACCATCCCAGAACCAGTAGCCAGGTATAGTTTGGAGGAATGGGAACAAATACACACATGTTTGTGCTGGCAGCTTGTGTCTACATTGCCTTGGCTTCCTGAGTTTATTGCACAGTGCCCAGCTAGGAAGGTTGTGATTCGCAGAGATGAAGAGCAACCTTGCCTCACCTTTTGGAATGGTCAGAGAGGTCAAGGGTCAGGCCTGTTCTGCCCATGTGAAATACAAGTGTCAGAGAACTGTTTTTGGCAATAAACTAGCATGGAGTGTGATGACAGAACCTTAAAAATAGGTTTCTATTCTATTTTTAAGCCAGACTTGAGCTCACTTATCATTGCTGGAAGAGCCCTTGTCTGGTGTTCCCTCTGCTTATTTCCAAGCCATAGGTTCTTTTCAGGGACCAGCTGGACAAACCAGGCTTAAGGGCTAAAGAAAACACAGCATTTATTTTGTTTGACTTTTTTTTTTTGGTCATTTCTTTTATTAACCTAAGAAATTGATTGTACAATATTTCAACAGTTTCAAGAACTGTCCAGATGTTCATGTGACTAAATAATGTGAGATTTTCTAGCTCTTATCCAAAAACTTCTTATTATCCTTGCCATGTTTGTTACACTTAGATACTATTTCCTGTTTCAAATTAAACACTGCAGTTCTAAGGGCAGGAGTGTGCTGCAGCCCATTTTATGCTTACTAAGGATTGGAGAAAAGAAGAGCAAGGATTTTTGCCATTTAATCATTCTAGATCTCTTTGAGTCAGTCCAGGCTGGCCTGTAAGGCATAACCAAATGACCCTGGTGGGACCACAGCAGCTCAGTGCTTGACACACAGAAAAAAATTTGTGATGATGGAACACTGACTGCTTCTTGTTCAGTCTGTATCTGTCAGCTTTAGCCTTGGATTTAGGGGGCCACTGGAAAGTTTGTTAGTGTTGTTTTTGTTCTGTGCAGCAGCCTGCAGAGTGCCCCACTAGGTCTGTGCAAGGAGGAGCTAACTTGCACATCAGGTAAACCCTGCCCTTCCTTCTTCTAAAGGATTGGACCCAGAGCTCCAAGGCCAAGCTGGCTCTCTGCTCTGCAGTTTAGGACATGGGAACATAGCCTTTCCCTGTTCCACACTGCCCTCTCCCAGTCCCTGCAGAGGCACACACACATGGTGCATGTGCTCTCACATTGCCTGCTCCTCACTGATTCCTCTCTTGAGCATCTCCCAAGGCTCTGGGAGGGCCAGGACACCTGTGGACTTGAGCAGAGGAAAAACCTCCCAAGGCTCCACTGTGTCTGTCAGGGAGGTGCTTTGGTGGCTGTAGCAGGTCCAGGTACTCAGGAGAGGGCTGCTCTCTGCCAAAAGCTAATAGAGATGTTGCTCCAAATTTAAGATGGTAAAAGGCAGGGAAAGAAGGCATCACAGTTCTGGGTATTGACACAGCAGGCACCACTCCTGGTTTTCTGCTGACCCATTTTGTGTAGTCCTACTGCTGAGCACCTGCTGGTCAGAGGGGCCCACTGATGGCTGGTTATTGTCCTCTTTGCTCCCTCACTGTCACAGAGCCCTGCCCTGGGTGCAGGAACTGCTCTGTGCCTGATTTTGGGAGGGAAGGGGGAGTGTTCTGTACATGGAATAAGCAATAGACAGATCATAGCTGCTGTAGGATAGAAGCCAAAGCTGTACAGGGAGCTGGTGCTAGTAAGGAACATAACGGTGAATAAAAGATGTGGCCTGGTAGTGACTGGTGAGGGCAGAGGAGCAGGAGAAAGGAGTGAGGCTGTGTGGAGATTCCCTGTAAACATGTGCTCAGATGGACAATTCAGCTGAATGGCTTTCAGTGTGTAGTAAGGAGGCTGTGCTGCTGCTTGTGGAGCTCAGGCTATTCTCAGCAGAATTGTGGCAACACAGAGTGTTGGAGTCTCCTCCCTTGTAGCACTAGCACCCCAAAAGATCATCTCCAGTGGTAGTGCAGGAGGCAGGCATTTGGCAGTGTGGCCTATTTCTCCTGGAGGTACCAGGGTTGTGTGGTGAAGCAGGTCTCATCCAAGCTCAATTTCAGTGTGTGCTATTAGCTAAGAGAAAGGGCAATGTCCTCTACTGAGACAGCTGGAAATACTTCCTTTTCCCTTAAATGTTGTGGTCAGTACTTTAGTTAAACTGATTGAAAGAAAGTCTTAAACCAGAGTTTAACATATGTATATATATGGCAGCCATTATGTAAATATAGAATCCCTGCTTTGGCTTTAAACAAGTGTGAATTTCAGGTAGGAGTAGAGCACAGCTCTGTCCTCTAATATTTAATTTTATTTAGAATTCTGGCAATGAATTGGATTTCTAGACAAGTCCAGTTAAGTTCTTACAATACCACTAATTAATTATGGAAATGCATGGAACTGTTTTCCCATCTCAGTGGTGCCAGGTGATTGCTGGGATGGTTGGGTGGCTGCCGCTGGTGGTTGTTAGTCACTCAGAGTGAAGCATGTGGAATTCTCTGGAGCTGAGCCTCTCAGCAGCCCAGCACTCCTCATGGCTGCCCGTGTGTTTCAGAGTGGTGTCCGAGACAAAAGCCGTGACCTTCACGCGTCCCAGGAAGTACATCGTGTCCTCGGGCGCGGAGCCTCCGGAGCTGGGCTACGTGGACATCCGCACCCTGGCAGACAGCATGTGCCGCTACGACCTCAACGACGTGGACGTGGCCTGGCTGCAGCTGGCCAATGAGGAGTTCAAAGAAATGGGTGAGCACTCACTCATTTGTTGCCTTCTTCTTATTTTTTTTTTTTTTTAAATTTTTTTTTAAAGCTGGCAATATTAACAATAATTTCAAGGAGGGCAGCAGTGAGAAGATACAGTAGTGGTAGGAGGAGATAGTAATCGTGAGTTGGGGTAGCCATGGGAAAGCAGACCTGATGTGGTTAAGCCCTAAGATAGATGCCTTCATTACTCCTTTGTTGCATCTGCTTAAACCTGGTCAGAATCTGGCCACGTGTTTTGTTTTTTTTCTCTGCTGCTTTCCATCTCACAAAGTTCACAGTTTGCCATCTTGGTTCTCAAAGGGAACATCAGAGACACCACTCAGGTAGTTTTTCCAGCTAGTCCTATTTATTTATTTTTCTCTTAATCATAAATCTGTGTCATCATTTTAGCTCTTGGTGTTCAATGCAGAGAAAGCAAGACAAATTGTTTGGCAGGTTCAGAGAATCTGTGCCAGCTGAGTGGCACAGGGAATGGGACAGTAAGGAATTCCTGCACTGATTTATTGGAGGGAGCTCCCAGTCTCACTGTGACTGTGTGCTGTAGTTCCAAAGCAGGAGGAAGAGCTGTCACGAGGGGAGCTCTTCTGCAGAATGGGCTGTGTGTGGGAAAGGACAGGGGAGAGGGATGAACTGGAATGTTCTCTTGGTAAGGGCAGTGCTTCAGGAGAGGATTTCAGTGGAACTGAATAGAATTTAAGTCAGCACAGAACTTCTACCACGTTGTTTGGCTGAGGGAAAATGCTGTGCCAGATGGAAGAGGTTTGGACATGTTGGTGTACACTTTTGGTTTTTGTTTTGGCACTGTGGCAGTTCGCTGCTTTGGGTTACAGTTGAGTCAGACATGTTTTACCTGGCTGTAACTCATAGGTGGCATGGCTGAAGAACTGGTGAACCACAAAATGACCATTTATAATTCAGTTTCTGCTTTCTAAACCAACACATGAAAGAAACAGATGGGGTCTTGGTCTGGTATCTTATCCAGACCTTTTTTTCCACATCTCCCATCAGCCCTGCTCAGGTTTAATGTTGGGCTTAGAGGATTTCAGTTTATGATTCCCGAGTTTAGGTTATCTTCAGGAGAACAGCAGCAACAAGTTCCCTTGGCTTTCCTCGAGGGAAAAAAAGCACTTTTTATTGTTTCTTTGGTATCCTTCTATGCAGTCTGTCTGTCTTTTGCCAAAACCAGATGAGGGCTTTTACAGTGGGGTGTGAGCAGCACAAGAGGGGCAGATTTGTACCTCTGCAAGGAGCTCCATTCTGCTACACCAGCATAACCTTCAAAGGTACATGCTGCACATGGCCCAGTGAACAGCTAGAATTTCTTGGATCTTATGTTTTGGTGTAGTTTCTTGTAGTTTGTTTGCTCTGAATTGTTACCCACTCAGTTTTGCTGTCTGCAGAAGGAAGGAAATGCTCCTGTCAGTACCAGGCAGTGTGTTGGGGGTCTTGAAACACATACAAGGGTGCTTGGTCAGACACTCCACACTACAGACACTGCAAATGGGCATTTGAAAAGTGAGCTACTGCCTGATCTGCATCTGGAGCACTTCCTTATGGTGTCCCTGCAGCCATGAATTCCTTGTGTTTTCTTTGATCCCTGTAGGACTGCTTCAGGTACTGAGAACACAGTGGTTCTGTAAAAGAATGACTGTAAACATCTGAACAGGAGCTGCAGCCCCTGCTTGCCTTTCTGTAACTCTTGCACAGGCAGGCAGTCACTTCTCTAAGGGTCACTGGCAAAGTGAGAGCAGCTAGAATTCAGCTGCAGGCTGGTGTAAAACTGCCATCATTGGCTTTGCTGGTGCAGCAGTTCTGGGTTGCAGGGCAAAACCCTTTCATCAGCGGGATTTTGGATGTTCCCTCTTGCTGCTTTTCAGCTGCTCAGTTTGGGTAGCATGGGATGCATTGATCCCTGCTGTAAGGCTTTACCTGTCAGTAAGGGAAGCTGGCAGTACTTTTGTGGAGTGTTTGTCTTCTGATCTGGAGATGCTAGAGAGGTTTTTTTTATTCTTTGTCTTGTGGAATTTTTGGCTCAATTTTTCACAGGGAGAGCTGAAAAAAGGAGAGTTTTCTTGTTAAAACACCTATCCTGAGGTTTCCATCTCCTCTCTGTCCTGGTTTCAGTGAGGATAGAGCTCATTTCTTCTCAGTAGCTGAGAAGTGCTGTGTTGTGAATTCCTGGTGAGAATGGTGTTGATATTCAGATAAGTTTTGATCAGTGATAACACACTGATATTTTGGGGTCTGTGGTTATCCTAAGTCAAGGGCTTTTTTTCCCCTTGTGTCAGTGAAGAGGTGAACAAAAGAAACTGGGAGGGAGCATAGCCAGGACAGGTGACCCAAACTGACCAAAGGGATATTATTCCACATGATAGAAGGTCATACCCAGGGAGTTACCTGAAAAGGGAGGCCTTTCTATTTCAAAACAAATCTGAATTATAAAATACCACAACATCATGGGTCTGTAGCTGTGTGTCATGAGCAATTTTCTGAGGGATGCTGCTGGAAAAGAGCAAATTTCAGATTAGATATTGCATTTAGTTATTGTACCAGCTTTGATGTTGCTTTTATTACAGCTATGTTTTTCACTTTTTAAAACAAAATAATTGATTGTTGTAGCAGGGTTTGATGGGATTGCATCCTGTTGGGTTGGGACTTGTGATAAACAAACAACTGTTAGAAACTGCAGATTCACTCCAAGTGTCATAGCAGATTTTGTCACTGATTTTCTCCCCCTTGCTCCATCACTTTTGGTTCAAAATACTTTAAAAGTCTTTCATCAAAGAGTCAACATTTGGGTGGCAAAATTGGAGCAAAAGCCATAGATGGTGCTGTCCCAGAATGAAAAATGAGAACAAGGCCAGGAAGCCAGAATCAGTCTTGGAAAGTTTTTCTTGGAATTTGAAAGATTTGGACACTCCAATTTTGTTAGCTTAATACAGTCATAAGACAACTTTGCCACTTTTTTCCAGTTTCCCTGGTTTATGCTGGAACAGGCATGATTGTCTAGGAATGAAACGTGTCTGTGGGGGGTTTGGCTGTGTCTACTCAGCTGTTAAGAAAGAAGGTGGAGCTGTTTGTGGTGATGGTTCTCACTCTTTAAGTCCACATGAACGCCTCCTGTTTTGCAGGGATGCTGGAGCTGGATGAGTACACCATGGAGAGGGTGATGGAGGAGTTTGAGCAGCGCTGCTACGATAACATGAACCACGCCATTGAGACGGAGGAAGGGCTGGGCATTGAGTACGACGAGGATGTTGTCTGTGACGTCTGTCAGTCCCCAGATGGAGAGGATGGCAATGAAATGGTGTTCTGTGACAAATGCAACATCTGTGTGCACCAGGTATGGCAGCAGCAGGGGGTTGGGTGGGAACAGAAACTTGTCCAGAAGGGCAACCAGTAGGGTCACAGGTGGGGCTTATTCCAGGTAATTCAACAGAGAACCTGCTGAGCTGTGCTAGGAAGCACTACTGTGTGTCACCTTTCTGTGGCAGTTCAGAAGTTTTCTTAACATAAAAGAGGAGATACAGTTTTAGCCTGTCTGTTGATGGATGATGCTTACTCTGGCAGGTGCCTTCCCATCAGCTTGTCCTTCCTTCCCAGCTTTAACAAGTTGCTGTTGTCATTCAATGTTTGGAAAAACTTGTCTGATGAGCAGGAAACACATTTTCTGGGGTGTGTTACTTCACTGCTCTTGTTCTAATGATAAGGACTAGGCCTGTGACAGCTGTAAGTACAAGTCACTATCCCACAAGATACACAGAGAAATGTTGGTACTTTAAGACCTGTAGGGTTTCTCTGATCACATCAAACCTGCAACTTAAGTGGGTTAAAGGTGGTAGTAATTGGGATAGAGGGCTCCATAAAGACACAATCTTCTGAAAAACGTGCTCTTTTCCCTCTGAGTAAAAGCAGCTTGGGGGGCTGTGCGAGGCTGTGTGTTCCCAGCTAACAGAGAGTGTGGTGTTTGCTGTGTTCTCTCTGCCCCGCTGCCCGTGGGGCCGCAGGCGTGCTACGGGATCCTGAAGGTGCCCGAGGGCAGCTGGCTGTGCCGGACGTGCGCGCTGGGCGTGCGGCCCAAGTGCCTGCTGTGCCCCAAGAAGGGCGGCGCCATGAAGCCCACCCGGAGCGGCACCAAGTGGGTGCACGTCAGCTGTGCTCTCTGGATCCCAGAGGTGGGTGCTCTCCCTTTGCTCTGGGAGAGGGAAAAAACTTCCTTAAAGCATTGTTCGACTTAGGAGTGAGGTATAAAAGCTTCTTGGTTAGGTAAAAAAGTCTGGCAGGGGTGATGCTTCAGCTGTAAAGAAACTAATTAAATCCCCTCTGTCAGTCAGAATTAGGCCTTGGAAAACGAGGCCTTTGCTGCTGGCAAAGCTCTTTTAACAAGGACACCAGATACTATTTCACTTTGTAAACAGAACAGTAAAGGTGAATCAGGAAAATTTGGATCTGACAGAATTCCTGTGGGTTCTCAGAGTCAAAGTGTTCATCCTGTGTGATAATCTTAAATTGGAGAGCTGCACCTTCAAACTGGTTTGTTTGGTCACAAAGTGAGGAACTGATTTTTTTTTTTTTTAAATCATTGTAGATCCTTATATGAACTGAGGAATTTGGGACAGACTAAGCTGCATATACATACAAGGAATTTGACTTCTTTAATAAAATTGTTTCTCTTTTCAATTAACAGTATCATAATCACTCCAGTTTTTTGACTGTTTTTCTCTTAGGTGAGCATTGGAAGCCCCGAAAAAATGGAGCCCATCACAAAAGTTTCCCACATTCCCAGCAGTAGGTGGGCACTGGTGTGCAGCCTTTGTAATGAAAAAGTTGGAGCTTCTATACAGGTAATTTAACCACACAAATATCCACGTGTTTTCTTTTGTCAGTTTTTAGTAGATAGGAAAATGTGTTACTGGTTGTTACTATTGACAGCTGATCTGCACCAGAGCATTTTAGACTGGGCAGTGTTGTTCCACGTGCATGTTTATATTGGGTTGTTAGCTGTAAGGCACCTGTAGATCCTTTACAGTGGAAAACCACTCAGAAATGTTAAATAATCCTTTTAAGAAAAAAATTTAAATCTAGACATATTTCCAAACCTCAGATTTTTGAAAGGGGAGACACTGGGACAGCAAACAAGACTTGTATCTCCTTTACTTGAGGACAAATGTTGAGTGTAAGGACAGGTGACCCATTTGGGGCAGTGTTGTGCTTGTGTAGAAAAAGACAGTAAGATGTAGCTTAGCGTTGTGGTGATACTCCTCATCCTTAGAGCACTTCCAGCAGCAAAACAATCCTCAGGAAGCTCTCTGAGACAGAGAGAGATGATACTACAGTCTCATAAGGAGGCTGAAGTAGGGCTCTTTCTTCTAGGGCTAGCCTGGTGTTACAGGATCCACTGTGGTCAGACCAGCATTAAGACACAAATATTGCTCAAGTCCTACCCTACTTTTTTTTTTTTTCTTTTTTTTTTTTCCCTTTTCTCCTCTGGCCCAAGTTATTTGATTGAGGCTGCCAGGAAGAGCTGTAAACCAGCAATGCAGCAGTAGTTCCAGTGAAACCTATCACATCCATGTGAGGAATGTATGAAATAGTAAGTGTTAACTAGAGAAAATAAATCTGTCCACAGCATATAAATTTGCAACCGTAATCCCTTCTTGCAGAGCCATCCCCTTCCTTTTGGCTGCTGTTATGTAGCTGAAGCTGTTTTTGTCTGTTCTCCAGGCCACCTTCTGATATGTGCACAACAGTTAGGAAAAGTGGCAGCTGGAAGTGTGTGTCAGGCTGGTCAGGGAGCAGCTGCAATAAGCTGGGAAAAACAAGACTGAGTATTCCCCCAGGTTCAGCAGATTTCCTCCCAGTGAGACAGGCTTTCCCCTCTTTTCCCAATAAAACATGAGCTGCAGTAAGAGCTAATTATGGCTAAAGCACTTCTCTTTACATCCCAGTGTTCCATTTGAGATGCTCCTGGCCTGTTTGTTATTGGGAGAGGAAAGGGCAGAGGATGCTTTGGTATTTTTAAATTCCTTTTATATGTTGCTTTTATTAAAGACTGCTCATTTGAAACCTGTGTGGTTTAAACTCTGCCATACCTTTATAAGCCATCTGGCTGCTGAGTCAACCTGTGCAGGAAAACCCAGAGGAGAGAGAGAGATTTGGCTCCTTTACAAAGCACTGAATAAACATCCCCATGCACTGTGTTGCTTTTTCAGGGTCAGTTGCTTGGGTTCAGCATAGTTCTGTTTCCTAGTTAGGAGCACTAATGCTCATTTCCACTTTAAATCCCGTGCACCAGAGGTGTGAGTGGGTCCAAACACATATTTATGTGTATTTGTGTATATATACATATTTATATGTATTTAAACCTTTCAGCTGGTGGCTGGTGGTATGTATGATAGCATTTTGCAAAAGGAAATTAGCTATAATGGAAATGAAGTGCTAAATCAGCTGAACTAGTGCCCATCACTCTATGATGGCTGGGTTCACTGAGTAAGAAGAAAACTGACAACATTTGAATTTCCTGTTCTCTTCCTCTCCAAGGTGAAGTGAAGGCTGTACTCAGTGAAGTAATGGTTGACAGTGATTTAATATCTGACATTATAAAAGTGGGATAACAGGGGAAAAAATTCCCTTTGGTTGAGGTCTTTTGGATAGCATGGGTCCAGGTGCTGGGAAAGATTTAATTAAAAGTTTCAGACTGGCCTGGAGCCACCAAGATTTTTTTTTCCTCCTTGTACTCACATAGTCCAAAGGGAACACTTTAGGTAACGGTGCCGTACACAAGCGGCTCTGGTGTCAGCAGGAGTGTTTCTCTTGTGGCTTTTTGCACATGGAGCAGTGTGGTGGGGGGTTAAACACTCCTGTCCCTCTGGGCCAATTGATCTTTGCCTGGCCTGAAAGCACTAAGTCATAACCCTGATTAAAGACAGCAAGGAAGTACGTGCAGCTGAGAAGCAGAGCGCGGTGACAGTGTTCTTCCAAAGCAGCCCCGACTTCTCCAATAGTTTTAGGCAGTACAACTTCTTAACTTGGTATTAATTTGGTTAATTGTAATTTATTTTCTCTAGTGTTCAGTGAAGAACTGCAGAACAGCCTTTCACGTCACCTGCGCGTTTGACCGCGGCTTGGAGATGAAAACCATCCTGGCGGAGAACGATGAGGTGAAGTTCAAGTCGTACTGTCCCAAGCACAGCTCCACCAAGAAAGCAGATGCTGAGACTTTGAGTGAAAGCCCAGGTCAGGAGAACAGGAATGGGATTCAGGACACCACTCCTCCTGCCCACATGGACCCTTTCCACAGCATGGATCAAAACCAGGAGGAAGCCCACAGGGTCAGCCTCCGCAAGCAAAAGCTCCAGCAGCTGGAGGATGAGTTCTACACTTTCGTTGAGTCTTTGGAAGTGGCCAAAGTACTGCGGCTGCCTGAGGAGCCGGTGGAATTCCTTTACCAGTACTGGAAACTGAAGAGGAAATCCAATTTCAATAAGCCTTTGATTACCCCAAAGAAGGATGAGGAGGACAATCTGGCGAAACGGGAGCAGGATGTTCTGTTCAGGAGGCTGCAGCTCTTCACACACCTGCGGCAGGACCTGGAGCGGGTAAGCCCCGGCACTGCCTGTGCTGGCCACAGTTATTAGCCCCGTTCCCAAACCACTCCCCCCGAGCTGCAGCTCAGCTCAGAGCTGTGCTGTCAGGCAAGGCCATTAACAGTAAATTTCTCTGGAGCACAGCAATTGCCCTTTGCACACAGAGGTCAGGCACAGGGCTGGCAGGTCTTGGCCAGTAGCATTCAATCTCCCGCAACTGGACTGTCATGTTTTCACTTGTGCTTTATTACTGATTAACTCCACTGGCTATGGACTGTACTGCAGCCCCCAGCTGAAGCCTTTACAGCCTTTAAGGGCTTTCCATGCTCCTTTCATCCAGTGAAAAGGATGATGAAACTTACCTTGATTTGCAGCAGCTCTATTCTTCATTGGCATACCAGAGTAGGATGATGTTTCCTTGGACTGTCTGTGTAGGTTTGGGAAGTAAATGATGATCGATTCATTATGGTTTGAGTGTTTGATTCAGTAGGATCAGTTTGGTGTTCACTAAGTACATCTGATCCTGAATTCCTTTCTTTTTGGGTTAATGTAAGAGCTCTTAGAGCCAGAAAGAACTCTGAAATTAGTTTTTCACGTCCCTACAGCATGTGGCTCACATAGGCCATGGATGAAAGCTGGCTCAGGAGGTCCTACCTCAGTAACCTGTAGGTGCACCTGAGCCTTTCTTTCATGATACTGTCTAATGTTTAAAGCAGAACAGCAAGTTCTCATGGATGTACTCCATCCTTTGGAAAGGATCCTGGATGCCTAATTACTCTTATAATGAATTGTTGTAGTTTTTATTTTGATTTTTCTCCTAGTTTCAACTCCAGCCCATGGCCCTTCTGTAGCTGTTCGGATGGCCCAGATCCTAGCTGTTACCTGGGATCTTTTGTCCCTGCTCCATGTGGTCAAGCTTTCTTGTCATCTTCTCTTTGATCAGCTAAATAATTAGAGTTTGTAACTGGCTCCTGGATCTTAAATTATTCTGTGTGTATCCTTTCCATTTCTAAATGTGGTGTCAAAACAGGATACATGATTTTAGTAATATTTTTAATGTTTTACTACTCTGTTCCCACTGATTGTACATTCAAAATAATTAGGATTTTAAAAAAGGGACCTTTACAAAAACAAACACACTTGTTACATTTCTGCAGATCAGGCCACAAGGTTGAAATTCACAGGGCACCACGCTATACTGAGAGAGGAGCCTTGGAATCATCCACCTGTACTTTTCGGTGATTCCTTCATCTAGGAAGTATTTAATACATTCAAGGATTTCCAACATTTCTCTAGATTGTGTGTGTGTGTGTGACTCAGGTGTTCGTAGAAGTTACTTCTGTGCTGTGGTTCTCCAAGTCTGATGGAACAATCTGTCAATTAAATTTCCTGTCAATTCAACAGCTAATTTGTCAGTTAAATAGACTGTTCTCTAAGAATTGTGTTGAAGGTGATTAAATTTAAATACCCTACTAACTTGTTTAAATGGTGTATCGTGCTCCAGCTGAATTAAATCAAAGCACAGACAGGGCAATATCCTGGGAATACCATTCCTGTAAAACCCCTCCCCTTGCTGTCTTCCAGGTTCGTAACCTCACTTACATGGTGACGCGGAGAGAAAAAATCAAGAGGTCTGTTTGCAAAGTTCAGGAACAGATATTTAACAGCTACACAAAACAGCTGGAACAAGAAAGAGTTTCGGGTATGCCTCAGTCTTCCCTTCCTCATGTTAGACCACAGAGACAGGGTTTGCTTACAAGCTGTGAAGGACAAACATTTGTTCTCATTTCATTCCTCAGAAAGATGAATACCTTCAAAATTACTGCAGTGGCCAGATTGTCCTTTAACTATTGAGTAGCTAATAAACCATATTTTAGATGGCATCAGTGAGATCCACTTGCTGGTTACTTTTTGCCTCTGTCTCTGAGGAGTATCTTTGTCTCAGTGGACAGAGTAGTGCTAGGACTTGTGTTTGCTATAATTAGGTGCAGGTGCAGGAAAATAAAACCACACCAGCAGGATGTTGTGAAACCACACACAGCCACAGAGTTGTGACCTAAAAGTGCAGGACAGGCAGCCTGCACCCATTTCTGATGTGAACACGTCAGGCATGAGGAACAGAGTTAAAACAGGTACATTCACAGCTATGGAATTGCTTGACTTGAACTTAGTTTGCTTCCCTGCAGGTGTGCCTTCCTCATTCTCCATGGAAAACACGGTGCTGTTCAACAGCCCGTCGCTGGGCCCCAACGCCCCCAAGATCGAGGACCTGAAGTGGCATTCGGCATTCTTCAGGAAGCAGATGGGCACATCTCTGGCCCACTCCTTGAAAAAGCCACACAAGAGAGACAGGGTAAGAGACAGGTCTGGGAACGACAGCAAACCCCTGCTGAGGCAGCCCAGCCCGAGGGAAGGGGGAGCAGCTCCAGGCAGCTTTTTAAATTTCGACAAGAGCTTTGCGGAGACGCGGAGCTTTGCAGAGACGCGGATCGTGTCGGCACAGCAGAAAAACGGCGTCGTTGTCCCAGAGCACAGGAAAAGAAGAGACAATCGCCCGCAGTGCGAGGCGGCGAAGGCAGAGCTGAAGGAAAAGACTTCTAAACACAACCACAAACTGCTGAGACCCACAGAGCTCTCTCAGAGGCAACTGGAGAACAAAAGGGCTGTGAACCACTCCGGTGGTAGGTCAGCGCCTGGCACTCGGAGGGATATAGTGCCTAAATGTAACGGGGGTCTGGTCAAAGTAAACTCCAATCAGACAGTAGTTAAAGTGCCTACCACACCCACGAGCCCGGGGAAAAACTGGGGCGGATTCCGAATTCCAAAGAAGGGGGAGAGGCAGCAGCAGGGGGAGAGCCTGGAGGAGGCCTGCCGCCAGAACTCCGGCTACCCCTACCTGGGCATGAGCAGAGCTCCGGCCAAGGAGCGGACGAAAAGCAAGCTAAAGGCTGACAGTGAGAACGATGGGTACGTCCCCGACGCCGAGATGAGCGACTCGGAGACAGAGGGGGCTGAAGAGAAGTGCAGGCAGCAGAGGCTCAGTCCCAGCAGCAGCATCGGCAGGAGGACGGACATTATTCGGAGGAGCATCCTGGCGACCTGACTGGACACAGGGTCAGTAGAGTCACTGCCTACAAGCCAACTCCACCTTGCTCAGCGGTGTGAGAGAGGAGCATTCTTAGACAGAGCTACAGAGGACAAACTGAAAGCCCATTTTTTTTGAGTTGTATAAATATGTTTACATGCACTTAAAGCTGTTTTAAGCTCTTTGGGTTTGTTTTGGGTTGTTTTTTTTTTTTTTCCCTCTGCCTCATCCACATCCCCTCACCCTCCCCATTTCTGTGAGAAGTTTGAGTCTCCCTTATTTGCAACTTTGCTGAATAAGCAGAAAAGTGACATCGCTACTAAAACAGGAGTTGGGATGCACACAACTCACAAAAATCTTTTAAAAGGGGCCAGGGTGGATAGAAGGAATCAGGCTGTGTTCATCCCTTCTAGCTAAAAGGCACTGAAAATTTTACTCCCTTCCCCTGACTTTTGGAAAAGCACAAGCTCTTAATTTAACTGGTGTGTATTGAATGGAAGATGGTTGTTAGACCATGCTGCACTGCACTGGTAAATCCCATTACAAATGCTCCCTGGGCAGGGGCAGCTCTTTCTCCTCTCTTTGCAGAATGTGTTCTGTTGTGTTCAGTTTGAGCACAGGTGGCAGCTCAAACCCCTCCCTAAGCTCCAGAGTTTACATGTAGATGATGACCAGGCACAGCCACGATGTTGCACTGGGGGAGGAGGAAGGGACAGGGCAGGGCTTGAAAGATTGGGACTGACACAAAGGATGTTCCCAAATGGCTCAGTTCTGAGCAAGGGGCAGGTTTGGGGGTTCCAGCACTCCATGGAATAACCTGTCCCCTGTAGTCAGGCACCTGCCTTCCTTCGGGAGTGTGATGGCAGTGCCAGGCAGAAGTTTTCTATGGCACTAGGCAGGAGGATTTCCCAAAGGCCACCACAGATGCACTAATGATATGTACTGGGAGAGTCAGGCTTATAACACTAAAAGGTTGCTTTAAATGGACATGAATATATATTTTTAAATAGGATAAAACACAAAGGCAATACATTGTGATTAGCTCTTTACAGTCAAGCAGAGAAAAATCTATTTGGTTCTATTATGGACTAGATTTGATGGAAAAGGGAACTCGTCTTCTGATTGTGTACTTTTTTAATAATATTTGCAAGTGGCAATAATGAGTAAGCTGTGAGCAATAATATGACCAGGTTGTGAGGACACTGTTTTGTACCGAGTAGAGCGCACACATCACAGTGGAGCATTAGGAGCCTGTACATTTTGGAATTTTTCATAGATGTCGGAGAGGTATGTACTGGTGAAAAATCACAGAGAGACAGGCATGAAGAACCTCCTTCTCTTCCCCTTCCCACTCCCAGCCTGCTGTTACGGCATCCACTCACTTTGGAATGCTTGCCGCCCAAAGAGGGAACACTGACAACACAGAATTCCTCTACCATAGGACTGAGGATTCAATCAGAAAATAAAAAAGGCTTAGCACCCTATCTTGCTATGCAAGTTAACATTATCAATGAAGTATTTCACCAGAGTGCATCCCTGTTTTAAAACTTGGAAGTCTTAACCTTTGGAGGAAGGGGAATTTCATGTAAGATTAATACACTTTCAAAATCCTGTTGCTGGTCCTAAGAAGTCAGACTAATGACATGATTTAGAGGTGAAAGTCAGGCAGGGCACTGGTGGCTGAGGTTACACAGTCACTCTGGGGATGTGTTCAAAGTATAAAAGCAGACAGACAAAAGGCAAAAGCCAGCAAGTTCTACTCAACCTCCAGCAACATTCTCCAGACAGGCATGGTGTTTTTGGTAAGAAAGAAGCTCACGACCACACAGGAATTGTCAAGCCATAGATGGAATACCCTAAATTTGGATTTTGAGGAAACCTTTAACCCCTTGGGCAGAGGTACCTTGTTAATTTGCACTATTATGAACACTGATGTTGTGCAGAGTGAATGCCTAAGCTGCTTTGTCCCCTGGCACTGAGGGCAAAAAGCTTTGGGAGGTTTCCAGTGGAGCTGACCCCAAACCAAAAAGGCTGCGGTACGACCAGATCTGTAGGTTAGTTTTGTCCCCGTGCTTAGCCCTCAGCAGGAGGTGTTGTAGGTACTGCAGTGACAAACCCAGCCCTGTGTTTTACTGGGATTTGCTGGATTTCTGTTTCCAAGCGTGACCTTTCCTTGTGCTGATTGACCAAGAGATCTTTGATATGATCCGTGTGTCCTGTCCAACTGTAGGCTAGCTGAACGTCTGTAGAGATGCCTGGAATGCCATTTGTTAGGTTATAAACTCACACAGATCTAAATGAAGGGTTCATGTTGTGTACAAATCTTGATTTCAGAAGTTTGAGACAATTGTGATGACATTTGTAAAACTTGTACAGATTTTTCACTATGTGCCTAGCATTGGTGTCCATTCAGCTGAAATTAATTTAAAAAAAGGTGCATGAAGAGAAACAGAAATAAAAAAGTATATGTAGAGATGACTATTTTATATTACATGGCCCAATCCTGTATTTATTTTCTCCCTTTTTTGAAGTATTTCTAAAGACCTAGTTGAAACAGCTGTATTTTTTGTTAAAATATTCCGTAGAATTGTGCCTTTTGTCTGTATGTGAATAAATGCTGTACATTTTTGCAGTATCCTTGCCAGCAGTGGTTTAGAAATTCCAGTATTTGTATTTGGAGTCTCACAAAAACACTTCACTGCAATGACCTGAACAGCTTTCATGGATTAGTACAGGTATCACTGTGCACACTGCAAGATTTTGTAAATTTTTAAGGGTTTTTTTAGGACTGACAGCTGTGCCCATCCCACCAACAGCACACTGAGTGGTTTTCCCCTTGGAATCCTCAAAGGGATGCTGCCTACCTCAAAACATTTCTCTTTGTAGGCAGAGAATGGCCTTGCAAAGTCCATGATCTCTATACATGTTCCACTGCAAAAGGAACCTGTGGCTCTCTGGGGTAATCAGGCTGAAAGTTCAGTCACATTCTGAAATGGCTGGGGTCAAGCAGCACTGGGAGAAGATTTGCTTTTATAGCAGGATTTCCAGGAGATGAGGATTCCTCTAAACTCCAGATGCAGAAATAAGGAATGGACTTAGTGCTGAGCAAGAAAAGGCAAGGCTGTGCAAGAACACACTGAGCAATCAGTCTTGAAAAAACCAGATCTCTGAATTTGGGAGCAACATGGGAGCAGGCTCCTCTGGACACCCCAGGGAAATGGAAGGAGCTGGTGGGTGGATGATGAGCTCCATGTGACCACATTCCTGTTGGTGGTGCCATCAGGCAGACCAGGATGGAAACCTTTTCCTTTCCTGGGTCATCTGCTGGAATTGCTCTCCTGCCCTTTCCCTTCCTTCACTCTGAGGTGCTTGTGTCATCCCTGAAGTTCCTGTTCTGGCAAATAGCCACAACGCAGGAGCTGCACCCCAGGGTGAAATGAACATTCCCATAATTAACAGGGAAGTGTGCAGGTGCCCTTCTGTGCCTCCAGGAACAAACAGACAAATACTGAGCAGTGCCTGCCCCTTCCAGCCAGGTCTCACTGCACAGCCAGAGCCTGCCTTTGAGGAGTGAAGGGGATTAATGGCTCACACAAAATCTTCCAGGTGGCCTGTCATCATCTCAGCTGTGCATTATGCAAATGGAAACAAGGAGCCTGGTGCTTGCCTGCCTCGATCACACTGCTGACTGATGAAAATCTCACCCAAACAGACGCCTGGAGCTTCTGAAGAATGTATCCACGTTGTTTTGGAGAATCTTCGACATCTTTTAACCAAAACTGAGATTAAGAGATTGCAGTGGATACAGGCATCTTATCAAAAAGAAAAAGCAACCATTGTAGGAACTAGTGGCTTTCCCTGCAGCAAGCAGGATTTGTTTCTGAGGGTGTATCCATCTTGCAGGCTCTACCTAACAGCCAAGATTTCAGGAGGCAGCACAGTCTTGCTTCCACGGGGAGACCAGCCCAGCTCCATCCTCTAAAATGCAAATATGGTGAAGATCCACTGCCACGGGCACACAGGTTTATTAATCTAAATGAGGCATTTCCATCAAGCAGCTGAATGAGAGGTTAGAAACCAGAATTACACGCTTCACATTTAAGTGGAAGGACAAGCAATTATGTCAGTTAAGGCCAAGATGTGAGCCCTTCAAAATCAGTTAAACACCTATCAAACGCTTGTAACACTTGCTAAATGAGAAAATGGAGTTCACCTGTAATTGCAGAAAATAGCTATGACCTGTCTCAGCTATCAAAAAAACCCCAGGTACACAAGGATTCCCACATCCTGGCAGCTGTACGATGGAAACCCACTATTTCAAAAGGCATAAGGGTTGGGTGATTTCACCTTTGTGCAAATTGAAGCAAGAGAATGGAAGTTCCCAGACATGTCCAAACGAAGGGAGCAGATAAACAGAAAAGCAAGGAATTGTAAAAGAATTATAAAATTAATAGTACATTAGGAAGAAAAAGCACAACTGCAGGAAGATTGCTCAGCTTCAAAATGAGCTGAGTAGCCATAGCAGCATTTCCATTATTACCTGTACCTTGGGGGTATCACACCAAACTGAACTGAATTCTTTACACTGGAGGCACCATGCAGCTCAAACAATGACCATCAAAAGAGCAACTCTTCAACATTCATGATGTAATGAGCCTAATTACAATTCACAAAGGATCTTCAAATTGTTCCCAAGTTACCTGCACTCTAAAGAAAAGTTAAAGATATTGACTGCACATAAGCAGAGCTGAGATGAATTTCAATACAAGTGTTCCCTACTCCCTGTACACAATCTTGTCACAGTTGGAGCTGGTGGATTTTAGACCAAAAAACCCTGAATGTGTCACAGCACTGTGTCAGATTTTTTCATTTGCTACATTAAAGGACTTGAATGACAACATTTTGCAGTCTTCTTCCAATCTTTATTGTGCATACAGAGACAGGATCTTCATCCACTCCCTTTCTTACCGGAATAAACCAGGATTTGTCTTAAGTTTAATAAGCCTTGCTGTGCTTTTGACTGTAGTGCTCCAGTATGAAGTTTCTCCAGCAACATTCCTAACTCCCAACATGGTGAGTGATAAAAACAGGTGTTTAAATGTTTTCCAGACCCTTCAGGGAAACAGCTTTTTTATTCTGTGTAGTTATCAGGCTGAGCTGTAATGAAACACAAGCAGATGACAGCTTCTTAATAATTCTTTGTAGGATCAAAGGAACAGTAGAACATCCATACTGAATGTGTCATGAAGGAGAGGGAACAAGCACAGGCAGTGTGAATTTGGGATGAACAGCAGAATTTACAATGTACTCTGTAGATGACTACTGCTTTTGTCTTATTTCAGATCCCAGAAAATACAAGGTGATAGGCAGCAGGAATACACTTTAAAAGATACCTAAAGGATAGATGTTTTAAACTTGAGCAAACATTATCCTGTATTTTTTGTTTCTTACTGAATCACTTATTTCAGAGTAAGCTAAGATTTACAGTCATTGAACTGACCACAACAGAAGTGTAATCTCTGGGCTCCCTCCTAGTCCATATTTGATGCAATTTTACCATGAAGGTGGATAATGCAGTGAGAACACACAAATCAGAAAACAGCCCTCAGCCTACAGATTAGGAATAGAGAGAATCATCCCTCTGAATCTGATGGAATTCACAGGTGAACATTCAGCCTTCTGGGGCCTAGGAGAGAATAAATACCCAGATTCAGAAGAGGGGACATTCTTGCAGCACTGCTGGAGACCTTTAGCAGGGACAGTGCCACTATCTGTTTTTTTGGGGTGGAGAGGAAAAGGAAGGGACTTGGCACAGCAGTTCTGAAGTTGCTACAGAGCAGTGACAGGCCTCTGCAGCAACCTCTGCCACGAGGGCAAGGAAGTTCTGAAGTCTGGCAACAAGATCTGGGCAGCATCTGGGCTGCACAACATCAAATCTCTTTGTTATCTTTCAGAGAGAGCCTGGCGAGGAACAGCTAATTACCAATGTTTTCAGGAACAGCAAGACCTCTTCCTCTCTGGGCACCAAGGCCATGGGTTTATTCTCTTCAAATGTGACATAAGCATGTTTGGAGTTTTATGGGAAGACAGCATCTCAGAAGCATTAGAGCTAAACAGATCCACATAACAAACAGGAGGTTAAAAAAAAAATAAATTCCTCTTTCAGAGCAAATCTTCAGCAGCTGAATAGACCTTGTCATGACAGAGAGCATTTAGAGCCAGGAACCACAGCTTATGTTATGACAGCTTGGCAGCTATGCCCATTTATTCACTGCTGTTGGGAAAAAAATGCCATTTGTCCTAACTGAGCAATTTAGGTCAGCCAAACATTTCCCCTCTGCAGCTCACATGGGGTCACCCACATTAACAAGCTGCAATTTGCAAATGCTTTTCCTAAATCACTGTAAAAAAAAGCAGGAGGCAGAAAGACCATCTTTACTTAATAGGAGGCCAACTTGAGTAATGAACTTCCTTGGCAAAAAAATGAACTCAGTGTATAAACCCCCATGGGATTTGCTTCAAGTTATACAGCTTAAATACTATGGGAAAATTGAATACTGAGAGGGATGCACTCTCTCTCCTTTACCTCTCCAATGGCCTGGAAGGAAACAAGCCTTTCCTACTGTGTCTGCAGAGTTATTACCATTGCAGGAGCTGCTGCAGCTGTTACACACAGCCAGTGGTGACTGCATGGGTGCAGTCCAACAGACCTGCGCTGTGCAAACAGGAGCCACAGTTATTGAAGGGGTGTTTTGTGTATTTGCTGACTTGCCATTTCTAAAGCTGGAAATGCCTGTACACCTTCATTCACACATTTTGAACCGTGCAAGTTTAATTCACATCAAACTGGTTTCCACAAACAAACCTAAGCTGTCAAATAAACATCCTGTCAGAAGGTGACATGTCCAAAATCCAAGCTTGTTAAAATCGTGTCGGTAGTAATGCTCATAAATGATCACCTCTGCCTCAGGAATGATGTGAAGTGAGTACTTTTGCATATTCTATGTGCAAGGAGAACACTTTTTGTGAGCTGGGTACCTGCTGGGATGCTGTGGCTGCTCTCTGTTCTGCCTGGCTCAGCCGCCTCTGAAGCCTGTCAATGTATTCCCGATATTCCATCATCAGCGTCTCATTCTGTGGAAACAGAATCTGTCATCACAATGCCAAATCCTTCTTTGCTGAATCCACTCAAGCTTAACACAAGAGGAACATCAGAACTGGAACTGTTTTCCCCTTACAATGAAAGCCTGAGGACAAACAGCTGATGCACCATAGAGAATTTCCTGCTCAAATGTGACATCATCTGACTTCTCCAATCAATCAATCAATCCATCAATCAGCAGGGGAGGTTTTACTCATTTCACCACCTTGAAGCAAAATGCATAAAGGCTGACATTTTAATTCAGGTTATTTAATCCATGCAACCTTATAATGTAAATGTTTTAGCTATGCTCAGAAGAAAGAGGAATACAGTAGGTAAGACAAATGGGATGATAAACCTGCTACAGGTCTCCTCTGTTCCCTTCAAAGGGTCTGTAAAAAGTCTTTCTTAACCAGCCTTTACTCACAGAAATCTGTTCCTGCATCATTTTTCTCCTCTAAATAACACAGCACTACCAAAAAAAAAAAAAAAAGCCAAGATAGAAGGACTTATCCTGGATAGAACTGGATGTTATCCCAGTTTTATAAGGCTGGCAGGAAAGCCCTTTCCTAAAGTGGCCATTAATTATTGAACAATGCACATTCCAAAACAACCCTGCACTTAATCTTCAATGGATAATGCTTTTAGCCATATGCATATATGGACACAGAATGTAAATGCTGCATCCACACAGCACGTGGAGAACTTGGTGTCTCTGTGTGTGCCACATTGTCCACAATCCCAGTGCCTGCTCCTGTTTCGAGGTTTGCAGGGAGTCACAGGCAGAAGAAAGTTCAGAAACATTTCCTGAAATTTGTCCAGAATTGCCAGATTAGTCACTTGGAAAGACAGAAAGACGATGTCTCCTTTCACTTTTGTAATTTGAGAGTAAAGTTCATTTGTCTTCCTGCCATTGGAACACGTCAGTCAGCAAGAAACAGTGAGGCTTCCCAATTGTTACTGACTATCCCTGTCAAAAATCCTTAATTTTCTCTAAACCAGCAACATAACTCACATAAATAGGTTTCTGCTACGATCTTAGTGTATGCACATCAGGTTGTAACTGCAAGTAGCTGTCACATCAGTCATTATCTTACCTCAGCTACCTTCTCATTTGCTATTTCCAGCTGGGAAATGAGCTCCTGGCTACGGAGTTTTTGTTGACGCAGCTCACTTCTGGGAATCGGAAGAAAAGATGCTGATTAGCAAACAGTAGTACTTCAGTTATTGGAACGTAATTCCACAGATAGTTCTGTGAATTGTGGAGGTTTATGGTGGGTTTTAATTACAGGGTGACTCTTAAAACACCGATTTCAAAAGCACCACACAGCACTTCTGCATGCTGTGCATTCAAAACTGTAATGGCAGAGGAACAAGATGTATTTGTTGGAATCAGCAAGACTTTGTCAAGAGCACTTGACATTTTACAGGGTTTTTTTTCCTGTTTATTGAATCTTATTTTGGAGGCACGCTATCTAGTGTGCAATAAATATAAGCTGCATTTTGCACAGTGAGTTCAATATTGAGATTAACATTCTAATTAGTGTTCCATAACCAGACCCCAATGTAGGCGTTTTTAAAGGTGCTTTGAAGTACCTAAAAATAAATCATTCTATACTTGTGAGACAGACAACAGTGTGACACTTTGGGAGGAAAAGGAAAATACCACCTACTTCAAAGCAGCCTTTTTATTTTTATACTGAATGAGTTTTAGTGATCCTCAATTTACACAGTATTGAAGACAGAAAACATCTGGGTTATGACAGACAATCTCTGAGACAGGGCCTAAAGGAAACAGTTCTTGCCTCCTGTCATCACAAGAAGAGGGATGACTGGAGACAACTCCAGTAATTTTGGCCAGGGAAAGATGCAAACCTAAGTGAGCTGCTCTAATCTCTGACCAAGCTCTACCACCTCACTTTGGATGCTCTCTCTACCTGTTGCTGAAACTGCATGCACTGCAAGGGAAGCTAAAGCCTTTATTCTTTTTGAGAGAATGGAGGTAAGGCAGGAGATACTTTAACCTCAGATCTTCATCTTGAACCCTGCTGTTTTAATGATGACACTTAGTTCTCAACAATCATTTTATAAACTTTTAAACTTAGTACTATAAAAGTTTGAAAACTGATATATGGCACTTGAAATACAAGGTTGCAATGCATCTGTAATATCAGGTCAACACTACCTCTGGTGAGGAGTTTCCACTCACCTGTTCTCAACCCACCTTCTTAACCTCTTTCACAAGTCTCAAGTAGATATCACAAAAACAGTTCAACAACTCTGAACTTTCATAGAGATGAAAGTACATAGGCAGATATTTCACTGACGTTAAACAGTTAAAATCGCATACAGATTATACCTGTTATCACGTGTGAACACTTTTATATAAAGTAAGAATTAAAGATGGATTAAGACTGCAGGATCAAGGCAGTCTGTTAGTATGTAACACTATTTTCGTAACTTGTCCTCTGTAATTAGCATTAAGCATCAATGAGGCATTTTCAATGTAGGAAACCGATTTTTAGGTGCCCTAAAAATTCTCAGTTACTGAGAGGAGCCTGTCTGCTGTGCCTGTGCTGAGGTGTGGAATTAGCATGCTTAGCAGCACAGACCATAAACACAGTTTATGGGCTCATACACAGCTGTGATCAAGAAATTATTTTTATAATGAGATCACACTGAACACATATTTAAAGGAAACAGTTTAACCTTGTAAGCATAAGGAAATGTGATGGCTATTGAGCTAGACAGTTGATTCATTCTCAGTGTTAACCCTCCCCCAAACACAACTTATGAGATCTCAGTATTAGAACTGAGCAATAACTCCAACCGCTGGATAATTACACCAGCCCCCACTGCACATTGTCTTTGCTAAGTGAGTAGGAAACAAAAGGTGAGCTGCTAGCATTTCAGCAGAAGGGTGATAAATCCACCAGCTGCAGCAAGTACTTTCTGCAAAGCTCTCATGACAAATATAGCATGTGCCAGCTGTTTTTTGGTTGAATTATACTATAATATGCTTCAGTTACTCTTAGTAATTATGAATTTTGTATACTGCCAGTACCTGCAGCTGTCTCTCATCCTGTTAATTTTTTTTCTTTAATGAACATCTTAAAATAAGCAGCTATGGCTGCCAAACATTACACAAGTACAGCCAAGAATAATATTTCAGGAAAAGAGGCAACTTCTTCATCTCAAGATGCCATGCAATGCACTCCATGTACTCTACAGGATGCAGGGAAAAGGAGAAAGCATTCATGGCCAACACTTCATATATTGCCACCAAAAAAGGTCATTCCTCAGAGGCAGATTCTTTTCAATCACAGGAAGATAAAAACTGAGAACTCCAAACCCCACATATGTCTACTGATGAGTCAGGGACTCTAACTATGACAAAGAAATGTGTCAGAGGCAAAAACTGGAAGAAAGACACCCAAAATAGCTGCAATCAGATGGCTTAAGCTAAGCAAAGTCTTAATACAAAAACAATATAGCAAGGATTCCCTTTTGTTAAGTACTGACAATTATAATGCAAGTGACTATTAGGAAAATTAAGCCATTCTGTATAGTTACTCCAATAAATGCATTTATGCTACAAGTGTTTTTTATTTCCCCCCCAAAAAGTTATATCTTGCTACTAGACAATAATGGCAGATGAAAAGGATTATTAATTTATTAGCTGGTTCACACTGTGTATTGTTACTGCATTTTATTACTTTTGTAATTTAAGAGTTCAGATTTTAAAGCTCCTCAAATGCATTGTTTAATGGAAGCAAACTTACCCTCCTTATTGTTTAGCCAATGTTTATAAATTGTTTCATGTTTTGTAGAACAGACCTGTGTGTACCTATTTCTACCCCATTCAAGCTAAACTGTACCTAAACTGAGCAATCATCCCTGTGTCTGACAGCCCAAAGCAATATCCATGGCTAAGTTGAGAGAACTCTCAATTTCCTGTCAGGTTTTCAAGTTGGAGGATCAACCTTTTTCCCTGTCTGCAGTTGTCCAGGTCTGGACCACTGAAGGCCATTCTGTGATGATTCAGTCATTTGATTCAATATAAAACTTTGTTTATCCATGTGAATCTTACTCTGTTCCCTGCTCCAACCAGAACCGTGTTCAACAAAAACAGGCTCTTGGTGTTGGCCACTGGTGCAGAGTCTGGCAAGGGTTCATCTGCTTACCTGCAAAATTCTCTATTTACCCCAACTCATCATTCTCAGGATAAGAACATAAAAATCTACAAAAAATACTGATATGCCAATGAGGTGGGATTAACTATCTTTTGTATTCGTGCATCTATCTGCAGGCCTGTAAAGGTGGGCTTTAGAAAACAAATGAATCATCTGCCCTTATTTTTAAAACTTGCATAGTCTGTCACTTCATTTTATTTGAGCAGATGCTGGCAGATTGAGTTACCCTGGTTTTGCCTGAATTCTGCTGTCAGAACTGTCTCTTTCAACCTTCCCATTCTACCCTCTGTTCTGTTGTTACTGAAGTTTATTTTACAAATTTCCTAAGCATTCCTTTGGCATTGCTGATTGCACTATGTGCTGTCATTTATTCTTCCCAGCTGAAGTCAGAAGAACTCCAGAGCTTTACACAGATGCTGTAAAGCAACAGGAGCAGTCTCAGCCAGACTCTTCCCCAAAATGTGGCCAGAGGAATCATTCTTCTGGATTATAGTGCTTCAGTGAAAGCAAGAGCCTTTAAAAACTTGTGCATGCTTTCCTCCCTTCTTTCAAAAGTAAATTCCTTCAAATGAAGACAAGAAAAGTAAAAAACTGGAAGCAGTTAATATTAATTTTTTTACCGTGGCTGTCAAAGGCAGAGTGCCTTAAATTTTTGGAACATTCAAACAGAGCCTAAAGCTTTACAATTGGAAGCTCTACACCCTGTAGATCAGCAACAACAACAACATGAATTGCTTCTAGTTCTTATCAAGTTCTACACCCATTTGTGGAGAAGTGACACTGGAGACCAAAAAAAGCTTTTTGATTAAGTCTGATTTGGTTATTTAGATTGCTTGGAAAACATGCCACATATGCAGGAAGAGGGGGAAAAAATCCATCAGTAACTCAAGTATCAGTTAAACTAATGAACATAAAATACTTAAATTATTCACCAAGACTTAAAAGCTCTTCTTGTGTTATGAAAGAAATTACATTTTAAAATAAGTTTGACAGTTTCATGAAATTTCTGTACTTGTTTTCCAATTAAACTCCTGTAAAGAATATGAAAGATTACTTTTTATAACTTTTTACAGTAATCACTCACTTTATACTATTTTACTACTGTAATTGTAAACATTTGCTGTCTAAGTTCACTTCAGGACATATCATTAGAACTCAAAGTACATTTAAAATGGATGCAATCAGGGGTCAGAGCAGTTTGGTTTCTGACTCTGCCAGTGTAGACACTGTGGGAATAAAGGGAATAAACCTGGCAGTGAGTTGCTAGCCCTGCTGCCAAGAGCAAAGTTTGTATTTGGAATGATGGCCCGTGTCACAAGGAGCACTGACCTCCTTAGTTACCTTCAGGGTTGACTGGCACAAGGTTACTGAAGCAAAACTGGCTCCTTGCCCTTCTGCAAGGTGAAGATGAGCTCTGTTACCCATAAATTCTCCCTAAGATGCATGCAGCATCTTAAGATGCTCAGAGGGAAGAAAGCTCCTCTTGTAAATGAAGACTGCAATAGATTTGTATGAAGGAAATGGGTGTAATTTAGTCTACAAGTATTCAGTGCACTGCCTCCTGTTTTAGCACTGGTTCTAAGTGCCAAGTTCAGTTTTATCAGCAACAGTTACATGTTTAACTTGAATGAGATCCAAAGGTCCAGAAAAGCACAGAATAATTCTCAATGAAGCCTGGAAATACCAATTTACTTATGAACAATTCCATCTACAGGTTTTTCCCTGATCTCCTAGATTCTTATGTTATTTATATTACATGCTCTACCATTACAGGTTGCAAGATTTACTTCTTAATTTTTTTTCAGATCGAAAATTCCCTGACATTCACTGATGTTGCTTCATTCCTTAGAATTATTTAATGCTTCCTTCGTGCATATGGATTACACCTCACCAACAAAACACTGCAGACTTAGAACATGACAAATGAGCAGCACAGAATGTGGAAAAGTTAGCAGCTGCTGCTGGGAAGTTTAATAAAAAAATCCAAAATGTTTCAGACACCTTCACATGGAAAATTAAAGCAATGAGGACAGAACTGGAAAACCATGATGACTTTCAGGCAAAGGAATGGGAAACACCTACACTAACAAATGGGACACTGAGTCAGTGTTTACTGACTGCACTAACAGCAACCTCCTGGTGAAATGCAATCTAAAATGCTTCCCCCTACACATGGATAGGACTTGGTGAGGAAGTTTATAACTTCCTAAAAAAAACACTCAGCTATAAAACACATTAGCATGCTGCAAGAGTAATGATTCTTGTTAAAAGCTGTGTTTTTGTTAAAAATTTAAATTCTGCTACATGTTACCACCACATGCTCTGCATTTGCTCACGTGGATCCTCCTTTCTCTTGGACCCCACCATGAGGCTTTTGTGAGAACATTTCCTGCATTAGCCCCAAGAGACCTTCCAAAAAGAGCATTTAATTAACAACAGAGTAATTTATCTATTAGCAGTATCAGTCTGTTACTTTGTGTTCTTACTGAAATTTCCCTGATAAATGCATTTGCTGCAAAATTATTCTGCTTTTTAAATAATCAGCAACTTGATTTTAGTTCCCAACACAGTAAGAAGCGATTTGCTGCTCTGTACTTGCACTCAAAATGTAATTGTGATAGATGAAAAGAAATGTGGTAATTATTCATTTATAGCATAAGCAAGGACCTTTGTGCTGAGTAACTACTACAGTGGAAATTCTGGAGCTAATTTTCATACCAACTGCATTCTGCACTACATTGCTGGGTGTCTGGCAATGCACAGAAGGTGAAAAATAAGCTGGCTTGAAAATTTTCAGATAATATTGATATAAGGTTCAGTTAGACTAGCTGTCTCCATGATATCAGAGCATCACTGCACAGATTTAATACCAAATTCCTGATGCCAGTCTAAATGACAACCTTCCTGTTTCTACTGCCAGCTTCCTTGCCAGGTAGAGCAAATGCCTGATAAAGACTTCTATTTCTAGCTTATGCAGTATGAAAAAGGACAACACAGGAAACCGTATCATAAAGTAACTGACCTAGCTTTTTGACTTGCACCAAAATATCTACTGAAGTCACATAAAAGGGGACATTTTCAAAATTTACTACCCATTTTTCATCCAGGTTCACAAAGCAGACTTCCCTGTATTTTCTATGTCAGCATTTTGCTGCAGATAAATAAGGTCTAAATCTTTTGGTCTGCTGTAACAATGTTTTAACATTGAACAGCAAAGGTTTTAGAGGGAAAACAGCTTTTTCACAGACAACTTTAATTATTTTGGAAGTCTGCAATTTTCCCCTTTTAACTGGAACTTGCTGAACCACATCCAGGATCTAGTGAAGAACCTAGATGTTCAGCTGTGCGTTTTTGCATTTTGATTTCCAGAAAATAAACTACAAGTTTTAGAGCTAAAATTTACCTTAGCATGAAAGATTGCAAAATAATTTTCTTCTCCAGTTACTGCATTTACAAAAAAAGCTAAAAAAGTGTTGGTAAGAGCCAGGTAATTACATACAGTGAAGCTACAGCACTAAAAGTGTCAGTGAATCAGCACAGCTCCCAGGGTGAGACACACAGGCTCAACAGCCATGTCTGCTGAAAGAGACTTTCCCCTTTTTTAAAGAACTGGTTAATACTAATCTTTACAAAATGCAATATGTTTTAAGGGAAAATAAAGCCAGCTTGTATCTGAACAAATAAGGTAAAAAAAACCCCCTGTAACTGTTTCCTTAGGGAAGGTAAAGATGAGCACACAATTCACTGCAAAGATGGATATCCAGGTTAACAGAAGTGGCAGGGTAGATTTTCCTGGCTTGCATTTAGAGATCGGGGTTCAAATCCCCTCACACTACTGGAATTCTGAAAGCCAAGAAATGCCAAGTTGTGCTTCAGAAACTGTAACTACAGAAATTGCATGAGATACTGGAACTATGATTGAAGCTGAGAATATGTAAAGCACTACATTAACAATAAAACATGGAAAAACCCCCAAGACTACTCCAAAGGAAATGACAAGTAGAATTCATGGATTCCCAATTTTAACAGGAAAAGCTTTGCTTCCATGTTTACATGATAGTGAAGCAACTTCTAAAATCAGTCTGAGCAAAGATCACAAGTGCATCACTTTAAGTGATTAAAGGGTTGTTTCCAATTTATCACGCTATCAGAACTGTATAACCTGAATTTTTGCTCTTGAACCCACTGAAAGATGAGGCAATGTTATATTCCTTTCTAACTACTTTAATTTTAAAGAAATTCCTGGTTTAGCAGTTATTGTGGACCAGTTTGTCAATCTCCTCCAATTTCCAACTAGTTTTGAAGAAGAGCAGATCTTGAGGACATAAACTTCCCTGCAGTTCTATAAAAATGCCAGGCTAATTTAATCTCAAATTAATAGTCTATCTGAGCTAACTGAGAGTGTTTCCTGAGCCTTGAAATGAAATAAAGCATAGAAGAAACTTGAAAAATTGAAAATATTCTTAAATTCTGCACTGCAAAATACAAGTATCAGCCTAGAAATATGGATGAATTAAGAGAAAAGTAAAGTTTATACAGTATTTTTTCTTAAGACAATCCCACAACCCATATTTATCTTCATTTTTAACAGCACCTGCTCAGAAAGGAACATTAGATGTACATTCCAAGAGGTTTTTGTCCAGTTTATTTTACAAGTCTGGAGACTCACTCCACAACTGCTGTTATGGCTTTTCTGAAGAGGTACAGAAGTTATCATAATCCAAAGTTAAAACTGTCTAAATTGAGTGTGCTGTATCTTGAAAGAGAATATCAGAAGTAACATATTCCATTTACTCTTTGTCATTACAAAACCTCACACGTTATCAACAAGATAATCAAACAGTGGAAGTTTTACTTCAGTGCTAACTTCACACAGAGCATCACAGGTTCTGTTTAGATCATTCCTGGTTTTGCTGCAAGCACATCTTTGAGTCTGGATCGTTTGCTCTTCATGGTTTTTCACCACAGGTCTACTGCCATCCACCCAACAAGATGTGAAACACACTTTACAGAAGGGGAACAAAACTGCACTTACTTCAGCTTATTGATCCTGGCTTCTGTAGCGTCAGCGAGGTTCTTTGTTTCTTCTTTCCACCGGTTTGTTGCTTTCTGCTGAGCTGCTAAGAGACGCCTGAGCTCAGCAGTGGACTTGAGAGTGGTGTCCTCCATCTCCTTGAGCTGAGCTTCATACCCATGTTCTTTCACTGCATGCTCATGCTCCATTGTGCTTATCTAAAAAAAAAAAAACCAACCACAAACTAGTACAATCAAATCTCTCACTCTTTACTTTTTTTTTCATTTGTTTTACAATGCCAGAGTTAAATTTATAAACGTTTGTTGAAATCTTGTAACATACAATAATTAAACTTCTAATTATATACTCAGAGATCCGTGTTCCCAAAGCCAATTTAAGCAAATAGGACAACTGACAATAAAGGATAATGAGCTGTGTATGCTTATTTTTGTAAGTAATCTTTATTCTTCTCCCTTGTGTTTCCTCCACAGAAAGAAGTTTGTTCTTTTTCATCTAGCTAAATGTGTTAGGAGTTTCTTAACTGCATCTGCAGTCCTTTGTACATCAGAGGGAAATGAAATCAAGCAGTGAATCTTATCTTTGACTGTAATGGAAGCCTGTCTGATTAAAAATGAGACAGACAAAGATTTAGTATATGCTTTCTATGCTTCATATTCACTACCCCTCTGTTAGAAGATTCTGATCCTTTGTTTAAGCAAAGGCTTCTGGGGTTGGACAAGAGTCCCTGTTCAATTTGACAGGTTTCTTTATCTTGTAGAGCAAAGTGGATGCCAAATTTGAGCTGGTCTCCATTCACTCCTTGTGAAACTGCTTACTAAGGTTGACTTTCATTGCTCCAGATCCTTAGACCCCACTTTTTTGGTATCTTTACACTGCAGAGGGGAAAGTATCAGCCTTGTATGTTCAGAAAGCGCATCAAGGATGAAAGCTGTTCCTCCCTCCAGAAGCCACAGGTGCCACGAATCTGCTGAGGTTACTGCTGATTCCTTATCCCACCTGGAGCCTGCTTTTAATGGGGCGTTTAATGGAATATGTTCAAAAGGAACGAACCAGCTTTCAGCTGATAATCTTGTCTGCAGCTAAGCATAGAGAAGGATTTCCTCTGCCCAGAAAATGAGAGCCAACGCTCGTCAGCCACACTATTAAATTATTTATTAGTTACACACTGCCCTGACAACATGGTGGACACACAAAAGTAGAGGAACACTCTGGGCAGAAAGTCAGACAAAGATTTCTGACACATTAGAGACAACAAATAAATGAAGATTGGATATTGCAATATTATTTAATCTATTCGTCTTATTTAAAGCAAAGAACATGTGGGGTCTCCTTATCAAGGAGAATTTATTACACATTAAAATACAATTTAATTAGTAAATATTGTGTTACCCCATGGATTCTGAGGACACACAATGCAACAAGAAAATTACTTTTAAGCAGCAACCAGGAAGCATCACTGAAACTCTCAATCTTAGTTTAAACATTTAATGTTTTTTTCTTGGAACTGCTGCCTTACTAAGCAAATATTAGTCTTACATTACAAAAAACCAAAATGAAACAAAATATACCTTTATTTTAGCCTTTTGTTGAGCCTCTACTGCCAGTTTTCTCAAACTCTCCATTTCATTTTGCAATTGTTCATTCTCTTGCTGAAGTTTTAGTCTTTGTTCACTGACAAAGGCACTCTTTTCTCTTTCTGAATCCAGAGTGCTTTGCAATTTACAGATAACTTCCTGGCAACGAGATTTCTCTTCCTCAGAGCTAAAAGAGAAGGAAAGTCCGGCTGTAACTGAAGAACTGAACAACTCCTGAACCAGAGGACAGAAGATATAGATTAGGAGCTATGCACAAATCAGCAAAGAACTTTATCATGATGATGGAATGGATAAAATCAATCTTAGTTTCACAGTTATGGTATCTTGATACTGTATCTGCTGCTGAATAAAAAGGCTTGACAAAGCCCTGAAGACACACTGAGCAGTTTAAATAGTCTGAAGTAATTTCCATTGCTTTCTCTTCTCACTTCTGTAAACACCTGTAGCATCACTTACTTCATTTCCAGCTGTTTCAGTTTATTTTGTGTCATCTGCAGACTCCGCTGAAGGTCGTCTTTGGCAGCTTCTGCAAGTAAATACTTCTGATGCAGCTGCTCCAGCCTTCTACTGTCAGATTCATGCTCCCTGTGTTCCCTGTAAATCTTAAGAGTAAACTCATATGGGAGTTGACTCCTCATTGCATCCCATCTTCCCATGATTTAAATAAAACTGAATTTCTAACATTGCTGCTGCCACTTGAAAAAGAGAAAAGTTTCCAAAAATTTGATCAGACATTTATGTCTTTTTCTGTCTATTGATCTTAACTGGAATATGTACCAGCATTCTTTTGGGTTACATTCAACATCTTTCTTTTACTTTTTACACTTTGCAAAGAACACTGTTTTCCAGTTTGGTGTTGCAGCTTTAAAAGACCTTCTGGATTTAAAAAAAAAGAATGAAAACAACCTTTAAGTAAATAAATGAAAATTTACAATTAAGAAAATCTACTCAAAAATAAAATAAGAAATTAAGGGAGAAATACAAGAAAAATGGGGGAAAATCTATGTATTTTTCCTCCTGTAAAGAGATCTTAAATGTGATGTAAAAATACACACAATTGGCTTACCTTTTCAAGTTCTTCTTCCACTGCTCTCTTTTCTCTAATGGCTCGTTCAATTTGACTCTGTTTTTCTCCACATTCCTTTTTATAAAAGTCATTTTAAAATAAGATTTAATAAATCAAAAATTCAAGAAGTGCTGAAGCCAAACCCTGCCCAGGGAAAATGTAGTTTTTCCTGCTGCCATGGATGCATTTGATTATATTTACCTGCTTGTTGTTTTCTCTATAGGATCATTCAATATACAGACCAAGACACATAAAATGAAGCCTTTAAAAAATAAATTTAATGCATAAATAGGTGCATTAGCATGGAATTCTTTTGGTCACCTGCATAATTCATTACAAGTTCCTTGTTCATTCAGAAATACGATGTCTGTGATCCACAGACTTTCTCCTGATAAAGGATACTTTATCAGCTTTCATATCAGCTTTCCTTTCTACACACACAACTCCAGATCAGCATGGAAAGCTGAGTATAGTGTACCTCTGAAAGAAACAGGGACACTTGAGAAGTGCCATCACATGGGAAATATTTTCTAGAGCACAGATCTCACTGTCACACTGCCTGTGAACTCCTCTCTGGAGACATGCAGGATGCAATGTGCTGTACAGTAACAGAGGACTGTCCCACACAACTACTCATTAATCACATGCTGACTGACCTCAAATACTAAATTCTAACATGGAAGTATTTGATCAGCAAAACCCAGAAGTCTCGAATGTTTTGCTACTGAAAATGTTTTTACCCATCAACTCCATACCATCTGAAGAGCTGAAACTTCTTCTGCGAGCCGAGAAACCTGCATGTTGTATTGCTTCTTTGCAGTGTCTACCTGTGACCAAAACAAAACTACAAAATTAGTCCCACAAACATTTCCCATCTTGCTTTTTGACACACACACATGTATATATGTAGTCTATAGCTGGTGCATGTACATAAAGCATGAAAATACCTGGGACTGCAATAACTGACAACTCATATTATGACATAAATGTTAGAAAAATGATTATTATCATTCTACTCTACTATTAGCATCATACTGCTTTAACTGAGAGTGTTTAGGAGAAAAAAGCACAAATGAAGACACCACAAGTGTCATTCACATCTTCACAGTGCAGCCTTCTCCATGCCAATGTCTGCATGAGACACCAACAGGTTTGGTTCTTGTTTAGAGCACATGTCTGACAATAAATGCTGGAGAGGATGTTGCTATCAGCATGTGCCACTTTTGTTATCCAAACTCTTGTGAGAAAACTCCTCGTGATGACCATGCACCAGCAGTAGCTTTTCACTCTGAGGAAAACCAAAAAATCTTCCCATTCTTTCTAAACATCATAACTTACTTCCTTTCTAATTCTTGCAGCTGTATTTTCTGCAAGTTGAGACATTTCTTCCTGCAGTTTTTTGATCTCTTCTTCCTTTTGTTTCTCCTCAAAGAGTGCCTAGAAGAAAAATAACGAAATATATGACTGGTATTTCAGTGGGATACTAAGAGCACCAAGAGAAAAACCCACACTGCTCAAAAGACACCTTCTTTTCCTTTTACTTTGAGCAGCTGACATGGAGACTCAGTAGCACTGACACTGAAAACATGTGGCACTAAATGCACATTCCTTGTAAATCAGAACCACACAGAGTTAGTGTCAGTAGGTGCCTTTTTCTACTGGGACTTGGAGATTTTGGCTGAGCATGGAATTATACAGCAGAATGCACAGGAACCCAGAGCAAAATTTCCACTTCAATCTCCTACAGAGCAGGGAGAAAACAATTTAAAACACAAAGTGTTAACAGATATGTATATTAATGTGCATTTTAAAAAATTCTGTTCATTAACAGAATGTTGGTCTCTCTTCTGTTTATTAAATTTTCTTCAAAGTTTGAAAAATTTATGATGTTTAAGCCAGAGCAGTAAGTTAAGAATTGTCTGCTTTGTTTTGGCTCCTTGAGCCATGTTTTCATATCAATATTTTTTGC
Source organism: Pycnonotus jocosus (assembly GCA_013400435.1). Taxonomy (NCBI): domain Eukaryota; kingdom Metazoa; phylum Chordata; class Aves; order Passeriformes; family Pycnonotidae; genus Pycnonotus; species Pycnonotus jocosus. The sequence continues at coordinate 79,805 of VWYP01009721.1, read as the reverse complement.
ATAAATGTTATTCTGTGATAGTTTAATCACACATTCTATGTAAAAGTTTATTTTAAGACTTCTCCACATGTCTAGATTTCTTTGCTGATGTCCCTGCACTTCCCTTATTTCCTTGTCTTTAACAGTTATAAATTCGTAACAGAACCTTCATTTTTTTTTTCTGACACCAGCGTTTGGTGAGAAACTCTGAACTCTTGTCAAAAACTTTGTAAGATTGATGTTTAGGTACAGTGTTATCACTTAGATGACCTTTATCCAGGCACTCAACATATGCTTTGAAGTTTACACCATGTGACAAGTCTGAGTGATGTGTGGTCACATCCCGGTTTGCTCTCTATGCATGACTAATTTTAGCATAACAGACACGAAAGAAGATAGCTTGTGTATCCTAAATATCCTAATTTCTAGGAAATAGCTTCAGCCAATGACTTACCTGACTTTTTAAAAGGTTAGCTTCTTCCAAGAGCTGTATGCAATCTTGGACTTTTGCAACAGCATCATACTTCTCACTCTCTAGACTGGCAGACTTGGCCTGAAGCTCTCTGATCTGCTCCTCCAGGGCCACTTTTTCTGTTCTCAGCCGTTCAGCACCTTGAACAGTCACACACAATCTACAAGACAGTAGAAATTTAACAATGGGATGGATAATTAAAATACTGATCCATTCAAACTGAGCTACTACCAAGCATCTATGCATAAATTGCCCAAATTGCATTGTTTTCAGCTTGGTTTTGGATAGAGTATTTTGAGCTTGATGATTAATCAAGTCAGAAAGAAACAGAATTATAGGAGTTAACTCAGAGATCTAATCTCAGAAGATCCTTACAAGAATCCCAGGGATATCCTGGGATACATCACTGAAAATGTTCTATATTAAACCAGCCCCAGAAGAAATAAAGTTTTCCTCTGTGGAGGAAATGGAATAATTAGATGTGGGCACTGAAGTTGCAGCTACGGTTTTAGACAAAGAAAACCACTGGTAATTTCACAACAGCTCAGGAATTCTTATTGTTTAACCGTGATTGTCACTACTGGCAGGCTTGAGAAAGGACAAGAGAGCCTCAGAGGGATCATCAAAAACATCCCTTTGTCACTTCCTACTATGTTTGCCATAAAACATACAAAGACAAAAAACCCTCTATTTTTTTAGAGCCAGGGTATGGATTTTGCATGTACCCCGTTAGTAACACACAGTGAGCTCTCTTTACCTCATTTCTAACTGTTTTATACTAGACTGCATTTGCTGCAAGCGTTTGTCAGATGCTGTTTCTCTCTCCTGGGCAGATACCCTGTCTTCTTCCTGGAAAGAATGAAAGTATTATGCAGACCTGATCTGATACAAAACAAACATATACTTCTCTGAAAAAAACAAAGATATACTCACATAAAACAAGCTAGGTAACAACTTGCAGTTAATTTAACATCAGCATTCAGAAAATGACTGTCCATTCAGTTGCAACAGAAATGATTCCTTTCTCTAGAATACCTTTCTCTCCAATTGGCTATGAAGCTTCTCCTTCAATGCCATCATTTCTTCAAGCTTAGCATTTGCTACCTGCCCATCTATTTTGGCTTGCCTGCATGTAAAAAAACCCAACAGTTATTATATAGGGGAAAAAATGCCTCAATTAAAACTTTGTCACATAGCTGTGAAGAGCAGAAAAATTCCACAATACTGTTCTTACAGGGCAGAAGAGGTTTCCCCCTTCTCCTTCTCACTATGTGGCACACAGAGAGAGGAATACCAAATTCTAAAAGTCCCGTGGAAATTACTTCACAGATTATGAGAAAGGTGTGTGACTTGATTAAAGGAGGAGGACTGGGCAATCAAAAACCTCAAGTGATTCAATAACTTAGGTATTACTAGCCACAGATACATAACAGAGAAGTCTTAGAATTAGATTTCACTTTTTAAAGCAATAGGAGTAGGAACTAAAACAATCATTATACACTTCTAAAGAATTTAGCTGATGTGCTTTGTAATCTGAATAGTTTTTGTGGGCTGAAGAAAAGAAAAAAAAAGGAATAGTTAGTGAATCATGTTAATGACTAGTGGCTCTTCATCCTCAGTAGAAAAGTCTGTTGAAAAAAGCAACCCTCCCACTGCTCTGACTTGGGAACAGAAAGACACAGAGAGCCTTCGCCTGGGGTGATACCCAATTATCCAGGCTGCATATTAGGCTAAATTTAAAAACCAATGGCTGACTCTATCATAAAGTTAAAAGAGAGTAAACATGTGTTAGATTAGCTCATGCAAACTGCAGCACCAATAGTCATGAAAGAAGCTGGAAAATATTTCATACTTCTAACAATCGATTTCAAGCAAATATTTCTTCTAGAAATACTGAATTAAGGGCATAAAAGTCAAGCATATTGTACCTACATGAAAATCTTAAGCAAAATATACATAATCCAAGAAATTTTACAGCAAATTCTTTATTTCAGCCCAATTAATTGGAAAAGTTATTATGGTTACAATTTGTTTAAAAAGGAAAATCTACAATAAAAACACTATTCATAAAGACATGGTCTTCAGCGTGGGTCCAACACTTTGACCTTAGTCCATGCAAAACATTGCATCTTTCTCCTACAAGAAGTACTATAAACTCAGAAGGACACTAAATTGCCTCCTGCAAAATATTTTAGAAGTGTTGTAAAACAAAATAAAAACTCAAAAAAAGAAGGGAAAAATAAGAAAAACATTAAAAGTTCATTAAAAAATCATAACACCTCAAGTAACAAAAATGCATTTTAACAACCAAGTTCAGATTCAGATTGAATTCAGAAGTCTGCATTTTACAGGCAACAAATTGATTCTAAAGATATAGCTTTTATTCTTTACTGTGCAATAGATCTTTAACCTAATCTTGGCAAGCTATCTCTGTTTAAGAGCTTTAAGATTCTGAAATGCAGATCCATGCCCTAGCTATGCCAAGTTTCTTAATTTGTGTGTTTTATCCAGGCCTACAAACCTAATTTAAACCTCAATTCTCTAACACACAAGTGGTTTTTTCTTAAATCTACTTTTGCATTCCTGACTTAGTACTCTATTACCATAAATCATGTAAAACTATTAAAAACATCCCAAAGGGTTAGAATTGTCTGCACCATATGCTATATAATCCATGCAGACTGCATCTTCATGTTACAGAAGAAACTGGTGAAAACATTCCAGGCTTCTTGGAGAAACACTGCAGCACTTTCTAGGGCTAGATAGGGCTGCTGCCATTAACTTTGGGAGTAAAACACTGTTTTTAGGGGTGCAAGGACTTTAGGCTATCTGAGAGGAAGGTGAGCATAATCAGTGTCTGTAATTAGAGATGGATAATGACTGAATCTCTTGTTTTACTCTCAGTTCATAAATCCACCGTTGAATGAAATAGAATTTTAATTTCACATCAACCATCACTAGTTAAAAGAGAGAACAGACACAGTAAACTGGCACTGAATACACTTGAGCTGCAAACACAATCATTCATGAAATTGTGTCACAGATATTATCACTCCTTTTCCTTGATACACTTCAGGAATGTAATCAACTCTTCTTTTACGTTTAACTTCCAGAGAACCTATGGTTTAGAGTTCTTTATCGATAAGGGGTGAAAGCAAATTTTATTAAAAACATTAAAACTTGGAAGCTTGCTTGAACCTTCAAATTTCAGAACTGCAATGAGTAACCATGTAACTGGCTTTTGAACAAACTGTATTCTAATGAAAGCCTATCTTCACAATCACTTGTGATGTGATACTGACGATTTTCTTTTCTTTTCAATCAAAGTTCAAATGTTGACTGTTTCAGGGAAAAGCTGAACCAAACAACACTAACTGGAAATATGTGACCATAACACTAATGAGGTCTAACAAAGTTCAGAGACAGTTACTGAAAGCACTGTAACTATGAGGATGAAGTTAGCTTGCAGTACAAACAAGGCCCATGACACAGCAGCAGGTTTGGAAAAGCTACAGAAAAGATATTAATTATTTTTTAAAATCTGCCTGGTTTATACCTCAGTTGTTTTCTCAGCTTCTCTAGTTCCACATCTTGTTCTGTCACAGTTTTCAGAAACTGCTGATTGGTCTGTGAATAAAAAGATATTTGTAACATGTTCATTATAGTATTGAAGATATTATACATGTTACACATGTCTTACTCTGAGATTATAAAGATGACCACAATGGCAGGCAGCATTTAAAATGCACAATATTCTCCTTTTCACCCTTCTCTCCTATTAATTGCTATTGTTCTTCTTGCTTTTTGACTGTTGCTAAGAATTGTTTTCAGGCATTTCCCACTTCTAAAATCTATTCTGAGTGCTAACAGTTCATTCCAAGACCATCACAGAGTACCCAAGGTAAAAACCCCATCATGCTCACATTTCTTATTTGGGTTTCATTAATATCAACAAATGTCAGATGAAATGAACTCAACCAACGAGATCTTTCTGCAAATTTCCGCAGTTTACTTCAGTTTTTACTACCCTAAATATTTTATCATCAGCAGTGAACATTCTTGCCTCAATACTGAATCTCATTTCCAGAGCATGCATAAATATGCTGAACAATTCCAACCTGAGCACATCTAGGAAACACAGCTGTTTTACCACAATAAAAAATGTGACTAATTAACATGTCTTCTTACTTCCTATTCTTCAGTTTGTTAGTTCAAAAAAGGGCTCGATGCTTTCTCCCATGACATCTTTATGCCTTTGGTAACAGATGGTGCCAAATGTTTTTTGGATAATGCAAACAAATGGATTATCTTTACCTTAAATATTGTCTTAACTCTTCTCTGATGTGAGGGAGAAAGACTTCAGTGACAAAAACAAAAGTAGACTGTTAGAGTAGGTTAGGAATCTTTTTGCACTGTCAGTATTCTAAACAAACACTCAAAAAAATCACACAGAAATCAAAACCAAAGCTGCTCAGTCAAAAACTTCACCCCTCTTTCACCTCAATTTTTCAAAAAAAAACTACTTGACAGTTTCCTCTAAAACTGTTTGTCAATTTTGGAAGGCCTAGGCTAAAGCATATTAACTAAGAAGTCTCACAGTCCAAGGATGTGGATAAAGCACAAGAAGGTTATTAGAGCTCAGAAAAATGTGCATAGAAGTGACAAAGACACTGAAGACAGCAGTACCAAAACAGGAATGGGTAAAAATATGCCAGAGCTAGCATATGCAAGAGGGCATAATTTAAAAAAATGTTCCCTTTGTGAAGATATTTTTGAACGTGTGAAGTACACTAGCCATGTACTGTAATTCTGAGTGTAAGCTTTACCCCTGAAGTGTAAAAGAAAGAGCTCACATAAAATTAAAAGCTGACCTCTCAACCACCTTCACCTGGTGTTTGGAGCTCAGGAACAAAGCCATCACTGCTTGCTGGGTGCTGGAGAAGTTTGCAAATTTGAGTGACACCAGGTATGTGTGAAGGCCTTTTTGCTTTGGTTTTGTACCTTGAGGGTCTAGTAGGAAAATTAATAAATTACTAGTTCACTGTTCAGAAGGTTTTACTCACCAACTCTATTTTCTCCTTGGCTGTGTACAGTTGGCGAGTCAGCTGCTGAAAGCTGGTCAGTTGATCCTAAAAAGAGAATTCAGAGTTGCTTATAATCAGTATGGTCAGAAAGAGTGAATAATTAGAAAGCTTCATAGTCAACTGAAAACATTAAAAAAACCCAAAACTATATATGTAGCAGGAAATTCAGTGTGTCTTCATAGATTTCAGCTAGATTGTTTTTAGCTGTTGACCTTGTACCCCATTAAATTAGTTTTACTACTGAACAATTTCTCTGATTTTCCCAGGGTGACACACTGCCTCGTTCCAAAACTCACATGTACTTACTACCAAAACATGAAAGTACACATGAACAGTGCTTTTAAAGAGCCCCACAGATTGTGATGCATTTTTGCTAAGCAAACTAGCAGACATGCAACTGTTAATTAAAAATAGCTCTTATGGACATTTAAATTTGTTCTTTGCCATACAGGATGTCTTGTGTCCATTAAAAAAAAAATTAAAAAGTTCATCTAAGTTCTTGAATCTCTCAATGTGAACTGTATCATTCTAGGAGAACTAGCACAACTCAGAAAAACCATCTGCAGCATGCCAGGTGCCTTTAGAGCAAAGACAGGACTGAAGTCCCTGAGCTGAACTATCTTCTAATTGTGCTTTCTAACAGTCTCAATGCCAAGGATATGCCAGAAACCTATTCCTGCCACTCCCTTACCAACCACATCCAGTCCTCATGATATTCCCTCTCCTCCTTGCCTTTTGTCAATTCTAATTCTACTTGATCTTATCTATTCCTGTTTATCTCTGACAGCTGTTTGCTACTTCTTCATTGAAAGCTAAAATTAAAGTTTGTTTAACTGGAGAGCTGTTTTCTCTGTGAGACCAGTGGCATTCAAGAATAAAAGGCTGTTCACCCTTGTTCTTGTCACAAGGGCATTAAAATGTACCAAAAATTTAGCTACTAATAAGAAATGGAATCTGGAAGCCCTAAACCCTTCAAAAGCTACCCATGACTCTCTATACTCTATTGTGTATTTTGTTAGTAACTCACAACAGAAAACAAGAAATAATCTAGTAGAAGAAACAGGACCAGAAAGCTGGAACTACACAAAGATAAGAGTCCTCTTAACTACCCCTTGAAATAATTATGAAACTTGATAGAGTGCCATAGCTGCACAGACAATTATCCTCTTTCTCAGAAAAGATCACATCACCAAGGTGAACTTAATACCACAAAAAAACCAAAAATCAGCAAAAAACCATTTCTGAGGTGAGCTGTAGCTGTGCCTGTAAGTTAAGTGTGTTTGAGAATAGAGAGAAATATTAAAAGAACTTATAGGTTCTCTCCTAGAAATACATGTAGCAAGGTACATTAATGCATCAAGTGTCTATTAGTTCTTCACACAGAGAATCTTTACATAGCTCATCAGAGCACAACAGCTTTTTCTAAGAATTTCCTGAAAGGCCTTCCCCAGACTCAGCAGAAGAGAAACAGGCTGCTAAATGCAAGCCAGCATTAGACAAAGACTGGTGAACTTGATTTTTCACCTGTTTACTTCTTTACTGAAGCAGGAAATGGTGACTATTCTTCCAGCTACTCAAACATAGGAGAACAGATAAAGAAAGACTTTCACCTCAGAACTCAGAAATCTTAAGCAGCTTTTTCTGATGTTTTACTGTCCTGAAGATTTCTGACCATGTGATTCAAACACAGGGTTATTTATATGCATATGCATATTTTGTGCACATATCTGTGTATATGAAAAAACAAGAAGAGAACAAAAATAAATGAAAATTACATTCTGCTTTTTCCTTTCAGTCATAAGAATGTGTGTTTTAGTCAGGTCCTCCTGGTACTGCTGCTGAAGTCGGTCGTGCTCCCATGACAGCGTCTGCCAGCGCTCAACTGCTTTGTCTTTCTCCTAATTTACAGAAAAATATTCTATTATAGCACATTTGTCTTCATCTATCATTGTCTAAAAAGACAGGTCTTAACTTCTGTTTTGAAGAAGTGCCATTACCTCTACTTTTCTCTGCACATATTTTTTAAATTTAAATTCAAGTGCAGAAAAACAGATGCTTGGAAATTCAAATTCCACTTCCAGTTTTTTGTCTTTTTTTTTTCCGAAGAGCTCAAATTTTTATAGGTCCTTAAGGTAGGCCTACAGTATAGATACAATACAAATACCAAAATTCAGCTGTCAAATTCAACTTAGTCATACACAACAATTGATATCCTGTAATAAACTGAACAAAATTCGCTTGTATTTTCAGATTTAGATGCTATTTTCTATATCCCACACTTTCCTCCTCATTTCATATCACAATAGTTTTGATTAAAATGACAAGTTACTACAAAAAGCTTGAATTCAACAAAATATTTCATGGAGTTGCTGATAATGAATTTAACATAAGGATCAAATCAACTAGGTAAAATTACTGACAAAAATTAATATTAAAAAATTCTTTTATGAATTTAGGCAAGGAGTTTTTTTAAGTGTTTATGTTCCGGGGGGGATTAAAACAGCCTCAAGGAACTCTGACCAAATGATTTCTGAATCAAGAAATGAAACAGTCTCCCCATATCTGTCAAGGCACAAGAAGAGAAATACAACAATACAAATGTTCCATCTCACACACTTGTCTTTCCAGACGTAGCTGTTCTTTAAGGGTTCTCACTATGCCTTCATCTGCAGGAATATCAGTTTCCAGATCCATGGAAGGAAGAGCCTCCAGTTGCTTCTCAAGAGGCTCTTTCAACTCTGCATGCAGCCTGAAATTCAAAGAACTAAGTTCAGCAAGGTGTTTCTTTATAAAACGGATTTTTTTAACAACTGAAATATACTGTACCTTCCACCTTTACATACTACTTCCTTCCAAGTCAAATTTAAATATATTAAGTGACATTCTATAAACAAAATGGACAGTCTGAAATAGTTTAGCTTCTAGTTCTTTTAGTGACATGGTAAAAATCTCCTATACCTGGTGCTGTAATCTGCATTAAGCACTTAAAAACTCTAACATTAGCATCCTGAATTTAGTTAGTAGAAGATTTCAAAGATCTCAAGGTCCTAGAAATTAAAAGCTTTTTAATGTTTAGAAATCATGAGAAACAGTAGTGTCAACATGGCAGAGCAATCATTTACCTTTCATTTTCCTTGGTGACTTCTTCCAATTTTAGCGTCATCTCGCCCATTTGTGCCTGGCACAAAGACACGCAAGAGTAAGAGCTCATTTAAGTTCCACAGACTCTGCTAACACTGTCATGCTGTATTTCTGACTGACACCATAAAAGATGGACAATTTAATTCAGCACAAGGCAGTGAATGAAAGTCAATTGCTTTTTTAAGGCGAGTCACAGGATGCCACTTGAATTTAACAGCTGCCAAGTCCTGTTACACCTCAGCATTTGGAAGTTATTATGGACATTAAACTTAACCTTTTGAAATTCTTATGGCTCTTACAGATTGGTTTTTAATTAACTCAAGCTCTTTTAGGGGTAGAGTGGATAACTCATCTTTTACGCTGTAAGCATTTGATGAAAGTTTAGGAATTAACTGAGGAGAAACTCCAGTTATATGAATCAAACTGGCTGTTTTGTTTACCAGTGCGAGGAAGCCCTGGTGCTCCTCTTGCCTTCTGAAATTGATCAGGCTTGAAAACTACTTGGGAAATCTTTATGATGGACAGATCAAACAAATTAAGTGCATTAAACCAAAACCAGTGTGTAACTTTTGCATGAAGATCACAAAGAAAAACTGCTTTCTATGCCACAAGTTTTATTCTCACTTCCTTTTCAGTCATGTCATGAAGCATCAAAAAATTTCATTTGGTGTGGCTGAAAGGACGATGGCTCCCTTCCACCTCAACCCCCAGGATTAATTCCACTGTTGCAGTTTGGACACTCTCCCAACATCTTGACAGAAAGCTCTCCATTCATTCCCTGGAGGCAGCCTGCAGCCCAGCAACTTTGAGAAGCATGACAAAAACTAGTGCCCTACATATTCACACCACTAAAGATCCAGTCTGAAATGCTGGGAATGCTCATACCTGGTAAAGCTGCAGCTGTTGTTTCATTTCCTCCACGTGTTTACCATACTCTGTGATTAGAGCTGACAAGCTAAGAAGTTGAAAAACATGCTCAGAATTGGTTTTGTAAATGCTGAAGTGCTCTGATAATTAACTAGTTTTAAAGAATTCTTAATCTAGAGGCCAGAACAGAACAGTCACTTTTCTTGAGTTCCAAGCTTGACATTCCCCAGAATCAAAAGAACAAATTTAATCACTACTTTTAAATAATGATCATTAACAGCAAAGGTCCTATATAACAGAATTAGAACATACAATAGGACATAATAAATGACCATTAATACAATATTAATATTTCATCAATTCACACAGAATCCCAAATATTAAAATAGGCTTCATTGCTGCTTTCACATACAAGAGTAGAGTGGCCTATAAGACAATGCTGAACACTGTAGTTCTACTTCTTTACTTTTTCCCTCCTAATATTTTCCTAACTGACAGCAATTCCCTGAAAATTCTATATTAAAAGCCAACAAGAAAAGCTAGGTTATTTTTGTAAGAGGAAATTACTGTGATCATTAAACCATTTACTGATAGACAACTGCTAGTTGAGTGTCAAAAAAACCATTTTTAAAACCATCCCTCACTCTCAACAGACAGCAGTTACCTGTGTTACCCAGATCAGTACAGTCTTACCAGAACTTCTGTTTATTCTCTCAAAACTTAGACTAGAGAATTCCTTGATTCATCTCTCATCCTTTATTTTACAGCTTGTGGAAGCAAATTCAGTAATTTAATTTCCTGAATAAACACAATACCACCTAAACCCAACTTTTACAGTAACACCTCCACAGGCATGTGCACACAAGACCCAGTTCACCTGGATATTTACACTCCTACCAGCACAGGACAGTTTCCTTCAAATACACTGCAGTATCCCCACTTATCCCTTGGAATCAGTTACCTTTGGTCCATCATCCTGGATCCTGATGTGCCATCACCACCAAGGGCATGTTCCTGTAATGGAATAGTAATTTACTCATTAGTAATTGCACATAAATGTATGCAGTTCTAAATTCTTATATGAAACACAAAACTCTCTGTACTGTAATCTGTACACAATGTGCCACAGAATCATTTTCAGGTTTATGTTCAAACATCCTCAAGTGCTGGCCCAATATGGAAAAATAACGATTTTTTTCTTTTTTTTCCTGGACACGTTCTGATCTAAAGCATAATTACATCTCAGGGAAACTCAACTCCATCTTAAAAGAACAATCATGGGTTTGTGTAAGTGCTTGGTTCATTTCCATGCATCTCAGCATCAGGAAAGTGCTGTAGCCCCAGCTTCTGCATGAGCTTTCAGACAGGCTTATGGTACCCAGCACAAAGTTACCTCAACATGAGGCCAATCTCTTAAAAAAGGGAAGCCTGTAAAAGTGAAAAAGTGTACTAAATTACACATTAAATCAAGGATGAAGCATTTAGAAATGCACCAAAATACCATAATTCACTGTTAGAACAGTTTTTTCCTGCTGTTGTTGCGTTTTATGATGGACCCAAAACAGGGCCAGACAACACTGAAGCGAGCTGTGCACCATATTTGGAAAGTTGTTTATCACAAAACATCATCAAAAAAATTCTTCCTACTCCCATCCCTGAGTTCACATACCTGCTCAGCAGTATTTCTCAAAACCTCAGTGGTTTCATAGTGTCCAAGTGCCATTTTTAGCCTCTGACCTGAAAAACACCACCTTTGAGAATCATGGCTGTAACACAGGCCTCTATCTACATGAACAGGACTGACTGGCAGTCAGAAATATGTTTAACAATATAATGCTTTGAGGGGGAAAAAATGCTTCTAAATTTCTTCTATTTAGCACAATTGTTTAAAAAGCCCCAGGACTTGAAAAAACCTACAGGAACTGTAATAAAAATACTGAATTCCATTCCTTTCATATTCTGTTTTCTTTAAGAGATACTTTTCTTTTGTTTTGTAAGAATCTGAGTAAAACTTTTGTAACTGGAATGGGTAACCAAGAAGAAAAAAGAAGTTGGGAATGCAGTGGCTATATTTTGATTTAAACAACTTCTTGCCTGTTTTTCTTAATAGAGATCCCACGGTTCTTTTACTAGTTGTAAACCTCTAAAGGAGGATACAGGAAAAAGACAGGGGGGATAGAAAGGAGGTAACAGCAAAGGAATGCCAGGACACAGGAAGGGGTAAGTTGCTGCCCTTACAACCCAAAGGATGTAAATATGAAATGCCAGGGGTGCAAAAAGGGACAGATTTTAAACATCCCTTACAGAAGCTCACTTTCAACAGTAAAGCCTTAAATACATTTTGAAAAAGGTTCAGCATGTATCACAAAAGTATGGAACGGAATGGAGGATTATTATTTGTAGGTCTGGCTACTAATACTTCAAAAAGAATTCAGGTAAAACTCAACCTTCTTTACAGCTACATATTTAACACAACAAACATTTTACAACATTAAATATGATACTGCTTAGAGAATCTCTTTTCAGACGTATTACACAGATGTGTTAAAAGGTTTTAGAGCTTTGATTTCACATTCATGAAGCAAGAGAAACATCAATCCATGTATCAGGCTCAGAGTAGGCCTGAAACAACTTAGGGCTCAGCTGGCATAGAAGCCAACTTCAAATCTGCCTTTTAGCACCTCTGAAAAAAATGTATAAATATGTTTTTTAAAAAAGGATTAAACTCTTTGATAGGAAAGGCAATTGACCACTTCACAGTGAATTTAATCTGAGTTGTACTTCTGAAGACTTATAAAATAAGCTACAGCCAAAAGAAATACATATGAAAAGGCAACATTCCAGCATTTGAAAAACCATAATTTGTTCACATCACAACATACTAAATACTCTTGCAAAGCTCAAGAAAGATACAGATTTTTGAACCAGAATGACTGTGTCATCCCAGACAGAAGCTGTTCTGCTACTGAAATCAAAAGTCGGTCTTTGACCTCAGGCCACCCAAAGCCACCACATGAAACCTGGTACCCAGAGAAATTCAGAGGCGTGAGTGATGCACAGCTGTAAACACTGCATGCACCGTGACTCGGTCCGTTCTAGTTAACTAGTTATCTAGTTGTTACCTTAAATGACTGAGTTAATATTTGTACTGCCCAGTCGTAGCCTGTCTTGCCTGCACTGCCAAGTTTTCCTGCAACACTAATTAGGGACAGTGACAGTCCTTGGGACAATGCAGCTACCAACTTACAGGAATACAAACTCAGTGGAAGCAAACGTTTTTTGACCGGTTATTTTGTTGGTGAGTAATTGAGATGTACTCTGATTAAGTCATATTAAACACATCAAGTCACACGTAATTTAAAATACCACTTTTAGTCCGTCAAGCAGATTTCATTAATAACTGGCAAGGGAACTTTCAGGTATAAGGAAAGCATAGGAAACGCCGTGGTTTCATAACTAGAGAGGCATTCACACAAAACCGCCATGTGTTTCTGGCCATTACCCTCATTAACAGCTTTTAATTACTGCCGTTTAGCTAACTGAAAGTACTACCCATGCTGTTGCTCACTGCAGCGAACACTGGGAAAGCTACGGAATATAAACCCTCACCGGCTACCGAAAATAAACCCTCACTACCAACACTCACCTGGCCGTGCCTTGTTCCAAGTGAACTCCACGAAGCCCCGGGATGAAAGCCGCTGGTCCGGCGGCTGGAGGGGAGGGAAGGAAAGCGGAAGGAGGCGGCTGGGGCTCGCAGGCTCCGGGGCGGAACGCGCTCCCCTCACCCGCCGGAGCCCTGGGGCGGGGGCAGCGGGCAGAGCGGGCCCTCAGCTCCCTCCCCTCAGCCCACTGCCGGCACCGCCGCTCGGGAAGGACGCAGCCCCGGTGCCAGCGGAGCTACGGCCGCCTCCCGAGCCCCGCGGCGGAG
>VWYP01009721.1:40928-66314 GCA_013400435.1 Pycnonotus jocosus | reverse complement strand
AGCCCCGCGGCGGAGCCCCAGAACCGCCGAGAGCCGGGGCGCTCCCGCCCGCTCTCAGCGCCCGCCCCGGCCGCCAGCGCCGCCCCCGTCACGTGGGGAGCGGACATGGCGCGGCGCTGAGGAGGAGCAGAAACACCTCATAGGAAATCCCTCGATAAACTTTCCTCGAGGGGGTTGTGGGTTAAAGATAGGCCCTGAGAGAGTTTAAACTTCCCTTCGGGGAAAGAAAAAATCAGTTTGTGGCCGCAGCAGCAGAGCGGGGGAGCGGTGCGGAGCCCCCTGGGAGCTGCTGCTGCGGAGGCTGTAGCCAGGCGGGATCGGCCACTTCCCAGGGAACCAGCGACGGGAGGAGAGGACACAGCCTGAGGCTGCACCGGGGAGGGTCAGGTTGGACTTAAGTAATTCTTTGTAGAAAGTATATTTCTTTCTAGAAGGTAATTTCTTTATAGAAAGCGCCATTAGTCTTTGGAACGAGCTGCTCAGGCAGTTGGTGGAGTCACCGTCCCTGGAGGTGTTCAAGGAAAGGCTAATTTGCAATGACTGCAAATGAAAGCTTTGGCTGGTTGCTTCATTTTCTTGTGTCTCAAACATTAAAGGGTTTCCCCTCAGTCTGGTTTTCTGATGTTAGGAAATCCTCCAAGTTCACGTAGTGGAGACTGTTTTATCTGCTCTCTTGATAAATATTTCTGGTGGTGTTGGAAGGTATTTATTTAGATGTATGTTTGAAAAGCCTTAAGTTTAATAAGATTTCAGAGTAGTCTGTAACCCTGCAGGTGTAATACTGTATATAAACAGCGTTTATGTAACTTTATTTGGGGTGGTGTTTTGGTGTGTTTTTTTTTTTTTTTTTTTTTTTTTTTTTTATCTGATTTGTTTCAATTCTGATGTCTAAAACCATGATTTAATAATTGACTTTACACCAAAGTGTGTGGGGTTTTGGGGTTTGTTTGTTTGTTTGTTTTCCTGAGCAACCAAACAGCAATTCATTGGGAGCTGGAATCTGAGATCATCTTTGACAAAACGTTCCTTTTTCATTTGTGCAGTATCTGCAGATGGAATTTAGAATTAAACACACGTGGGATGGTTTGCCTGTGAGCCATGAGCCGGTTACAATTGGGCTGAAGCCGGATAATGTGGGACTGCTGATGGAAGTTCGTGCTCCTTTCTTTCATGACCCTCCAGCACCACCTGGAGAGCCAGGGAAACCTTTTGGTGGATTGTGGGACTATGAGGGTAAGTGTAACTCTTCTCTTTCAAATATATCTGATTTCTGTAGACACTGATGTTCCTCTGTATTTGATATGCCTGGTCTTTTTTTTAAGGGTCTCTGATGTTTGGGGTTTTTTTTTCAAAAAACCTCTTCAAAACGAGTTCAGTGATTTGGATCGATTTCAATAATTTTGAAGTTGAATTCCTAATCCTGTCATTAGTACATGCACTCAAACTTAGTTTTTGGCTTACTTATATATTGTGAAGTATCAGAGTTCACAAGTACATATTTGAATATTGAAATGATTTTGTGGCATATATATATTTTTAAATGCCCTTGGAGAAGCGAAATCTCAAAGATAGGTTCCGTTTTGCTTTAAGAAGTGTTTTAATCGTTTTTCCAAAATTCCTTTGAGGAACAGGAAGGGGCAAAACACAGAAGTTACACCTCATGAAATGCAGTTCAAAATGGTACCCAAATGGAATGTGTGATTCAAATGTAATATGTGGCTTTTAAGTACATTTGTAACAGTAATTCCCTGTCCAAAATATCCATCTACAGGGAAAAACTGTTGAAAATTTAAGATCTAAATGCTTTTTTATTATTTCTGAAATTTAACACTTTTAATTATGGGCTGTGTGCCCTGCTCTGAAAGTATGATCCTCTTTCCCTTGTTTTCCTGATGCATCAAGGTGAGTGTTTTGAAAACTGGAATTGGTAAAGCCAATAAAGTTAGTACAGTACTTTATAAAGCCCTTTGTGATCATAGCAATGCAAAATAAGAGCTCCTGCAGTTGGAGTTGTGGCACAACATTTTTAATATTAGGGTTATAGTTACTGTGTACGTGCCAGTAGCGAGTCAGGCTCTGGCATGGCACAGGCCAAAACCCATGAAAATTGAGTTGTATTAATAGGATATGAAGATCTCAGGGTTTTAAAAATAGTCAATATGAAACTCTGACAGCTTGGGGGTTTTGTTTTGTTTTTTTTCCAGTTGTAGAAGCATTCTTTCTGAGTGACAGAACTGAGCAGTATTTAGAAGTTGAGCTTTGTCCGTAAGTACAGGCCTGAAAAAGTCCCAAAAGTTAATTTACACTTCTAATGCTTGTGGGATACATGTATGAGGGAGACTAGACACTGGAATTATTTCAGTGTGGGCAATGTACATATTTGTGGTGGTATAATAACTTGATATAACTTAGGAAAGCTGTGCTCTGATTCTTTCACAGCCATGGGCAGTACTTACTGCTGCTGCTTTCTGGCAGAAGAAAAGTGTGGAAAGTAAGTGGTCAAGTACATTCATAATGATTTTTATTTACATATTCTCTGATCAGAAGATGGCCAATACTTTTTTTTTTTTTTCCTCCTTTAACAGGAAGGACTTCCTTTGGAGTTTGAGGTGACCAGAATGAAAACCAAATGGGAGGGTAAAGCTCTTCTTCCTTGGAGTTATTTTCCACCATGCACTGACAAGTTCAATGCGTTTGCAATTCATGGCTCGGGAGGAGAGAGAAGATATGAAGCACTTTATCCTGTGCCTCCACACCAACTGCAGGAAGGACAGCAACCGGATTTGTAAGCCTAAAATGAGTTCTTCTATGATATAGTTGCACTGTTGTTGGAGTACTCAAAAAAGCTAATCTGGTTTTTGGATTGAGTGCCCCTCTCATATTTTTATTTATAGTACTTAGCTCTGTGTCCTCTGGTGCTGTACTCTGTGTAAAAGCACTGTAATTAGTGCTTAGTTTTTACACTAGGTGCATAGAAAATCATGCATTCAGTACCATTGGTATCTACTTTTATCACTTTCCTCATCTAAATCCTGGGTAGGTTGTTCTACTTTTCCTTCTTGACTTCAGCTCTTCCTGAAGTGCCATTTAATGATAATTTCAGCAGTACATTTCCAGTAAATCTCTTCTGCTCCTTCTCTATTCTTCTAAAAGCTTTCACCTCTACAGATGGTTCCATGCTATGGAAAAAATTGAAAAGGCAGACTAGACTAAAAAAATGTAATTAAAGTATACCCAGTATCAATAGAAAAAGACAGAAAATTTGGATTTTTAAATTGTGCTTTGGGCCTGTTTATTTTCTTTGGCTGTGAGGCTGAGATGATCTGATAAAACCTGTTACTCCTGGGCATTTTATAAAAATGAACCAGCTCTGGAGGACACACTGTATTTCTTAAAAAACTTGTCATACAGCATGCAGTGATGGTGAGGTAGGGTAAATTTTAGATAAAATACCCTTTATTGCCTTTATTTATGAAAAGTTTATCTTCTGCAACTATTAAAACAGTTTAGCTTCTGCAACTCAGGAAAAAAAATTTCTGAGCTATTGCTAATAAAACACGTTACCAGTATTCTCTGACAAATGGATGTTTTTATTTCTCTGTATTAAAGTGGAGAATGGCTTTAATATGTTTCAAGAAGGAATTCTTTCTATAGTACCCCTTTCAAAAAAATCCCCTTTTTCAGATGTTGGTAGCAGATGAAATTGTGGGGAGACTGCTCCTTGCTGCTTTCATTACTCTGTTTCTTTGCTCTTACAGATTACTACAAAAGTTAGGACTTTGTTTATTTCTCTTTTGTTTGCAGCCATCGTTTGGAATTTTTCAAAGACTTGAACCTGAAAGAACTAACAGGAGAAGACTGGAAGCAGCCTGAATCAGATATATGGAAATCTCTCACTAAGTGAATGGATTGAGGCGTAAATTTTTATAATGTCGAAGTTGGCTGAAGCTGTACGGAAACAACTTCCTCATTCTGAGCAGAAGTTGTAGATACCAGATTAGCAAGGCTTTCCTTGACACCAAAATCATGGATCAGTCTGAAAATCCACTGTGAAGGGTTTGAATCTGTTGATTCTAAATGTATGAATGGCTTGTGTTTCAATCCCTCTGGGTATGGAGTTTTTCATCTGTGCAAGAGCTGAATCTGCTGCAACCAGTGAAGGAGGAAGAATGGGCTAAAATTGCAGCTGTGTTTTGGTGAGAGCTCTAAAGTCTGACGAGGCCAATACTGGGTTGAAATCTTTAGTTTTCTGCTAGCTGCTGCATTTCTGCTGTATTTTCACTGCTGCTTGTCTGTTTGTTGATGCTGAATGAGATCCTTATGTGCCTAGATTTTTTGCTTGCCATCAGGAGGAAGAATACCTCGTTCAGGAGCAGAAAAGAATGTAGCTATCATGGGTTTTGGAGGCTCAGTACTTGCCCTGCAAGAGGTATAACACTTTTTACAGCTTTTTCCTGTATGTTCCTGTGCCTGAAGTTTTCCCTTCTTAATGCTGAAGGGGGAACTTTGTCTCACATTCCTCTGTCTCACAGACTCTGTGTGGAGTTTATATTGATGTTTAGGTGCAGAGCGTAGATTTACAAAAGGTTTTACGTATTTCAGGTGAGGTTTCTGGGACAAATCATGCTTAGTGAAATCTTTTGGTATAGTGTGCATGCAAAAGTGGGTTTTTTCAAGGACTTGTCACATCACTTCAAGAATTCATCTCTGATGTCTGAGAATTCTTTTTTTTGCATGCCACTGAAGGCTGGAGATACTCTAGGTGTATTTTTTCTATGTATGGGCACGAGTCACTTTAACAATAGTGAATATTCCTAGGTGGTAACATCTTATCTGTAAACCCTCACAAGATTTACAAATTACATGTTCTTTTTTTTTTGTCTAGCATAGCAGTTGCTGCTCAATTGTGGCTGCTGGTTTAATCTTCTATAAATTAGCTCAGGAAATGTGAAGCTTGCCCACTAACCAGATCCTTGCTAGTGTGCCGTAATAAACACATTCTCATAGTCCTATTTTCTTTGCTATCTTTCAGCTTAACTCCAGCTGTAAGTTCTGCCTGAGAAGCAAAGAAGGTGGGAATATCCCACCTTTGTGAAGAACATCCCAATGTGGTTAATAGCCAAGATAGAATGTTGAGTTTTTGTTTAGCTTTAGATTCCCTCTTTGCCACTCCAGTTTTGTAGCAGTGTGCTTTCAAATTTGAAGCTGTAGACTAGACTTTTTCTCTGGCAGACTTTGGCATGTCTGTGCACTCAGCCGTCCAATTGCTGTTGTTCTGTTTCAATTAGGCAATGTAGGTTCCTTGCTGTAAAGTGCCATCTGTTGAAAATTATAAGTACTGTACATTGAGTTGTTTGGCTTCTTTTCTGCCTTCTATTCATGTACAGTTTTCTAAAGAATAACATCAGTCTGAAATCTTGAATAATTCAATAAATGTTGATTAAAGTATCATCTAGACATTGACGTCTCAAAGCTGCTTTGAAAATTTTAGTCAAAACCAAAACAGCATTTTGCAAAACTTTTAGACTCTATTTTGAAAAGTTTGTCCAAAAAGTGTGTGCAAAGATTCCAAATGGGTGTACTGCTTTTTTCACAAAAGTTGATTTCATATGAGCAATGATATGTAAATGATATGAGCAATGTATGTAAAGGACAGTAAATAAAATTTTTTATTCATCTCATGTTTATTCCCACTTCAAACTGAATGCTTCAGATTTGACTTTAGATGTAAATGATAGACTTGGAGGGAAATAAATTACTTTCCCTAAATAAGTAATTTAAAGTAAAACCATTGTCCTTGCAGTACAAAATGCAATGCTAGGTGCTCCAGGAAATGGAAATTCTCATATAGACTTTATTCAAGGCCTGTACTACTCCATGCTGCCATTATTTGGTTCACTTGTGTGTTTCTGAGCTTTGAGAGCCTGTTTGAACTGTAAATACTGGGGGCCAGTTGTAGCCTGTCTTTCCTGAGCTGTGTCTCCTTGTTTTGATGACAGGAGGACAATGACAAAACAAACTCGGTTCTGCATGACAGTGATAGTAGATTGATTACTTGTGAGCTTACACAGAACTAGAATTGTACGTGGCTCAATCCTCCTTATGATGTCAGTGAATCTCTTTAGAGTTGGTGTTTGAAAACCTCTTATGTTTGCACTCCCAAAGACCTTGTTCTTTATGCTTCTTGCCACTAGGTGGGAGAAGAAGGTTGTCTAAACTGTGCCTGGGTGCTGCCAGCCTAGTTACCCTTAACCAGATCCATTCCTTCTTGCTGTATCGTTGATTTTAGAAAAAGGGTATTTCAATCAAGCTCGTGGTGGCTTATTTTGGTTTATTTGAGACATCTTTGTCCTAAGAAACACTTGTCATGCTGTGGAGTTACAGTTCTAATATTTGCTTTCCTGCAGGGCTATTTTCAAAAATAATTGTTGAGACAAAATCAGAAGAAGATAAATTCCACAAGGTGTCAGTCAATCTGCAGTGCAAAAGTAGTTTTGTGATGTTCAAATGATTTAAATGTTCTGGATTTTATGTTTTTTGCAAATGTCTTGAATGGTCTCTGGCAAACTTTCCAAAAAGGCTGTTTGGAATTCTGAATGAATTTATTTATTTTAATACAGGCTGATTTGTGAGAGGTGGTGCACCCCTTCAAGGGTGAGGCTTCAGTGGTTTGAACAACCTGCAGTGACGCTTGGTGAAACAACGTGAAAACTGTGGCTTAAGAGGGACAGAAAATTCTTTTTCTTCAATACAAAAATACAAAAAATTATATGTAAAGAAAACTTGAATGGTAATGTGTGCTACTGATAGAAGTGATTTGTACCTTAAAAACGAAGCTGGAGCAACTTAGGCTGTCAGGTAACATCTAATATTTTGTGTCATGATCCTGCACAGTGGGGTTTTGTTTGGATGCAAAAGTTCTTAACAGGAGTAAAATTTTGCTCATGTCTTTGTATACTTCTAAGCTTTTTTTTTCTGATATGCCAGGTCAGATATTAAAGCTAGGAAGCTCTAATTTAATTCAGGACTATATACATTTTGACTGCTGTGGCTGATACAGCTACTGCATTATCTGTTCTAGTTATTAGATACCTGAGGGAGTTAATATTTGTACTGCCCAGCACCATGATGATAAGTTAATGCTGAATGTGATGTTGCTTGCAGTTCCTTTTTTCCAGGCTGTTTTATGCCACTGAAAGGCATAGGACAGGATGTGTTGTTGTGTTTTAAATTCTGACCGTGTAAAAATCCTTTTGAAATGTGAATGGCAGTGCATCATTTGCTGCACATAAAATTTAAAAGTGTTTCCTTGTATCGGGACGATCTCTAAAGTAGAATTCATTGCATTAAGTTATGGTACATTTAGAATAGTGCTGCTGAAATTTGATAGTTAACCTGCATTTATTTAGTTGATGATCCCTTTCTTTTTGTTTTCAGTGAGTGCTTTAGTTTGCTGCAGTGTCTCTGAGCAGTGCTTCAGTGAAAGTACAGGGAAGTGCTTTAAGCCTGATTTATTAGCACAGGTTGTATAAGCAGCTGTGCACGTGCTCATACAAAGAGCCTCAGTGAGATCAATACAACATTTACCATCAGCTGTATTGCAGTTATGCCTTTTGCCATCTCCTTGCCTGTCTGTCAAAATTAGTATTGTCAGGAGAATTCAGTTCCATCCGAGCCTGGTGCTGCTTGTTTTCATTGTTCTGTTTCTAAACAAGTAAAATCCTTGGCTGCAGGGGGTCTGTGGGAGGGTTTCCTGTGATGGATCAGGAGGCATTGTTTGTATCTGTGCTGGCTATGAACATACCAAAATATGTTCCTGTTTCATTTTCAGGAATTATGCTGTAGACTAGCACAAAGTATGTGTGTAAATACTCTCTGCCAGTTATGTAGTGTATTTGCAAATACAAATGTATTTTTAAATGTGATAGACCAGAACTGACTAAATAGTGTTAAAGTAGCTGAAGTAAACGTTACTGAAGTAAAATTAAATTGCCATGTCCTCGCTGCTGTTTTGAAACCAACTCAGCCAGGCTAGTCCAGTGGCTTTCTTGGAATATGGAACAGATTCTTGTTGGGGGGGGGAAAAAGGAGTTTTCAGATGTCACTTTTTTAAAATACAGAAATTCCCTCTATAGAGCACATTTGTTGCCAATTTAATCTTGCCTTTCATTTCATGAGTTAGTACTCTTGAACTCAGTCTCTGCAGGCAATGGAATTTATATCTTGGTGCCAGTAGTAGCTGGTATAAAATTATTCATCACTAATTCTAGGGAATATAATTGGTTCCCTTCTTACTGCTGAGTTTGCTTGCTTCAGCAAATGAAACAGTTTGGAAACTGGTACTTTCTCAGTGCTTTATAGCTTATACAAGCCATGGCATTTATATTTAATTGTGTCTGGCACTTTAAAGAACTGCTTCTTGTCTTAAAATTGCATATTACTTTCCTAAATGTTAACAGGGTGGGCTGTAACCTCTTATGCCAAGTATCTGCTTTAAATCTTTTTAATTTTGGCAAAATATTTAGCGGTTTCAGAGGAAGGGTAGTTCATGATGTCAGAAGACAAAACTGTGGTCTTAGTTCTTATGACTTCTGGAATGAAAAGTTGAGACTTGGTGAGAGGTCCCTGTTGTCAGGAGTCTTTTGTGATTTCTGTGGAACAGCTTTTCAGAAGCTTCAGAAAAGCACAGTTGAGAGGTGAATTCTCTGCAGAATCTGCTGGGAGTGGGAATCCACCCCTGGCAGGTAGAATTGCCAGGGTTTGGTTTTTTCAGTGGAAGTTCTTTCTGCCTGGCAGGGGACAGGTTGTGTGATGGGGAATGCCCTTTGATTGTGAGCACCTGCTGTTAAGGCTGGGGCTGTCTTCAGCCGTGCTAGGAGCAGAGGAAGGTGATATTTCCCTTAACACTGTTTTGCCACTGTGTGCTTGAGAAGGTTCTGTGGACTTGGTGGGAGGTAGTTTAGGAAAGGTACCTGGGAAAAAGATGGAAGTGATGGGTTTAAAGTGTATGAAATCAGGTTAAAGAAATCCTCTCAGCATAGAATCATTTGAGTTTGGGAGTGGGATAGGATGAGCATATCTTTCCCTTTCTTACTCTTTTTTAGGCATCTACCTATGTAAAAATGTCACTGTGCTGGATGGATTGTTGGCTGGAAACACTGCAGCTATTCTTGTAACTGGAAACCCAGTTACTGAAGAATTTTTTTTGTAATTCTTTGCAGTGGTTTCCCATTACTTACAAGCTATGCTAGAACTGTGTGTTAATAGCTAGGGGTAAAGCAGAGCTCCTTGCTGATGTTCTTAAAAATCTCTTGCTGAGCAAAGGTAGTGAGAAGTGAAAGAAAGTTGGCAGAATTCAGAGAATTGGGAAGCTTAGACTTTGCTGTTGTGGGCTAAGTGTGAACCATAGGTGCAGAGGGAATGGGAAATCTCCCCAGGTCTTGCTGGTAACAGATTCATTCTCTTCATGCTCTCTATGAGGTGAAGTAAGAGTATAGCATAAATCGTAGAATTATTAAGGTTGGAAATGACCACTAAGATTGAGTCCAGCTGTTAACCTAAAACTGCTGTGTTCACCACTAGCCCATGTCCCCAGGTGCCACATTCACACATTTTTGAACACTTCTGTGGGTGGTGGTGATTCCACCACTTTCTTGGACAGCCTGTTCCCATTTCTTGAACTGGGCAGACAGTTCTGATTCCTGTCTGATCATCCTTTCAGTGAAGTTCACGTGATACATGTCATTCAGTGGATTGTGGGATCATATAGTCATAGGCTAGAAATGAAATATAAAATGTATAAGGCTGCAGAGTACTTGATCACCTCTGAACTCTTGAGTAGTTGATGCAACAATGCCTTTCTGTGCTCCTTTATATTCTTGGATGGATCCCTTCAATCACTTCTCAGGCTCTTTTGTCCTGACGACAATGGGTGAAATGCTGCCAGCCTGTATATCACAAATCACTGTTCAAACCAACATCAGTCATACTTTCTTATACTGTTAAGTAGATCTGACTATCTTATTCGAGTTTTTAAATTGTTGATAGAATGTGTGTACAGAGGAAGAGAGTCAAGTCTTCCTTGAAGGGATCTCATGCATCAAGCTCTGTCAGGTTATTGTAGTAATGTTGTTCTTTGAGTAGGAAGTGGGGACTATATTTTATCTGTTCAGATATTATTGATGAGATGGTCATTAGCAAAGTCTTTAGCATGAAAGATGGTTTTGGATTTTAAGTGCAGGCTGCTGCCTAAAAGGAGACATCTTTATCTTGGCAGTGCTTTTGGCTTGACATGTCTTTTTGAGCTCACAGGGGAATTTTTCAAGTCACAAAGTGAGTCGTTATAGACAAGGAGAATTTTTTTTTTTAATATACTGAAATATCCTTCAGCCCTGAGTCCATTTCCACATGGTGCACCTCTGAAGTGTCAAGACTTATTGAGATTTAACATTTAGGATTGGAAAAGAATGCCTGAGGTAATGGGAAGTGGATTTTTTTTTTCTTTTTATTTCTGCACCTGTTTAGGTATAATAGAAAAGTAAATGGACTGCTTTCCATATCAGTTAGTCTGTGTATTTGATGCTTGTGTGAGGCCCTCCAGATTAATTAGCAGGTTTAGTAAATGATACAGGAAAGACTAATCACATCCTGCATGTGTTAGCTTCAGAGTGCCAAGTCTTTACTTTCATCCTCCTGAGTCTACAATGCCTGAAGTACTTCAAATCCTGATGGCCTTGCCTGTAAGATGTGCAATTTATCTGTTAAAATGAGGGCTGTTGCACAGATTCTGCATCACATGCACTGAATGACTGCTTTGTGTTCACTGTAATGTGATGTGCTGAGTAAATAACCTCTTTGGTTATTAACACCTTCTCCCTCTATGATTCATAGATGTATTCTCAAAGTCCTCTGTAGTTTTCAACAATGTCTTTTTTTTCCCCTTCTGAAATCTATTTTTTCATGATTAGCAAGACCACAAAAACCTCCTTAGGAGAAGACCTTTGTCCAGAGATCTGGGCAACTTTTCTGTCTTTAGCTTGTGTATTAACATTTACACCTCAAAATTTTGGTTTAGCCAGTACAGCCCTTAAAACTGCATTTTAGTCAGAAGAATTCTCTGCTCCATATAAGCTTAATGAAACATCTGTTTTTTTTTTCCCTCTACTTTTGGAAAGATAATTTAATTAAAAATTGATAGTGCTAATTGACAAATGTGATGATTCCTTTAAACTATTAAATATGCTGCTATTAAAATCAGTCATTTCTAAGTACAAGTTAATGGCTAGTTTATTAGAACTACTAATTGCCTCGTTTTTCAGCAGATGTAATGAATCTAATTATGGTCATAAAGACTGGATTGTTTAAAATGCAGGTGCTATGCAAGATGAGGTTTTCAGTAGTGGGAGACACTTTAGTGTATGAATAAAAGTAAGGAATGTTTTTCCATTGCCTCTTCGAAGATTAAGGTTTGAAAGGTAGAGTGTTAAACTGCCTCTGTCTTTTCTGACTTGAGCTTGATGTTCCCTAAGCCATATCAAGAGTAGAATTAATTGTGTATGATTGTGTGTCTCTTCAGCATCTAATTAGAACATCCTAATTAAAAGCTGTTTTGTGAAGCCTGGTTTCCATTAGATTTGTGTTCCATGTTCCCTGAGCCCTTCTACTGCATTAGAAATCACCTAAGAATCTCAGGTCTTATTAGAAGAGTTTGTAATTGCTGTCAGAGTCTGATTTTGCTGGGTGTCCATCACCACCTTCACACAAATGGAGACAACAGGAGTACATTGAGATCTTTTTTTAAGAATAATTTTCTTTGCTTGTGTGCCTGTTGTCACCTTTCAGTGCACTCCATGTGCTTGCATTTGATATCTTAGCAGCTTTTCTGAAGCTGAAGATAATCTGAAGGCTTTCATATTTGCTTAAGCTCCATTAGCACTGGTATTGGGGGCTGTTTTCCTATCTCCTGGTGGAAGGTTGGCAGAGTCTCAAGTGATGTGTGGATCTGAAAGGCTGGGTGTTAAAAGCCATTGCACACTGGAAGAGCTCTAATTTTGAGAAAACAAACGATGCCACCTGTTACCCAGTCTGGAATGCTGATACTTGTGATTGGCTGTGTCAGGCCCTGAGTTGCAGTGGGCTCCCCCTGTACAGCACAGCCCTTTGGAATCACGTTGAATTTGAAAACTGAAAGCAGAAAAGTCAAACCAAATTTTGCAAGGGGGTATGGGAGGGAATCTCTGGTAGATTATGAGATTGTAATTTCAAATGTCCATTCTGGCTTTGTTAAATCAGCTCTGTTGTTACCAGAAAACTCTGTTAGACTCACCTTGCTATAATGATTTGCATATTGATTGGACTTAAATTCTACAAGCATTTAGATGGAATCAAGTTTGGACCAAATTCTGAGACTTGCTGGGCATCATCTCTATCTTGTGATTAGTAAGAAGTGGAATCTAGTATTCTAGTAACTGTGGATTTTTTAACTATGTAAAAATAGTTGAGAACCGTAATAGTAAAATTAATTTCTCTTAATATCTCTTCTAATGTTTTTCTGAGTTTTTCATGTACAGAGAGGTTTTCCAACTGACCACTGTTCTTTTCACCTTCCCCTCTTTTCACCTTCTCTTCATCTTCCCCTCTGTGATCTTTGTTTCCGTCTGGTTTCTAAAACCTGTAAATTTAATTTAATTTGTTTTACAGTGCTAAAATTAAGCACTGAAATAATCTCCTTCAGGTAATAACAGGATACCTCTGTACCCCTTGTAAATTGGCTCAAGTTATCCAGTAAACCAGAAAACTGTTTTGTAAGTATCTCTTTATATTCAAGTTTGCACTTAAGCTCTATGAAATAGAGCTGATTTTCCCCTGTTAATTATCAGAAAGCCCAGCCTCACTGTGGCACACTGTGCAGAATACAAACATGATTTTTCAGTAGCTCAGACTTTCAGTTAACTGCACACTTAAGTTGATGTTTTTAGAGTAATAGTATCTTTTTCCAGCAAAGTACTTGATCTCATCTAAAGGGGCTTTTTGTGCCCTTTAACCTTGGAGGTACTTTTATGCATGTCTGCAGTGTCTCATATCTGTGCAAACACATGAAGTGAATAAAAGTGAAGCCCACTGCTCTTATAAGCACATAAATATTCTTTGTCATCCACCACTTTCTGTCCTAATGGGTAGCACTTATGTTGTTGCTGGTATTGCAACACCTAACCATGCAGTAACTAAGGCTAAAGAACAGAGTAATTTTCCTGATTTATCGTAATGTTTTATATTTGTCTGTGGTTAGAGAACATGGTTGGACAACCTCATAATTGTCCTTCATTTTCATGAGACTTTGAGAGAGCTGTAGAAGAAAAAAGGTATCATCTTTATCAGCACTGTCAGTAAGAGTGAATTAAACATTTAAAAGCAGTTCTCTTTCAGGTCGGTAGTGGTTTAGACATGGCTGTCTTGATCCAAAATGTCCACACACACTATTTCTTAAGAAATAATTTAGAAACTAATTTATACCCTTGCATCAGTGTTTGGTTGAAAATATTAGTGGTTTTCACTTTGAAAAGTTCAAATGGAAATTAAAAATGGAAAAACTGATGGTACCACTTAGTTCTTTGATAGAAGGCCTACATTTCTCAGTTTATATATAGACAGGGCCAATTGAGATTAAGTGGAAGGAAGAAATTCTTCACTGAGAGGTGGTGGGGCACTGGAATAGGTGGCCCAGAGAAGTTCTGGGTGCCCCAGCTCTGGAAGTGTTCAAGGCCATGTGGGATTGGGCTTTGAGCAACCTGTTTGTGACAGAGGTGTTGGAATGAGATGGTCTTTAAGATCCCTCACAACCCAGATTATTCTGTGATTATATTTTCATTTGTTCATTGAAAGCATTTGCCACCTACAAGAATGAATTCTATACTATTTGATATGAGTGGAAAAATATATAACCATTTTATCCAGTATTTAAAATAGAGATTAAACTGATTCAGGGACCCGATTTGTGAATGGGGNCTTTAAGATCCCTCACAACCCAGATTATTCTGTGATTATATTTTCATTTGTTCATTGAAAGCATTTGCCACCTACAAGAATGAATTCTATACTATTTGATATGAGTGGAAAAATATATAACCATTTTATCCAATATTAAAATAGAGATGAAACTGATTCAGGGACCCAACTTGTGAGTAGGAGCAGTTTCTTTTTGTCAATAAAGCAAGATTTGGCTTTAAGGCCAACATAAGGTTTTTTTCCTTTTGACTTGAATGTGTTTCAGGTTAAATTCAGAATGCGATGTCATCTGCAACATCTGTCATCTGCATCTCATTTCATCTGATGAGAATACAGAGCATCCTTTGTAAGTTGATTGTTTGCATACAATCACAAGGAATGAATGTTTTAGAGGAAATACAGAAGGTATATATGCAAACAACTGGCAGAGAATATGTATTTAGCTGTATTCCTTACATGGGGGAACCCATTTACTTCAAAGGTCCTGGGCTGATTTATGTAATGTGCAGTGGCCCTGATTTCAGAATGCTCTTAGAGAAAGAGCTACTGTGGGAGCTTTTCCTTCATTTTAGGCTTGGTGGTTCTGTAGTTCCTCAGAATTTTCTGGCTGCCTGAAGGACTCTAGGTAGTCTCTGGTTAACTCTATTAGAACATAATTTCCTGCTCAGTCCAGGTCAAAAAAGCAAATTTATACTGCTTAAAAACCCCAGTATTTTGATGTGTTGCTCCCTAATTGGCGGGAATATAATAGCATTTACATTTGTATTGTTACACAATATTACTATACAATTGATATTCTACAATACTGGTTTGGTTAATGCCAGTAAACTCCTTATAATTACTTGCTACACTAACTTAAAACCTCATTGCACTTAAAGCAAAATTGAATTTTGCTGCCCTGAAATGTGTGTCCAATACACAGCAGTATTTGACAAGATGCCTAGGAGGCCTGGAGTACTGTGGTAGACTTCCATGTCTAGGGAAGTCTTCATACGAAAGCCAGAGACTGAATTCTGGTTTCATCATATGTAAGAGAGTTTAATTTTTAAGTTGAAATTGTTAGTGGGACTCACAGCATTTACTTGCAGAATGTTTTCCTGTACCTTGTTTTCAGCATTAGTTACCATTTGGGGTATTTGAAAACATTAAGTCAGAAATGGAATCTGGGAGAGCTCTGGGGCCCTACTACCTTACTATTGTGGATGTAGATAAGTCAGTTCCTACTGTCAAGTAATGACTAAAATTGCATGAAAATAAATGTCTGGTCCAGCTTGTTAAATTGTCATGCTGAAGATCAGTCAGGCAAATGTTCAAGTTCTAAGGGGCTACACTTGAATACTTTTTGTGTTTTCCATTGATTGTTATAAATGCTGACTCCTGAGGGATGAGCAGGGCTTTAAACTTCTCTTCTTGGGCGCAGAGAGCTTTCCTGAAACATTCTCTTAATGGAAAATATTTGAAATTATTTTTCCCAATCTTCTAAGTAGTGATGTATTAGTATTAAAAAGCTGTAACTTAATCTCTCAAATTCAAAGATGTGGTTGTTTATGTTCTGTATTACTGTCTCTAAACCCATTATTTTTGTGTCTATTTCAAACATTTCTTTAAGTATAAAGTAACTGCTCCCAGCTTGCCTTTTCTATAACTATGGAGTAAAATAATTTTCCAGAACATCAGATCATTTTGCCAAATGTGATTTTTGGTTTTTTCAGTAGTCAAAAAAGCTGCTACAACTTCTCCCCTTGTAGGAAAGGACTCAGACCTTTGCAACACCTACAGTTTAATTACAGCCATGATGTACCTGTTCCTTTTCCATACAGATTTTGACTTTGCAGATTTTCACGCAGTGTGTTTCAGGGTGGCTCTTGGGAGTGATTTTGTGATACTTCTAAAACTGGATTATTTCCAGTGGCCAAAATGGAATTCTCTCTAATGAGACATTCAGAACCATGGAGAGCCTGCACAGATTCCTCACTGTTTGTAACATGCAGGTAGGAGTATAATGGAAAATAGGATGACAGTGTTTGTTCTGGACAGTCCATACTTATAGTTCACAGTAATATGTCAACTTTTCTTAGATCCATATGGATTTTACAGGATTATATATTCTGCAAAGTGTTTCAACTTTCTTTGCTCTAAATAGAACCTTTAGGATGAAAATCAGTAAAGAATAAACTGATTCATAAACCATAAAATATTACTCCCTGTTGTGGTTTAGGAATAGTAAATTCTCCCTCTGAGACTCTTCAGAGCACAAGCCACTCACTCCTGTCATGTTTTTAGTAATTTGATTTTAGGGAATGATTTTTGTAGGTGGCTGGAAAGAGTGGTTAATAGTCAGGCTTCTTTCAATTAGAACCAAAAAACCGTGTTTAATATTGAGCTGGATGTTACTCCATAAAAAGATCAGACATCGGTATCATTACAGGTAATGACCCAACTGATGGTCATCTGTTTTGCTGTAGTTAGTTTAGTAGCACCTTTTCACTGTGTTTTTGATCTTTCTCTGCATTTGTCCTGGTAATTTCTCTGCATCTGTCCTGGTAATGAAGTTCCTGTAATGTTGTAGGTCACTTCCAAGAAAAGCCTAAAATGGATATTTAGACATAGTACTGCATTTTCTTGTGCACTGTGATTTGGGCCCAGCCTTGGTGTGGGTTCAGGTCAGCTGTTTTCAAGTCAGCTGTGTGACTGAGGGTATCTTGAAGTCTTTGAAAACATTCTCTGCAATTCTGTATAGTACCACTTTAAATGTAAGTTCAGGAACTTTAAATGAAAGTGTGTTAAGTTTTCTTTGCAGAGTGTTATTTAACTAGAGGGATTCTGGATTAATTTAGCAGCCAGGTCTGTTCTTTCAGCCATAAGCCATGCTGTCAGGGAAACTTAATTACACTTTAAGTGGGATGCAAATGAGTTGTGACACTACATCATTTCACATGAAAGGTTCATTACTTACATTAACTGCACAATACTCTCTCCTAAGCATAGGGCTCATTGCAATTTCTCTATTTTTTAACATGGTTACATCCGACTATGGCTTTTAATGTGTCTTTTCCTACTATGTGTCCTTACTTAAATTGTTTGAGCTTTAAGCTGTTGAATTTATTAAATGACTTGAACCTGAGTAGCATAGGATATACTAAAATAAGACTTTAAAAGTCTTCCAAAATGCTCACTTTGAAATTATTTGTCTTCTTCTAAAGGTATATAAAGTATATACCTTTATATGATACATGCCCTTTAGCAGGGATGTACACTCCTTCCTTCTTCCCCAGAAAAATTAGAAGAAAATAGATGCCATTATTCTTAGCAGTTCACCATATTTGTCAAGCCTCAGTAAATAATGATGATGGAATGAAATGTCTTCCTAATGACTCAAAACTATGGAACTTTGATTCATGGTTGGTCATTCTCAAGGGAGAAAATAAGATATGGTGGTATGTCTTGAACTCCTAGACCAGCTCTGTAGTTCCTTGGCAGGTTTCTGCCATCTACCAGTTGTTCCTATACTGGTGAAAAAGATCAATGGGACAGCAGGTAAGGAGTCTTGAGTGGTCTTGGGGCTTATTCTATTATTAATAAACTTTGTTTGCAAGTTCACACTAAACTAGATTGTAGTTAAACCCATTTGTTTCTGCTTACATAGGGTCTTGAAGGCAAGACTCTCAGGTACTATCAGCCCTACACTGCTAATTCCATGATTGCCAATTCTTTTAGTAAGCCCCTTCCATTTCGCTGAATTTAGTGCTTGTGAAAAATGCTAACATAATACCCTTGAAAATACCTGGCAAGTGTGTCTCTTGCTAGTTCCTGGGGGTTCCTGAGGAATCTACTGAATCTCTGGCTGCAGAGGGGGAACCAATGATTCTAAATCAATGCTTAAACAGGCTGTTGTCAAAGGCAGAGGTTTAGCTAAGCCTTTGGTAGCATCTCTCAAGGAGTGGGGTTGCTATGGGATGGAGTGGGACTCTTCCTTGAAATCAGTGGGCCTTCCCTCAGTCTTAGTTTCATTGTGACATTGGGAAAAGTGATACCTGAACAAGTTCTAGTGAAAGATTTATTAGGTCTGCAGTCTACCTCAGTACTAATTTTATGCACCTCTGAAGTACGGCTCATTAACTGCACTGCTGCAATTTTAAGAAGGGTATCCAAGTTCACAAATGCTGTTTGGCATGCTGCTGTGGCCCCAGCAACAAAATAACTTGCTTTTCCTTAGGGAGACTTTGGGTATCATCATGCATCTCTTAATTTCATCTCTTTCCCTTCTGTTAAATTAGAACAGAAGGGAGATCTCATTACCTTCCCACTAAGTTTGAAACAATGTAGTTTTTTGAAACTTGTGAGAATGATTACCCAAATTCCATGTGCTCCATTGTTTTCAAGTATAAATGCACCCCTGACTAATTTCTGGGCTGAAAACTGGTTCATATATGACTACAACCATAACATCAACAAATTTTGTGCTACTTTGGTGCTACTTTGAAAATCTGTCATTCTATGAATACCCCTTTAGTTTGAAAAGGCAGAATACATTAGAAAATGAAAACAAGATTTCTCTGAGGTATTTACTGTCTCCAGTTAGTTTATATGTTTGTGGATGTACATATTCCCACACTCAGCAAGAGGACAGGTTTAGCAATCTTAAATTAAGCTGAGTGAATGGAGAATATGATGTTATGAACTCAGCACTTATGACTTAGAACTTGTTCTTCATGAAAGTCACACGTGATGCAGTCATGTGAGTTATCCAGGCCAGGGAAAAATCTGGTTCAGAAGCTGTGTTGAAGTGTTCCACAGGTTTTGTTTGGGTTTTGTAAGGAGAAATAGAGACCTGCAGCTGCAGTCAGCTCAGGCTCAGCGCTTGTGACACCAACTCCTTCCTGCAGTGCAGTAAAATAGAGTTCATATGGGATCACCAAACAAAACAAAACAAAAGACAAAATGGGATTTTCAGTTCATGGAGAACTTGCTTCTTACAACTGCACAATGTTTTGGTATTTGTGGTGAACTGGAGTTTTGAAAGCTTCACTATTTTATAGGTTGATGCATTTTTCAGAAATTTGAAAGCTTACTTAACATGAAACTTCAGTTACCTTTAATAACAGCCCTTAGGAGCTGAAATATTCTGAAATACCAAAATTTGTATTTAGAAGCTTTCCAGAAATTACCTGGGGTTTTTTGGGTTTTTTTGGTTTTTTTTTAGTGAAAAGAGAATTGTGCTTGATAGTTATTTAACTTTTTAGTGTTATCTAGCATCTTCTTAGCTTTAAATAATAATCAACGAGTTTGAAACCAGACTGTTTACTGTACATTCCTATTTCTGGGAACAACCCGGCTTGAATGGCTGGTATGTAGCAGGCTGGACTAAAAAGGGGGTTGTCCAAAGTCTGTAGTTTTCTCCTGAAGTTATAAGAAGGAAAAAACTGGAAAATAGTTAGAAGGCAGGGGCATAAGGAGTAAGTATGAAACCTGGGACTTTTGGGGAACATTTTCACTTCTCCTTCCTCTCCTTTCACATTAAAGCCGTTTAGTTCTTGAATTCTATTTTGTAATAAATTTAGATTTTTTAAAAAATTACACATCAGATTATTATTAAATTGTGGTTAAGGTAATAAAAGTGCCTTTCCAATATCTGTGAGAACAGAGCTATTCCAGGCAGTGCAACTTGCCCAGTTCCTTAACAATACTTGGATGTAAAACATTTGCCCAATTACCAATTATTTCCATGCAAATCATTAGAATTTTTGGACTACCATGGGATGATAATTGCTAAGAACTTTTGAAAAAAAAAGTTGATAGTTTAAAAAATGACTGGGAAATAGGTTGGAGTAATCTTGATTCTCTAATACTCAACTAGATAGTGTCCTAGAGACCATCTGAAATATTTTGGCCTATTTTATATGCTAAACTGCAAAATATTGACAGAGAAGTATTCCAGTCTCATTTGATTGTGTGTAATCTTGAAGGAGGAACAAGACACAAGTACAGCATCCTCTATGAAAAATGAAATTCAAGACTTGGAGAGCAGCTGTGAAAATATTGCTAAGGAAGCACATAGTGTGGAGAAAATGGACTGTTCTAATATAACACTAACACAAAAGGGTATCTGGCACTCCTGCTCAAAGACAGAATTGCACAGAATTAGAAACTCAGTGCAGTTGTGGAGAAGTGTAACACCTAAACAAGTTCTGGGGAATACAAAGCATACCAATAAATCACTTGTCATTGTAAATAATAGAATACTGCATCATTTTCTCTCAGCTAAAATAGAGGTTCTACAAAAACTGCTTTCTCAAACAGTGTGATCTTACTAGAATATTCATCATTGATTTCCATAGTTGCTGGGGGCCAGAATTCCAGGGAGTAAAGGATCTTCAATGCACACTCCTGGTGTGATTCTTTCTCTCAGCTGCCTGTTCCTGCTCTCCCTTGTGTCTGTTGCTTTTGCTGGGTGAGGTAAGTTAGGAGAAGAGGGTAATGACACTTAAATTTGATCTTTTGCTGTGCTGGCCTTTCTAATTCCTACTGGGTAGGGTGGGTATGAGTAAGGGGTGGCAAATAGGAAGAACCTGTTACTGATAAAGGTCTTGAGACAAAAATATAGCAAGGAAATTATTACAATTATTTCAGTCACAGCAGTTATGAATTGGACAATTTATTGTTTACAGTGTGCTTTTGAGATTGAAATATTTTTCCTTTTTGTGCAGTTGTTATATTTTCTGAAAAAGATGCCATAGTATTTAGTAGTAATAATGATAAGAACATTTGAAAGACAATGAATTTTGGACTAATGGAAAAAAATTACTTTCCTTGGAAAAAAATAAAATGTTGGCTGCAAATATTATTCAAAGTGTTCTGAATAAAGAAAATGTGGTAAATGAATAGCTTGTCTTGCTTTGAATAGTAAGTTGTTAAAATCACAAATATTTACATTTCAATAGAAGCACTAAGGTATCTCAATGTCTTTACAGCTAATTGTCTGTAACTGGAAATGCTATTTTAAAATAGCCTTTATAACTATTATTTTTTCTGCCGTGAAATTGCACAGAAGGTGGGGAACATTACAGATTAAAAGTAAATTGCAGGAGACAGTTGAGACTAGATATTGCCACCATTGTATTGAGCTGTGTTTTATGCTAAATTAGTTTAAATAGGACTGTCTTGGGTCTCTCATCTCAATGAGATTTAGCCTGAAATAGGAGTCACACTATGCCCACAGTGGTCACTAATTTAATTTTTTTCCTTTGTAGCTTATCTTGATCTGGAGGTTTTTTTTTCCTCTGTTCTTTGACATCATGGATTTTTTGCCTGTGTTCAGAGAATTTAGAGACTCTGACCACCTTTCACCGCAGTGGTGTGAAATTATAAGTTATACCCCCTTGGGTTTTTTTGGAGTTGCTACTCTTAGGAACATGATTTGTAAAGGAAGGATTAACTCCTCCTTTTAGCACAAAGCAATACTGTTTCCACTCGACCTCATGTGATGAGGACAAGGTTTAAATGTGTCAGAAACTTGGATTAATTCTCCACACAGGAGATTGGAACTTTTTCTCTTATCTACATTAGCAGTGTAATTAGCAGTCCCATCACAACAGCAGTGTAAACCATTAAAAAAAAAAAGTTGCATTTTTGTATTTTACCAAATGAGACAAGGCTTACCTGAAAAAGAGAACATTGATGATACTACATGGTAATGGAATGTATAAACTCTGTTAGGGCCATATATTCCAGAAAGCCTGTTACCCCTTAATCAGGGAGGCAAAAGCATCTTGATATCCTTAGAGAATGTAATTGCCTTTTGCTCTTCCAGCCGTGGACACTCATCCATCCCACGGTGTGGCCGTTTTGAGCAGTTCATTCCATCTGTGTTGTGAGGTCTCTGACAACATCATCTCCCTCCTGCAGGTACGGGTGGAAGCACAAGGAATCAATGAAGCTAACAAATAAACAGCGTGTGGCTGATGCATGACCTGTCAGTGAGCGTGTGCAGGTCACACCGATGGCTTCTGGTGAGGAATATTGACAGCAGGAGTCTGTCGGTGATGAACATCTGATTGGGGTTGTGTTTACATGGGAAACTGTAGCAGGTTTACAGGAGTGAGGGAAAAAAAGAAAAGTGATCCAGCTTGCTGCTGTGAAAAAAAAGATAAAGTATTGTAACAGTAATGGATTTAATAATGTGGTTTAGAAACCCGTTTTAAAACTCAACAGGCTATATGAGCCTTTTATTTCTGTTTATATAGGAAAAAGTAGTTAATGTGAATAACAGAAAATTGTCTTTTCTTGGGAAGTCTCAGTTTCTTTACCATTTTCGTTTTAGTTTCTACCTTCTCTATTTACAGGGTTTTTTTGGTGTAAATTCTAATATTTACAGAGCAGATAAAAGGGAAAAAAAAAAAAAAAGCCAGAGGAAAACCCTCCCAAAAGTCCTTGTTACTTCATGACTTGAATTTCTTCTAGCAGACACACCGTTTTCCCAATGTGCCATGTTGATGAGGTGCTGATATGCTGTGAATTAGCACAGGTTTTCCTTTTGAATAAAACAAATAAATGTTAAATTTTAGTATCTTCATAGTGCCAGTCTTTTTAAAGGGTTTTTCAGGAAGTGATCATGTTAGTCCAAGGTCCCAAAGCAGTATTTCAATATAGGCTACTGTGGATTGATTTTCCAGGCAGCTGTGTCCTTACTCTGAGTGGAGTTCTTTTATTATGTTATAATAAGGGAAAAAGTTCTGAAATATTCTGAAATATTGACATGGAATGGACTCTTTTTTGGATTGAGGTTCAAATTTCATCAGGTTATATATAAATATTCCACTCATTTTAAAATCTTTTCTTCCTCTCCCACTGCTCTCCTCAACTACAAAGGAATATTACATTTACTGTGTACAGATTAATAGCTACTTCAAATTCTGGTTAAATTGGAAAGCAAGTGAATTCTATCTAAAATATAGGAAAAGTAATTGAGCCTTTTGACTTCCAAAAGGTAAGTCTAGTTCAGCATTGTAAACCCAGTGAGAACATATTCTATGCATTTTTATGGCTCTGATAAATTTGTAATGATTGGAAATCGATGAAAGTCATATTA
The DNA here is from genome assembly GCA_013400435.1 of Pycnonotus jocosus. Classification (NCBI taxonomy): domain Eukaryota; kingdom Metazoa; phylum Chordata; class Aves; order Passeriformes; family Pycnonotidae; genus Pycnonotus; species Pycnonotus jocosus. The sequence continues at coordinate 43,222 of VWYP01009721.1, read as the reverse complement.
AATACTTTTCCTGGCAGGAGTATTGCAAAACAATTTTAGAAGAACCCAGTGAACACACACCTCATCTTAAGCAACAGAAGTCTTTATTTAATAGATGTAAGAATAAAGTAAAAATGGAGACAGCTTATACCAAATACATAATTTTTAATGATGCCTGGCAAAGTGCTTGAGCTACACCATGGAAAGATGTTTGTGTTTGCATTGCAGCTTGCCAGCTCCACATGCTTTGGCAAAAGCCAGGCAAAATGTGGTTTGTGCTGGTGAGGTAAATTCTGCAAAAGTCTAATGGATTACAGACCTTGCTTAAATGTCACTAAACTTGTTTTGTAGCTTTTGTGGTGTAACATATCTGTGCTGATCTTCTCTGCAGAGAAAGAATGTGGCAATGCCTAATCCAGTGACTGGCACAGCCCATTTCTGCCAAGGTGTGTGGTATGTTCACTTTCCCCTTGCTACCTTTAATCAGGCACAGAAAAACCTGGCATGTAGATGTTAGACAGTGGAATTCATCCTATACTTTTGAGATAGAAAGAAAGGTTCTTATTAATAATGAAATAATGATGACCTAGCTTTCTGAATCTTATTTTAAAATAAAATGAATTAATCACTTTGGTGAGCTTTCCTTCAGGATTGTAAATGATTACTTCAAAATCTTATGTTTTTAAAGATACCAAAAGATAAAGCAGATATTATTTCTGGAACCAGCATGTACTGTCAGCCTAAGCAACTTCTGAATCCTTTTACATTGCTTATTTGAAGCAGATATTGCTAATTGTATAGTATCTTTAAAAGGATTTCCTCTAGTCTTATGTTAGTCTTAATTTTAGGACAAATTTTTCATAGTCCATTTTGTACAACTCTGAAATGTGACACCTCATTTTGGCTTTTGGAAGAATGAATTTCTTAATGATGCCTGATACTCCATCCACTTGAACCTGATCTTCTCATTAATAAAAAAGGAGAAAGATAGGGCTACTACCTTTTCATTGTAGAAGATTTTGAACCTTTTAAAAATTGCAATTATTGCCTGCTTCTGAGGGTGTAGGAGTATTCCTTGAATGACCTAACACAGCTTTAAAAAAGAAAAAAAAAATCCCAATTTTATAAAATAGTTCCAACTAAGAGCTGTCTGTTTGCTTTTTCTTGCCCTGGAATCAGGGGCAATATTAATCACAAAAAACTCCGGAATAAGTGTGTGCCATAAAGTTCCTTTTTACAGTGTAATTTTAGCATGATGCTAACCAGGCTGTTATTTTAAAGCACCATTTTACTTTCCTGAGGAAGAAGCATCTGTAAGCTATCCTGACACCTGTGCCTGCGAATGGTGCCTGCAAACAGAGTTTGAGGAGGATTCCTTTTGAAATGTAACCAAACCCATGCTTACAGTTTGAGATATTGCACCTCAGAGCAAAATAACTTTTGGTTGGTGACAGGCTTTTTTAAACTCCTAGGCTAAAATCCAGTGTATCCTGGAGGTGGCAGCAGAGTACGTGCAAGGGAGGTAAGGAGACCACTAATGCATAAACAAGTGAGAGATTAATGTTGCTCTGCAGTGCTGCTGATGACTTTGACTAACTGCATCAGCCTCTTCTAGCTTCAAATGACAGCCCAGGTAAATAGAGGGTTGATGTATTTATCTATTAGTTTTTAAATTATATTGGGTTTACTGCAAGTGCACTGAATTCCCACTTCAGCATGTCCATTTTTAGCAGAAGATGGAAGTTTATGTATTTTTTCCCTTTCTTTTCCAGTATCATTACAAGCAACTAAGACAAAAAGCCCTTTTGATTAAATTTTTCCCGTTTTGTGTGCCAATCTGGCACTGTTCAAAACCTATATTCATTAGTCTGCCTGCATATTTTTTTAAAGAGCTTTCCTTAATCTGGAAATATAGGTATTCCAATCCCTCCTGGTTTTTTATGCCTTCAGCATTCATAATGGTGTGATTAACTGGCAAGGTGATTCATACTCCAATAATGGATTGCAAAGGACATCATATTAGACATCCTACGAGGCCTCTTTTCTCCAAAGCATACACACAATAACGCCCCAGAGACATGAGTTATGGCTGCTGCAGCTGGAATAACAAGAACTGTGAGTGCTGGGCAGAAACATTATTAAAATGAAAGGCAGAAAACCCGTGGCTGCCAAATTGCAGCTGTTGGTTTCAATGTTAAACTTGTTTGTCAAAACACTGTTTTGTGGAATTGATAAAAGCCGCAGCCAGAATGTTCTACAGGGTAGCAGCCCAAAGAGAAAAGTTCATTTTAGATCTGTCTAAATCTTAGGGCTTT
>VWYP01009721.1:0-40874 GCA_013400435.1 Pycnonotus jocosus | reverse complement strand
TTTTTTTTTTTTTTTTGGAGACCTGGCAGCATGGACCCATCTATTCGTAGGCAAAACAGAGGCAGAGAAGATGGAGCAACTTCTCAATTCCCACTTTACCCATGTGTCTAAATTCCAGCTTCTGTGAAAGGCTTCAGGGGATCAGAAGATGTCACAGCCAGGAGAAATTTGATGTTTGGTCTCTGTGTAACAAACTTTTTATTGAGTGCTTACTGGGAGAGAGAGAGAGAGATAGATCTGCCTAACATGCAAAAACAAACTTTGAGGCCTTGCTTCCCTCCTTTCATTTCAGGGATGAGAATGCTGGGATAACAACTGCATGGAAGCTGGGAGAGTGGAGCCAACACAGGTGTGTGTGAAAGGGAAAGGGATGTGCCCTACCACTGTGGCATCTGTGCTGGAGCTTCCATGGAAATCAATAAGGCAGCCTAAAAGCAGAGCCTATCCCCTGCAATGTAGGGGTTCAGTGTCCTTTTCCAATGTCCATTTTAACACATCCAAAGGTGTTCCTACCACTTGTTTGAAGAGGAAGAAAGCAGGAAGCCTGGCATCTTTCTGTGCTTAGTAGGAATGTGTAATGGAAAGGCTGAGCAGTTGTGGAAGTTTTTTTGCCAGGCAGTGTTTCTTTCCTGCTGGGTTAAAGAATATGCAGCAAAGTTGAATTGTATCTCTACTCTCATCTTCTTGCCCAGGGTGTGTGGCAGCAGCAATGACAGTGTGATTCTACACTGTCCCTTTTGTGGCAGGTGGGACTGAAGTAGCATCTCTGCTACTCTTTCCCCATATACAGCTTCTTGCACTATTTCCTATTTTATCCACCCACTGTTTCATCCAAAAATGGCTTTTTGTGAAATAAAGGAATCACAAATATCATTAATACTGTTTTTACATATAATGGTGTGATAGAATACTTACTGTAATATAACATGTAAAAACATTGTAGCTAGTGTGCATGAGCAGTAAGAAATCCCTGTATTTTAAAATGCTGAGGTAAAGCCATTAGAAAAGTATTTTAGATCTCCTTAGAAGGTTTTAATTTTCATTGTTTAGGGGATGTCATGGGTGGAATGGTAGCTTCAGACGAAGTTTATTAAAGAAGCCCTACTGCTGAGTCAAGAGAGGCTGAGAAGTCTCCCTTGCTAAAGGGGTTTAAGGTTGCGTAAGGTTTAAGTTTTCTGCTTTGTCCCTCAAGTTTTAGTGATGGCAAGTCACATTTTTATAAAAGATTAATTACTTATTATGGCAAGTGGACAGACAGAAGATTTTAATCAGAATTACTACACAGTATAGAAGCTAAAGCCACTATAGCATAAATTGAAGAGGGCACTTTATTAATGCAATAACCTTAAAGCAAGAATATATTAAAGTTAGCAAAAGAAACACTGAGTAGAGGTTTTGATGTATGTCACCACACTGTTTCATGGAATACATCTTGATTATACTATTTGCTTCATAACAAACTGTTAATCTGTGTTTTAAAAAAGCCAAACCAACACTACAATTTTTCCTGAAATATGTATTTCAACTAAATTGTTCATTTCAGGGAGACCTGTCCTGAAGTCTTTAAAACTGTTATTTATAATCACCATTTAGTTTAGCTTATGTGATGCTTAGGATCACCTAGAGCTTTTATATTAAGTGGTTCACATCACTTTTGCTAAACCCACTTGGAAGTAAGATTCAAATTAATCCCAGGCAATATTTTAGTGAAGATTAAAAGATATTTCCTGTCCAGCCTTGAAAAAGAGGGAAGGAAAAAATTACTAAATTTGTCTCAGATGTAAAGTCATGCTGTTTGACATTATTAATAAACAGAACCGAGAAATACGTTAAACAAGCTAGAAATGTTTGTGCAGGATTTCTCTTTGTTACTAGAGGCTATTCTTGTATTCAAGGTTTTTTTCCCATTTGTTTAGAGGTGAGCTTAATGGTAGATTTCAGCTTCAAATGCTTGCAAATCCACTGAGTTAAGTCACACCTCTTAATAGTTGGGGAAGACAGCTTTTGTGTTTTCTCCCTTTTGAAACTTTCGTTGGCTCCAGTATGTGTCAGAATTACCTTAATGATTTCCATGCTGGAATTTGAGATGCAGCCCATGAAGTTATTCTGTTTCACATGCATCTGCATACTATGAAGACCCTGTGACACTGTTCCTTGCTGATACATCTCAATATTATTTTGAAATCCATCAGATTCAGTTACTCTCTTAATTTCTTAGCAATGAAAGCTGCTTCACTGTGGTTTTATTGCTCATTCTGTTACTATGTCATGCCACTAAGGAGGGTCAAGGAATATTGAGAAGATGATATGTTCCAGAGCAAATAAGATGCACAAGGAATTCAGATGGCTGCAGCAAATCTCTTTCATTGTGCCAATCAGTGCCATTTGTACCATCTTTCTAAGCAACATGGCATGTGGCAAAAATATGTCTGTGATAGTTGGGAACATATTATCTACCCAGCTTTCCTTCAAGGAAATTAAATTCACTAAAAAAATTTCATCCTCCACTTTCCATGACAGTGACTATCAATCAAAGTCACTGCCTCTTGATTATCTGTGCATCCTCTGAATAGAGAAATTTTTAATTACTATTAAATGCTTGCCAAGCACGGACATAGCGGGGAAATTTGGTCAGTCAAGGTGCAGTTCTGGTGTAGACACTGAACTGCAATCAGAGGACACTTGAGAAAAGTAAATGAAATAAAATAAGATTAGTTAGTTAGAAAAGCAGAGGTGGGAAAGAAGATTTGAGAGGAGAGCAGAGACTATTTTATGGTCCTGTTTGCAAGCTCCTTCCCACTTTGTGGTCTAATATCTGTGCCTGTAATTACACTGTTGGTGTGTTGGGAAGGAGGCCTGCTAAAAAAATGGGGTTTAGATTACTTTATTTTTGGAGCCTTATTGTTACAAATGAACACAGTTCTCAGACTCTGCTTTTCATTAGTGTTCTTTGCCCTTTTTTTCAGGTTGAAGTACCTTAGGTTGCCTAAGTAGGACCAGATTGAAGCAAAAGCTAAGTTTAAACCAAGTATGATTTTTGTGTGTTGCAGTTTTATTTTGCCTTTTTTTAAAGCCTTTTTAAAAATTTAATAAGAAATTACAGAGGCATTTGGAAATGAGGAAAACAGGTCAGGTTTGTGTTTAAGGTTCTTACGTGTAAAATACCTTTGCTACAGCTTTTACACCTTGAATTGGGTTCTGCAACACATCCCTACTCTGCAACAGAGTTGGCTTTTAATTTCCTGTTTGTGAGAAGTTGATTTCTGTCATCTACCTCCTTTGCTGCCATGAGGAAAACCTATGGGTTAGATAGATGGGGATTCTGGGAATGTGACATTTCAGCCACAGTTGTGTTTCACATGCAGGTTTTATGATTTTTTTACTTCTTGCTTTCTGTTTAACTTCTGCATGTCTAAACATTTAATTTAAATTGGATGGTTAGATGCTCAAAAGAATTGGAAAAATAAATCCTAAATGAAGTTATAGGAAAACAGCAAAAATGGACAACAAGATGTTCACTGAAAACAAAAAGATATCATTTCTCCATTCATAGAGTGCTGCTGAGGTAGCTGTGGAATGCTGCAATTAACTAAGTTATACTTCTTGTTGAGAAAGAGATATTAAATGTAATTGAAAAATAACTGAGAGGCATTTGAGACTTTGCTCTTTTGCAGTTTGGAGCAAAATCAGATTTTGAGTTGTAAAAGAAGTCCATAAGCATAATTCACTGATCTGAGAGGGTGATAAAAGACCTTTTGCTTTCTTCTTTCTAGGATAAATTGCACTCAAATGTACAGGAATGTCCTTTTCTAGTTTGAGAGTAAATGGATTTGTGTAATAAACATTTCTGTAACATTCAGCTACTTTAGCCCAGACAGCTCAATTAGGGCTGTGCAGTAAAATACAGCTTCTGTGCACTTTGTGAGCACTTAATGTGACTGAAAGCCCGTTAGCAAAGAAATCTCACACAAAATAGGTCCTGTCAAGTGTTTAAAGAAATTGAATTGCCATATATTTAACTCATAGATCTGGAAAGCAAGAGACTTCTGGATGCTTAGTAATTTGATTATTTTGTCATATTTGACTACTCCCATTAGAGCCTCCTTTATTCATTATTTTTAATATATTAAAAGCCATGCAAAAGGAGATGGAAGTTACTCATGCAAGCTGACAAAGGTAGAAAATATAAAATTAGGCTCGACAAATTTTTTTTTCCTTTTGTAGTCATCCATAAAACCCAGTCTCTCAGGTAAGTGATGAGCTAATGCTCTTCAGCCAAGGGTTTCAGCCAAGTTTTTGAAAAGGAACACATTTTCCTTCATAAACCTTGTAAAAGAGTGTTCTGATAGTAGAGAAAAAAAATCCTGTTACATTTGTATAGCATTTTATCTTTAGTAGAACAAGTATCTGTAGCATAGCTATACTTAATCATGACATACTCTTTATGTTTCTCTTAAACATTCTTGCTGTTGACGTATAATTAGGCCAGGAATTACTGTTTTGCTGTAGCTACCATTCCACAAATGCAGGTTGAGGTTTGCTTTTATTGATGCATTACAAGGTTTGCTTTTGACACTCTCTGAGATTACTTCCTCATCTTTAGTTATCTGACAAAAAGCATCTATTTAATTTGTTGGTGAACAGAGAGGTGACTGCAATTCTGCCTTTGTTGTGGAATGGGATGGAGTGCCCTCTGGAGATTGGTGTTTCTCAATACTGGCTCCAAGAACAGCCTAGAAGTCTTGCTTAGCCACTTGGTCTAACTTCTGGCAGTCAAAGTGAGAAAAATCAGCCCTCTCTTTTCACTTTTCACCATGAAAAACTCAAGGTTTGAAGTGGAAAAATACAGATAATGCCAAAGAGATGCTTTCAGCCATAACCAAGTATTTGGCCCCTCATTTACAGAGTAAGTATTTTAGAATAAGTGTCAGGTTGAACCTTTAAAAGAAAATAAATTGTATCATACTACCAATTGCAGGAAGAGTGCATTGCCTAGTTCAGTTGTTTCCCTGGTGGAGATGAAGAGGAGATTTATAATTTGGTACCAGTTGCATGCCTGACAGGTTGGGGCAGGGGGGGAGGGTGCAGAAAATGAGGTGAATTTTTGTGTCACCTGCTTGAGTTAAACAGATATTTAATTCTGAAGAAATGTTTGGCCAGGCAGGCTATTATTATTATTTTAGATGAGATTTCTTCCAAATATTTTGAATGATAAAAATGGAATGATATTTTGCAGCATCCTTATCACTGTGGATGGTGATGGTTTGCTCTTAAGAGGCTACACAGTTGAAGAGATAAGATAACCTGTTATCTGTCTTGCATGGATTTCACACCAGCGAAAGCAATAACCAAGGGGACTCGTTTTTGTTGGGAATCAAAGAGCCATCTGCAGGCAGCCCATGTTACTGTGACGATTGCCACTGTAGCACAAACGTGCTAGGAGCTGTGTCTAACAGGAGATGGATGCCCAGCGAGTGCTGATGATAGTTCACGCTGCTACGCTTTGAGCGCGCCAGAGCCGTCTTGTCACAGTGAGAAATTGCTGTTGGCTCTAGGGCAGAAGGCAGATAGGAAAATCAAAGTTTGAGACGCTCTTTCAAACCAGTGGCACTTCCAAATGTGTTTGCAATTTACATTTTCTATTTCGCAAACAATGGGAATACAGAGAATATTTTGGCAAATGTAATTTTTTAGAAGGAAGGTCAAGTGATTATGAATGCACTTAGAATTTTTCTCTTTTACTGCGCGGCAGGGAAGCCATCAGCAATTCTGAGTGCAAGTAAATATTGAAATGCTGCAATTTGCTTTTGAAGAACCAGTCAAATATTTACTGTTGTATATAGTGCCTGGTTTTCCATTACTTGCCTCATTTATTTAAAGCTTCAATTATACATTGAGGAAGGTGATTTTGTGTTACAGTAAGCAGTTTAAACCTTGTGCTGTTGGAAGTGGTAGCTGAAGTTTTAAAGAAAGGGATTTTAAAGCAGGATCAAGTAAGCTAGCCTGCTGTCTGGTGGTGCTGCTCTGAGTCACTAATGCTGCTGTTTTGCTAATGAAGCTTGGTTGATTTACAATAATCATTCTGTTTCCTTACAAGGGTGTGGACACACCACCACTTTTTCTTCTTAATGAGTCCACTTCACTATGAACATCAAGTGGCAATAATGATTGTAATGATTTTATTACAATTAACTACATTTGATCTTGTTCAGCATGTTCCTGAATAAACACTTGGGCAGAGTCATTCCTCCTTTTCCATGCAAGTGCTATGGGCCAAGGTTATAAGGGAAACCTAGGGGGCCTTTTTACTGCTTTTTATCTTTATTTCCAGATGCAGGTATTTAAATGAAGTTAGGAATAATTGTATAATATAACAATTGTATAATTGGTCTGATGAGCTCTGCAAAGGGAATGGGAGCTCAAAATGAGGTTAAAATAAACAGTTGTTGGCCATTGTACAGGTCATAATTGACACCATGCAAATGGTGTCAATCAGCTGGGTAAGGTTCTTATATTTGATCTCCTGATATGTTTGAAGCTGAGAGAGAAATGTGTGTACCCATGTTATTTTTATCTAGTGGAGCAGGATTTGAGAGTCAGGAAGAGTTTGGACCTTCCTGCTACTTAAGTTTCAGTGCTGTGCTGATATGCCCAACATGAGTATGTTGTTCTGTCAGTATCTCTCTGTAGTCACTCAGAGGAGGTGAGCACACTCCAAAAGTCATTCATCCCTTTGAAAACCTGAATTGCTTTCTGCCAGTGATCTCTAAGGATTACAGAGAGAGCTTATGGTTACTGCACACCTACCTTTGATACCTTGCTTGAATGTGATTAATCTCAACCTCAGCACTGCAGGATTTGTACAGAATGATAGTCTTCTCTCTAAATGTAACATGAGAATCCCTGGAAATGCATAGTATTTTCCAGATCCCTTGATGAATATGCTAGCAGAATTTTTTAAGTAGCTTTAATTTGAGACTTAATTTTGCAGTTAATCTAGTAAAGTCTCTGTACCATTCTAGTAAAGACTCTGCACCCTGAAGCATTTCCAGGATGCCATTATGGATCTTGGAGTTGAGAGAGTGTACATTCCTTGAAGAAGCTATTGAAGGAATTAGCTTCTTAGAGTCTCAGAATGTTTGCTTCTCATTGCTTCCTTTATTTATACATTTATGAATATAAAATAATGTTCAGGTCACTGAAAGGGAAAGAATCCCCTAATTTCTCTAATAGGACTCAGCTTGTAGACAGCTGATAGCAGAATGAGAGCAATGAAGAAATAAAATTTCACAATTGAAGCAGATAATAATGTGGAAATAGAAAGAGGGGATTTCTTGAGGAGAAAAGTCAAGTTACACAGACATAGATTTGGTCCATTATTAAAGGAGTGAGAGGAATATTCAGTGCAGATATCCCTTTTCTGTGCTTACAGTGTGTTTCTTAAGGTGTTCTAAATATTTAACAAAGCTCACACTGCAATAAAGCTTAAAGCCCAAGCACCAAGCATTGTGCCTTCCTAACAACATTCCCTGTTGACCCTGCAGATTTCTTGGCAGGAAACTAATGGAGAACTAAAGCTGCTTTTGGAATAGCACTGACTGCCCTCACTTGCCCTCCTTTCCTGGAAAACCATGCCAGTGGGGGCTGAGGGATGAGGGAGAGCAGTGGGAGACTGGCATGCTTCTGTGCCAGCTCCTTTGTTGCCACTAGGGCAGAGTTCCTGTTCATAATTCAAGCTCTGCTAAGGTGGCTGCTGGAGCATAAACCCTTCTGTGGCTTTCACAGAGCCTAGTCACAATGGTTTCTCTGATGTTTTTCAAAAGGCAATGTTCAAGTAAACATATTCATTCCGTGGAAACAAGTAGAACAGCCAGGGAGAGGGAGTTTTCTTTAAATATGCATGAAGATGGTGCTTCTTGATAATAATACCAGATAACTGATAATTTTACACATAATCAGTGCTGTCAGTGAGCTAAACAAAGACCTTCAAAAATTAGGTGAGCTACTGCTTCATCATATCAGGAAATATTGCTGAAATATGAGCAGTAAAGGAGGCTGTGATTTTCAAGAGAATGTTCTATTAGGCCACATACNCGTGGAAACAAGTAGAACAGCCAGGGAGAGGGAGTTTTCTTTAAATATGCATGAAGATGGTGCTTCTTGATAATAATACCAGATAACTGATAATTTTACACATAATCAGTGCTGTCAGTGAGCTAAACAAAGACCTTCAAAAATTAGGTGAGCTACTGCTTCATCATATCAGGAAATATTGCTGAAATATGAGCAGTAAAGGAGGCTGTGATTTTCAAGAGAATGTTCTATTAGGCCACATACTTAGCTGCATTCAAAACCTAACCATCTAGATGGATGTCATTCACAATTGTGAGTGTGTTAAAAAACTTGATTTTGAAAGCAAACTGCTGTTTAAATTAACAATCTTTCCTTAAATATAATTGTTGAGAAGGAGTGCTTGAGATTGCCTAAAGGATGACTGGTAAGGGTCTCAGCAAAAAAAGGGATTCAAGATGAAGTGACAGCACGAGAAAGCTTGTTGGCAATGTTCACTCTGCTACTTACTGGAGGGTTAAGGCACACCAAGGTAGAAAGCAAGAAATAAAATCCAGTCAGGCAATCCAAGCANTGGGAATCAAAGAGCCATCTGCAGGCAGCCCATGTTACTGTGACGATTGCCACTGTAGCACAAACGTGCTAGGAGCTGTGTCTAACAGGAGATGGATGCCCAGCGAGTGCTGATGATAGTTCACGCTGCTACGCTTTGAGTGCGCCAGAGCCGTCTTGTCACAGTGAGAAATTGCTGTTGGCTCTAGGGCAGAAGGCAGATAGGAAAATCAAAGTTTGAGACGCTCTTTCAAACCAGTGGCACTTCCAAATGTGTTTGCAATTTACATTTTCTATTTCGCAAACAATGGGAATACAGAGAATATTTTGGCAAATGTGATTTTTTAGAAGGAAGGTCAAGTGATTATGAATGCACTTAGAATTTTTCTCTTTTACTGCGCGGCAGGGAAGCCATCAGCAATTCTGAGTGCAAGTAAATATTGAAATGCTGCAATTTGCTTTTGAAGAACCAGTCAAATATTTACTGTTGTATATAGTGCCTGGTTTTCCATTACTTGCCTCATTTATTTAAAGCTTCAATTATACATTGAGGAAGGTGATTTTGTGTTACAGTAAGCAGTTTAAACCTTGTGCTGTTGGAAGTGGTAGCTGAAGTTTTAAAGAAAGGGATTTTAAAGCAGGATCAAGTAAGCTAGCCTGCTGTCTGGTGGTGCTGCTCTGAGTCACTAATGCTGCTGTTTTGCTAATGAAGCTTGGTTGATTTACAATAATCATTCTGTTTCCTTACAAGGGTGTGGACACACCACCACTTTTTCTTCTTAATGAGTCCACTTCACTATGAACATCAAGTGGCAATAATGATTGTAATGATTTTATTACAATTAACTACATTTGATCTTGTTCAGCATGTTCCTGAATAAACACTTGGGCAGAGTCATTCCTCCTTTTCCATGCAAGTGCTATGGGCCAAGGTTATAAGGGAAACCTAGGGGGCCTTTTTACTGCTTTTTATCTTTATTTCCAGATGCAGGTATTTAAATGAAGTTAGGAATAATTGTATAATATAACAATTGTATAATTGGTCTGATGAGCTCTGCAAAGGGAATGGGAGCTCAAAATGAGGTTAAAATAAACAGTTGTTGGCCATTGTACAGGTCATAATTGACACCATGCAAATGGTGTCAATCAGCTGGGTAAGGTTCTTATATTTGATCTCCTGATATGTTTGAAGCTGAGAGAGAAATGTGTGTACCCATGTTATTTTTATCTAGTGGAGCAGGATTTGAGAGTCAGGAAGAGTTTGGACCTTCCTGCTACTTAAGTTTCAGTGCTGTGCTGATATGCCCAACATGAGTATGTTGTTCTGTCAGTATCTCTCTGTAGTCACTCAGAGGAGGTGAGCACACTCCAAAAGTCATTCATCCCTTTGAAAACCTGAATTGCTTTCTGCCAGTGATCTCTAAGGATTACAGAGAGAGCTTATGGTTACTGCACACCTACCTTTGATACCTTGCTTGAATGTGATTAATCTCAACCTCAGCACTGTAGGATTTGTACAGAATGATAGTCTTCTCTCTAAATGTAACATGAGAATCCCTGGAAATGCATAGTATTTTCCAGATCCCTTGATGAATATGCTAGCAGAATTTTTTAAGTAGCTTTAATTTGAGACTTAATTTTGCAGTTAATCTAGTAAAGTCTCTGTACCATTCTAGTAAAGACTCTGCACCCTGAAGCATTTCCAGGATGCCATTATGGATCTTGGAGTTGAGAGAGTGTACATTCCTTGAAGAAGCTATTGAAGGAATTAGCTTCTTAGAGTCTCAGAATGTTTGCTTCTCATTGCTTCTTTTATTTATACATTTATGAATATAAAATAATGTTCAGGTCACTGAAAGGGAAAGAATCCCCTAATTTCTCTAATAGGACTCAGCTTGTAGACAGCTGATAGCAGAATGAGAGCAATGAAGAAATAAAATTTCACAATTGAAGCAGATAATAATGTGGAAATAGAAAGAGGGGATTTCTTGAGGAGAAAAGTCAAGTTACACAGACATAGATTTGGTCCATTATTAAAGGAGTGAGAGGAATATTCAGTGCAGATATCCCTTTTCTGTGCTTACAGTGTATTTCTTAAGGTATTCTAAATATTTAACAAAGCTCACACTGCAATAAAGCTTAAAGCCCAAGCACCAAGCATTGTGCCTTCCTAACAACATTCCCTGTTGACCCTGCAGATTTCTTGGCAGGAAACTAATGGAGAACTAAAGCTGCTTTTGGAATAGCACTGACTGCCCTCACTTGCCCTCCTTTCCTGGAAAACCATGCCAGTGGGGGCTGAGGGATGAGGGAGAGCAGTGGGAGACTGGCATGCTTCTGTGCCAGCTCCTTTGTTGCCACTAGGGCAGAGTTCCTGTTCATAATTCAAGCTCTGCTAAGGTGGCTGCTGGAGCATAAACCCTTCTGTGGCTTTCACAGAGCCTAGTCACAATGGTTTCTCTGATGTTTTTCAAAAGGCAATGTTCAAGTAAACATATTCATTCCGTGGAAACAAGTAGAACAGCCAGGGAGAGGGAGTTTTCTTTAAATATGCATGAAGATGGTGCTTCTTGATAATAATACCAGATAACTGATAATTTTACACATAATCAGTGCTGTCAGTGAGCTAAACAAAGACCTTCAAAAATTAGGTGAGCTACTGCTTCATCATATCAGGAAATATTGCTGAAATATGAGCAGTAAAGGAGGCTGTGATTTTCAAGAGAATGTTCTATTAGGCCACATACTTAGCTGCATTCAAAACCTAACCTAGATGGATGTCATTCACAATTGTGAGTGTGTTAAAAAACTTGATTTTGAAAGCAAACTGCTGTTTAAATTAACAATCTTTCCTTAAATATAATTGTTGAGAAGGAGTGCTTGAGATTGCCTAAAGGATGACTGGTAAGGGTCTCAGCAAAAAAAGGGATTCAAGATGAAGTGACAGCACGAGAAAGCTTGTTGGCAATGTTCACTCTGCTACTTACTGGAGGGTTAAGGCACACCAAGGTAGAAAGCAAGAAATAAAATCCAGTCAGGCAATCCAAGCAGAAATAAACAGAAAACTATCTCTGTGTGTGTGTTGAGGTGCATGAGACAAAAGGAGAGCAAGGGCAAGGATGAAAAGAAATATGGCCTGACAGCAGGCTTAACAGCACTCAACAGTACTTAAGTTGTAACTTAATAATTTAATAAAGGAACAATGTTTAACAGCATTTAGCTCAGCTTATTACTTAAATTTAACTTACTTACAGGCCTAACTTCCTTAGACATCTAAAGAGCTTAAACATCTGAGAGAGCAGCATTTCTCCCATGTTTGCCATAGCAAATGCACAGGTGTGTGCACATAAAGAGTCACTGCAAGGTACCTGTGATGCAGCACCACAATAATATATGTGTTTTACAAACCTTTGGAATTCATAGTGTTTTAAAGTGCTTAAAGTGTCTTTAGGAAATTGTGTTAATGGAAGATAAGTCTTCTAGATGTCAGACATAAAAATATCTCATGTGCCACTGACCTCCAGGATCTTTTTTGCATTTTTCTTTAGGAGGGCTACTGGCATGTGCAAGTACAGGTGTTTCTAAGGCTTTAGCATCTCAGAACACAGATGGGCAAGGACCTCAGAGCAGCTCTGTCTAAAGCATGTTCCTCCCTTCCGAAGTGAGAGCTGGATTCAAGGTAGTGCTTTTCTGACTGTTGGTGTTATAATGATGCAGGTTATTTATGGCAATATGTAATTTATAGTTCTTACATTATATGAAACATTAACTTTTTTTTTTTTGTTGTTAGTGAAGAACATTTAAATTCATAAGGAAGCAAAGATTTTTTTTTTCCCAAAAGCATTTATTTCTATTCTGAACTGGATGAGCCAGTTCTCTTGACATCACTTAATCTGACTTGAAATAGAATATTGAAAACAAAACCTCCAGGATTCCATGTGCCAGGATTAAAGGCAAAACAAATAATGCAGAGTGCAATCAATATTAGAGGGAAGTGTGTCCCTTGAGACTAGGCCAACAGCCGACAGATAGAGTTCAACATACAGAAATGTAAGCTTATTAAAAGTAGAAGAAACTGAATAATCTGGGGAATACCTGCTAAGTGGAACAATCATCCAGCACAGTGATCAGGAAAAAGGCTTAGGGATTATTGTGGGGAAGAAAATGTCAAAACCATGATCTTATTGAACTCAGCTTCAGTAAAATAGTATAAAAATTGTATATTAGTTTGTAGTAGAAAAATGAGAAGGCAGAAGATCGAGGAAGGTTACTGTAACCACTTAATATAAGCTGCCAATGTTGCTGAACACTTCTATTATAAAACCTCCCTGTGACAGTGAAATATATTTAATAAGGTGGCCGAGCAGGCTGTTGAAACCTTCTTTAGTTAGTCTGTCAGTTTAATTTGTTTTGTCATCCAAACTGGGGATTTGTTCTTCCAGTGATTTGTGCTGTGGGAAAGTACATCAGGCTTGTTGCTGTTTTCCACCCATAGCTGTATGAATAAGGATTTCAATGATGTTGTTGATTTTTATTTTTAATTATTAAACTATTCTTCATTTTAATCTGGATGCCAAATTAGGTGTACCCTGAAAGTGTAATTTCAGTGTTTTACCATGAATGGGTCTGGTTAATTGGTCCTACCTGGTCACTTGTGCTTAGTTCCACTTCTGGAAAATCTCTGCAGGATAATAGCTGCAGAGGAGATGAATGTTCCAAACAGCATTCCTCCTGTGTAAATGTGTAGATAAGAGATACAGAAAAACACCTAATTCTAATTCTCTCCTATGCAGCTACATTAGATATTTGAAAAATACATACATGGTACATTTTTTCACTTATTTCAGGCTGGCAGCTCTTACTGTATTAGATGTCAAGCACCCTCTGTCTTGTCATCATCTCTATTACAACATTATTTGACATTCTGGGATGTGGCTCTAGAAGCATTCAGAAATGAATAAATGAATATATTATTATTTTGATACAGATAACCTTAGTCTTAAGGAAAGGGGAAGCAAGTCAAACAGAACAATTTACAAATTGGCAAGGAAAACAAGAAAAGAAAAATACAAAAGCTCCCTGAAATCCCAAATACAGTGGCTGGGCTGACCCCCGGCAGAGGATGCTCAGCAAGACCTTGCATTCCATCTTCATTTAATCACTGTTTCTGGTGTCATTCTGCAGAGCAAAACTGGCTTTTGAAGCAAGAGCAAAACATCACAAATGGATTTCTGACTCAGGGAGGCTTGTGCAGATGTCGCCAGAGGATGTTCTGTGAAGGAAATTAATTACAGGTGTTTAATTTCCCATCTTCCCCTCTCATTAACAGCTTTGCATTATGGCCTTTGCATTGTTGTCATATAGCAAACTCGGTGCTTTCCCGTGGCTTTGGAACAGCACCTGCTTGTGTATCAGTCATTAGCAAATGTGAAACTCAGCAGACAGGAGAGGTAAGGTATTTTAGCTTTATAGCACGTTTTTGCATCCTTGATGGAGATGACAATAGTGTGGTCTTTTTCACCTGTCCAGGCAGGATAAGGCCTGAGTGACAAAAAAAAAAAAGGCAAATTGGAAAAACAGACATTGAGGGAGCAGTGATTGCTGTAGTATGTATGCATGGAAGAAACTTTTTATCTGTAAATCGTATACTCAGGAAAGTTTGAATTATGCAAGAGAAACTTCAACTGTGGGAGCATTGCCTTAGCCCAGATTGAATCCAGAGTCTTCTGAAATTATGTTATGGGTGCTGCAGGCCAATATCAAATACAGTTAAAACTCACTCTGTTCCTTCCATCCTCAAAAAAATAACATTTTTTCGAGGGGCTGATTCTATTCTAGGCAAACAGTGGCAAACTAATGCAATCAGGACATTACTGTTGGTTTTGTAACACCAGGAATTGTATTGTCCCTTATAGACAAAGGAGGAAAAATGGTAATGTTCCTTCCTTAAGGGATTGATTATTGATAAATATGGAACAGAATACAACTTACTGAGAGAGGATAAAATGTTGAGGATTTATGTGCAGAGGCTGGTGGGCAACCTGGGATGAAGAGATGGAAAGAAAGGTGTTTTTCCTAAAGGCTCAAAGGGATGACTGGAATCAAAGTCACACAGAGATTTCCTGCTTTTTTTTGGCCTGACCATGGGGCTGAGGGCAGAGCTAAGGCTGGGAAAGGATTTACCAGCCCACCCTGTGTCTGTCCACCCTAATACAGGGGTAGCCTTTTGCCATTTTGAAGGCCTGGCATTTTATTATTTTTTTAAAATCAAATTTATGCTCCTCTTTCAGAGCTCCTGACATTTCTAGTCTTGGGAGGAGCATCCCAGACTTGCCCCAGCTTCCTGACCCCAACCACATCTGCCTCTTGCCCCTGTGCAGGGCATCCTGCTGCCTCCTTTCAATGGCAAGTCCTCAATATTCCCTTCTGCAGGACTGGGAGCCCTGCAAGGACAGTGCCACAAGGAGCAGCAGGTAAAAGCAGGCATGCTAAGAAATCCTGTTGGAATTCCAAACAGCGAGGGAGGAAATTCCTAAGGAGAAATAGGGAATGGAAATGTAAGGAATAGGGAATGCAAAAGGGATGGTGCAGAGACACATTTTATCCTGGGGTGCTACTGGGATGGAGATTAGGTATATACTTTTAATAGACACAGCCTCTGACTGCAGCCTTATTTACTTGTGATGTTTTATTCAAAGCCATGTTTTCAGGACTTGTCCTGTTGAATCCCAGTGACCATGCTTGGGGTGAAGAAGAAGCTGTTTCCCATATTTCACAAGGGAAATACTGTCTTTTTAGATATTGTTTGTAAGACTTGAAAAACTGCAGGGGCTGGGGGAGCGTGGAAATAAAGAAGATGGGCTTTGCCCTTTTAAAGTGTATCCAATGCCAATTTTTTTTATAGTGAGTTTCATAGAAAAACTGAAAATCTCATACTCCATATACCTCCCACTGCTGCTAGAATCTGTTTTTTAGTGGGCTGCATGAGAATGGGGTCATGCCATACTGTGTTTAACAAACTAGGATGCTATTTTGAGAGAATTCTTCCTGACTCCCTCCTAGGATTCGTTTTATGTAGTGATAGATTGAATTGACACGTCCCTGTAAATACTGTGTCTTACTGAGACTCAAAAATTCTGATAATACTCAAAATTCATTTTTCTTTAGCTCTTAGTTCCACTGGTTATTCCTGAAACTCCACAGTTTTACTTCCAATGTCCAGTGTGGATTCACTTAAGTTTATATGATTTTTTTTTTCCCCTGGATGGTTTCCATTCATACATCTTAACCAACATTCCTAATGTCTGCAGTGCATGGCAAGTATGTACTTCTTGCAGCAGAATTAGAAGTTATCCTTTAGCATAAAATGCCCATTAGTCAAAAGCAATTGTATATAATCCTCTTTTGGTACCAAGTTATAGCAGGCCCTTGACACTTATTAGTTGTTAATGTGATTTAGAAGAGTAGTACCACCCATTTTCAAAATCATTCCTTATTTTATTTATTTTTTACTATGGTAATTCAGTTTTTGAAAAATCCTTGAATGTCTGATTGCATATGTTTTGAGCTCTTCTTGTGTGTGGAAGGAGTTTTAGTTTCTATAGCAGAGCATGGAATGAATAAAGAAGGCAGTGACTTGTTATATATTATTATATTTTATGCAGAGGCTTAGAAACTATCCTCAACAGGATTTAAACCTTATAATAATGTCATATAATAATGTTTGGTGCTATCAAAGAAGTTAGTATGGGAGGAGATTTCCCCTGGGCTTTGTTCATGGAGGAAAATGGAGAGAGAGGGACTTACTAAAAGATTTGGGTCTTAAAATTCGGATTCTTCTTCTAGGCCAACCTGAAAATGATGAGGTGACCAACCTTGCATTGGGTTTTGTGATGTCACTTGCTGTTGTCATGTTTGTGTGATTTTTCACTTGAGATAACACGTGTGCTATTTACAACTCTTTGACAGAAACCAAGGTATGTGCCCTTTTTTAGTTGAAAAAAAAAGCAAGTCGAGCCTGGAATTGATTTCAATATAAATTATTCTTTTTTTTCTGCTGCTGATTCACATATTGTGTTTCCTTTAGGATGTTTCTTTTTGTCCCTTGTAGACTCAGCTTTTAGTGAAGATGATCTCCCTTCCCATAAGTGCTTGGTTCTAGATCTGATTCTGTAGGATTTCTTCAAGATGTCATATATTGATAGTGCAGCCAATAATACATGAACACCACAAATTATAATAATCACATTCTTGTCCATGGATTTTCTATTTTTCAGGAAACTGGAGCTTCTGGTATTAATTTGTAATCAGCTTTGTGAACAGCTGTAATTAGACATTTGGAAAAGGCAGCATTTTGCTTTCTCTCATTGCTCAAAAGAACAGGTGACTGTAGAAAAGGACTGCTTTGTAATGGCTCCGAATTACATTTAAGAGTTACTTTCCTGTTTAATTCTTCTTAATCTGGTTTTATTATTTTTATTATTTTTGTTTGCTTACTTGGGTTCAGTTTGCTGGATTTTATTTTGGCTTCAAATCACAGTTAATTTAACAACCCCTAAATTTTCAGTGCTGTCCTGTAAACATACATGCCATATGAGCTCATATCTCTTTCTATACCATGCATGTGGAGCTGAAATGGATTTGGTATCTTTATCTGTGTCCCAGACTGCTTCACTTGCCTTTTAATCTCTCTCTTTCTGGGATTTACAGTGGCATTTCAGTTTCATGAAGCATTGTGAATAACTGCCATTNNNTTTTTAAAAAAAATTTTGAAAAAACCCCAAAAAAAAAAAAAAAAAAAAAAACAAAAAAAAAAAAAAAAAAAGGAGCTCAGAAGAAATTCTCTTTTATGGTCCTCTTTTTCCCCATGTGGAGCTCCACTTCAGCCCTGACAGAGAGTTTCTTATTTTGCCAGACAGGCTCCATGGCTGGAGAAGTTTGTGCTGCAGTGCACTGAATACCTACATAAGGTTAGGGAATGTGTGATGCCTGAGTTTCACCAGTGCCCAAAGGAGAAATCTCCCTGTAAATTTCTATTCTGAAGTACAAAAGTATAGAATCCAGGATACCCATATGTGATATTAAAACATACTTTTCTAAAGTTTAGTAAAGTTATTTGTTCCTTTTTAACAAATTTTCTCCATAAATCCAGTTTTGTAGTGCAAAAGTAATACACATTTATTGTGTGTAGTGCACATTTATTGTGTGCAGTGCACATTTATTGCATGACAATAAATCTCTTCTCTCAAAAGGAATGATTTACAGGAAGAGCTGTGAAAATGAAGGTATTCAGACATTAATGGTATGATAATTTCAGCCCACATCAGAGCAGTAGTCTGGGAGATTTTATTTTAAAAATCCATATTTTTAGATTTAGCTTCTACATTTTTGAGCACACTGTTCATATTTCAAAGGCATAGGTTGAAGTCCAGAATATGAAGACCGTTTCAGCTACAGAGTAGATGGGACTAAGATTAAAATAATAGCATTTCTGTTTGGATATAGCAACATAAGACCTTAACACTGTGCTGTTTCCAGTAACATAACTGGAACCATGAGACAATGAGGATTTTGAAGGGGAGAAGTTCTTAATAGAAAATCTAAGCTAAATCCATGTATTTGAAATACTGAAAGTTATTTTCCCCTTTTCTTTTCCAAAACTTTAATTTATGGGCTTCAGTTGTGGTTCTAGGCTTAACTTTCCTCCACACACTAGAAGAAATCTGAGATTATTTAATTCCAAGTAATTTTGGCACCTATCACAAAGGTAAATGAAGAGTTTTGTAGTGCTGCATGCTCTCTGCATACTGTGCAACTGGGAAATGCCTACTAGAAGTCAGTTAAAACTGTCAAAATGAAACAAATTAATGTTGTCTCCTACATCTTAAAAATGCATTTGGTATATATTAAGAATAAAAACTTAAAAATACATAATTGAATCAGTTTTAAAATTAAAGTATATATTAAATTATATTCAGAAAAGGTATTTTAATCTTATGTTGAAAATATATTCACAGAATTACATCCTATTTTCTTGCTCCTGGGAGAATTTTAACTTTTGAAATAATGCTACCAAAGGATCACGGATAAGTTTTCATCTATTCATAGTATTGTTAAAGGCAGTCACTGAGATAGGGATTTGGATAATTTTAGAGATGAATGACATGAAGTCTTAAAAAAATGCAAATTCTTCCCATGTTAACAGCTTTAATAATAACTCAAGAGTAGGATAAAAAACCCTTAAGTCTTCTGTACTGCATGTCTGTGACAAAAGTTATAATTTGCCTTTTTTTTTTAGTGTCATAGAAAACTGAATTTACACTCTACGAGTCCTAAACCACAGAAGCTGTCCTTGTAACATCAGAAAACAGTGCACATGTTGCAGCTCTCCTTACACTGGATATAGATAGGCCTGTAATTAATTTCAGGACCTTTTCTTATATCTCATGCCTGCAGAAAGAGCTTTTATTGACTTCTGAGGAGCAGCAGATTGCAGAGGGTTAATCCAGTTTGATGGACTCTCCAGGGTCGCTTCTAAAATGATGATATTGAAGCTGAAATGAAGTGAACCCAAAATTTGGAAATCAAAGAAGTTTGGACTCTTTTTGTAGTGGAGCAGGATTATTTATATGCAATAGTTCTGGTTTTCTGGTAGTGGTAGTTGAAATTATCTGTGCCTTCCCATTGGACTTACATGTATTTAATGAGTGGTTTAAAAAAACATGAACAGACTGAAAAGTAAAAGTTGGTGTGAGCAGGCTACAGACAACCTTATTGACTCAAAATTCAAATGCTGGAAGTGTAGGATCCACTTTTTACCAGATATTTAGTGTATAGCTTTCAAAAGTGTTTGTTTGGTTGGGTTTTTTTGTTTGTTTTGTTTTTTGCTTCAGTGTTTTTCTTAGTAACCCAATAAAACTTTCTCAAGATATGCTGTAGGACCACATGAATTACTGGATGAAATCTTCTGTAGAACTCAGTTTTCTCCAGAGTCCGTGTAGTTTGAGTGTATCTTACACAATGCATGGAATAAGTACTTTCCTTTTCACCTCCTGCTGGATTGCCTGTAAAAAAGCTGTTATCACCAAAGCCAAGATTTAAGGGCAGAACAGGCTCTGGTGAGAATACAGGGAGGAGCATCACTCCGGGGCACACCTGGAGGTGCAATCACTCCCAAAGTCTCATTTCAGTCCCCCAGAGTGGCTCCTATGGAAGTTGCTAGAAACAGACTTGCCTGGGGGGCAGTTTTTTAACAGTGCAAGAAGAAAAGGGTAAAGAACTGCTCTATTTTCTTTACTAGTCTGTTTTCATGTTTAGCTGTTGCAAAAAAAAAAATCACCCAAAAACCCCAAAAAACAAAACAAAACCATCCAAAACAAACAAACAAAACCCAAAAAAACCCCCTGTCAGTCAGTTGCGAGTCACACCTCTAAGGATGCTGTGTGCACAAGCAATTTGTGCAGTGGGATCCCAGTGAGCTGCACTAAGTACTCTGCTCAAGGAGCTGAATCCAAAGAAATTACACAGCTTGTCCCCCTGCCTCCTCCCCTCAAATCAGCTTAGAGTGGTTAAAAAAGTTTCTCAGGGAAATGCGATAATTAACAAGACTTAATAAAAGAAAATCAGCTGAATATGAGGAGTTGATATTATTTTTTTATTCCTGTGTAATATCAGATCATAGTGAGGAAGTGATTACATTTTAACTAAATGAATTAAACAAAGCTCCAAAAACATAAATTAGAATTTAACTATGCCATTAAACCCCAATTTAATTAGCAAGCCATCATTACTAGATAATAAACACCTAACACAAAATGCACAACACTCTTGTATATATGGGGGGAAAAAGCAAGCTGTAAATTTCACTGAGCAGATGACTTTGTTACATTAGTAGAGGAAAAAGTGCTGAATGGATGTTTTAGTACCTAATGAGAAATTAACAGAACACTGGGACAGCCCAAATTCAGCCATAAATGATTTTATAGTTAAGGGAAGACCTGGAGAATACCAGAAGAAAATGTATGCACTTGATTTTCTTGGCATGAAATCTTTTTGGGCCAAAATAGCCAGTGAATTTATAGTACCCCTAAGTTAACATGCCTTAGAGTTCATTCATAATTTCAGAAGAAAACAGCGAGTTCAGGGCTTCACCAACTTATGTGGAGATGCATGTCATCAGAATGCACAGCATGAGTGTGTATTAAAAGGTGCTGGTTTTCTTGAGAGAAAAATACTCTTCAGGCTGATTGATAGATTTTTGTTCTGCTGGATTTGTGTGCTGGCTGCCTCTGGTAGAACCTGCCTCAAATTTTGCAGGTGCGAGCAGGCATTTGCTCTGCAGTTTGCTGCTGCTTTTGCTTTTCTGTCAGAACTGGAATTTGTCCCTGCTATATTTGCAGTAAATGTCAGGAAGGATCAGAGTCTTTGTACTTCTTGACGCATTTTAATATTGTTGCTGTGGGCAGAATATGCCTTGTTGGTGCAGCCCAGTGCGGGTTTTTTGGCATGGAACCCCCTGCAGGTACGCCAAGAGCCGGGTCCTGCAGGAACGACCAAAATTGCATTTTATTTAATTACTGTTTCCTCACGACTGGTGCCAGTAGATGGCAGTCCCGTACTTTGTTTCTCATCTACCGGCAGTCAGATGACGAAATTATCCTTTTAATTTTGATGCAGCTGTATAGCTAATACTGTAGCTAAAAGAAATGCTTTTAGCTTGGTAATTCCCACGGTGTTGGTTCCTTCTGTGCCCTCATTATCAAGGTGCTGGCAGGAAGTCCACCCCTCTGCTTTCTCCTCTGCCTGGTGCCAAGATTCCAACTTTTACCTTCCAGCCATGTCTGTGGGAAACTGAGAGCAGGTGTGTGAAAGTTGCCGTGTAGCCTGTCCCCGTGGCGCTGGCACCACTCTATAATTTATAAGCTTCATATTTTAAAGCTCATTCCGTCTGAGTAATTTTAATCACCCTACCTGCAATTCTCCCGGTGGTATCATGAGGTCGGGCACTCTCTCGCCTCAGTGGCTGCCTTGTGTTGATGTCTGAGGATGAAACAGTTCCATGCTCAAGCACAGAGGCAGAAGGAATGTAATTTGTTGTTCAGGCCCAGCTCTTACAAGCTGTTAGGCACACGCACAACTTCAGGCAAGTGAGTTGGAGATGCTCACAGATTGAGTTATCTGTACAGTTACAGATAAGCAGGGTCTTGGAGCAGGATTGGGGCAGTTTGTAAATTGGTCTTTGGCTTATTTCAATCACTGTGGATACACAGGGTTACTGCATTAACACATATGATTGCATTTGGGGGAAGAATATATTGATATCTTAAACCTTTTTCTAATACCACTTCCCATTCTGTCTAGATGTGACCTTAGACTGGGGGCAAAGCTGGTGATGTGTATTAGTTATACACTCTGAGTGAAATTTTATTTACATGAGGGTGCTGTTTCTGAAACCAGATGGTCAACACCAGAGACCAGTGAATAGACTTACCTGATTAATTGATATAATCAGGGTCCAGGTTTGCCTGCTTTTATGGCTTTCCCTCTCCCTGAGCTGCTTTAATATTGTGACCTTAGTTGGCATTAAACTGCCACTTCTGTGTTTTCTGAAAGGTTAAGAAAAAGCTAAATATGGTCTTTAAAAAAGACATTGACAGGTTACAATATACCCACAGAGTGATGTTTAAAGAGTAGGCTTCATAATACCAGTACATTCTCTATTTAATGTTGGGGTGGATGAGAATGTGCTCTGTTGTACCATTCCTTCCCTGTTGCTGTGAAAGCATCTTAATCTGAAAAAGCAGCAAGATCAATTGCCCCTGAATTATTTCTTATCTAACCCTGTAGTTAGTGGTTTGGAAACCAAATGGACTTCAAGAGTGCAAAAAACGTGGGCATCTTTTATCTCAGTGGTAAGATGCCTTTACTGTTGTAACTGGAGGAAATATTTGTACTTTGTGTGGCTGCAAGTGCTGTTGCAGAATTAGTCACTGGGTTGTTGCAGGGTGTCAGGCCTGGGCAGTTGATACTGTGCACAACTATAACAAAAAGGGTGATTAAAAAACAGGTGACTACCCATAATGATAATGGGCTCTTGTCACACAAAAGAAATACCAATTAAGATTCTTATGAATTATTTACACATTATTACCCCCCCATTAGATCCTAAATCAAGTGTTAGCTTCAGGTAAGAGTTTTATGTGGGGATCTGTAACCCTTCTGAGCCGCACATGCACTCATCAGCTGCAGGCACATTTGCACATCTGCTGGATTTCTCTCCTGTAGCTGCCAGTTTATTAAATAAAGTCTAGGTTCCATTCTTGAAGCCCTGCTGCTGTGTTGCCTCGTACAGGAATGTGCTTTTTTTATGTTTCTAAAAGCTGTCTCAGCCTGAGGATTCTTTCTCAGGTTTGAGGAAATGACCAGCTGTCAAATTAACAGCGATGGGGGTTGCTTTTTATTTTACTTTGATTTTAGGCAATTAGTATTCAGCCTCCAGCAGTAGTCTTATTATCCACAAAATTTTAAAGAAATCTGCAATACTCCTTGTGTGTGTGTGCTGCCAATATCTTCTGGCTGTGTGGAAAAAATGAGCAGCCTTTTTGGCCAGGTTTCACTGGTTCTTTCTGTCAGGTGATGCAGAAGACATTGCAAAGGCAATCAGTTTGACTGTGGAAAAAAACCCCAACCAAACCCACAGCAAACCATTGCTAGTAATATCTAGCTATTGAATGGAGAGCTGTCATAGAGTATTTTTGGTCTAAACATTGTTTGCATTGCATTGTTTGAAGTAAAAACAGAACCTGCCTTTGCATGAAAATTGTGTGTGTGTGTGACCTAGAAACCACTGGAGAACAAAATGCTCTGTTTTTCCCTGAAATAACTGAAGAGCAGAGCTAAGCCTTCATTAGCTCTTTCTTCCCCAAATATTTCCATGTTAGGTATTTTACTAGGGTCTTTTATTTATCATTTTTTGATTTCTATCAAAAGTCAGTTTAGTTGCACTGTTGATCTTGTGTGGTGCCTCTTCCAGTGGGAGAGGCATGTATCAGAGAGGAAATGTGTTCAAGTACTGCTGCATTCTATGGGTGCTCTGCTGCTATTGGTTTGACAGCCAGAGTAATGCCAGTTCTCTTTTTCTTAGTGAATTCTGGAAGGTCTTTTTCCTTTTTAACCTTTCTGAATTAGGTGAAGGAGGGGAAGACTGGGGAGGCAGACAGGCTACAGTGGAAAGTTAATCAG
Source organism: Pycnonotus jocosus (assembly GCA_013400435.1). NCBI lineage: Eukaryota > Metazoa > Chordata > Aves > Passeriformes > Pycnonotidae > Pycnonotus > Pycnonotus jocosus. Next base: position 17,012 of record VWYP01009721.1, on the reverse strand, counting down.
AAATCCAATCTCGTGACAGTTTTAACTGTACTACTGATGAGTAAAATATTCAAAATAGTAGGTTCTCACTATTACTGGCATGGCACAGAAAGTTTGGGGTCCAAGTGCTGTTACCAGTGCTTGGAAGCTCTCAGTAGTACAAAAGTTGCTGATATAATCCTGACAGCTCTGGGATTTTGCATTCCTTAGTAAATCCTGTCTCAGATGTCAGGGTTTGGATTTTATTTTTCCCTTTTCCTCTTAACAGTATGTTTACAGGATTCACAACAATATCTCAGGATTTGTTCTTCTTGTAAAGCTGGTAAGAGTGATGTGGTTAATCTTCTTCACTGCATTTCAAATGTCTGCCCCGTTCCTCAGTCAGTATTTGGTATTAACCAATATACATCTCCTTGTTGACTTCTTTGCATCCTACTTTCCCAACTCTTTCATTTTTGTAATCACAGTGATACGTGTATTATGAATGTCACTTTTATAGTACCTAATCTAGTGCGGTATTAGCATAATCTCTTTTAATTTTTATGTTCTTAAGTGTTTTTTTTCTTCCCTCTTTTTTTAATATGAAAAAGACCTCATTGGGTAAAAGTTGAAGAAATTCACATATTCTTTTTATTTCTCTCTTCTGGCTAGTGTCTTACCTTACAGCAACAACTGCTGAAAAAGAAGTGCTGGCAGGAAGGCAGCTTTTTTAAGAGAAACCTGAATTTACTGCACACAGTTCTCTCCATTGAAATGCTAAAAAAGCAGAGCTTTTCAGCAGTCACTTCCCTGCCCATTGAAAATAGAGCTGCCTCTTCCTGTTACTTTATCCATAGATGCAGTATCTTACCTTTTTTCAAATTGAATTTTGTAAGCCACTTATCTGCCCATGATTTTAGTTTAGCCAAACCCAGGAGAATTTTATTGCTTCCCTATTGTGTCTTTGTTGACTCGCCCATTCCATGTGATCAGCACATTTCATCGCTTTACTGCGTTTTTCCCCCTTTTCATGTTGATAAAGTAAACAAAATCAATACCAATATTACAGCACTCCACAAGTCAGCTCCTTCCACTTGGGTCTGCCTGTAGTCAATAAGTACATTCTGGCTCTCGTGTGCTCACTGCTTTTTATGCTCCCAAGCACCTCATCTCTTATGTCTCACATATTTATTAAAGTGAAAACAGGGCAATAATTTGCAGCAGTCGTGAGAAGCTGGAAGCTGCTTAGAGTCAGGTCTCCAAAAGGCTGAACAAAAGGTTGTGGCAGCTCTTTAAAAAGTAGAGAAATTGATGGAGGTTATTCCTAGAATTTACTTGTAAAGAACAGAAGAGCATGCCTGTTCCTTGTTTATTTATTCCTGTCTCCATATTACGAGGCTCCACTGTATAGCACATATATACATATATAAAAATAATGATGGGGCACGATGATATTGGCTATTCCTGAGTATGACTGTTTGATTTTAATATCAATTGTCATGGTTACATGCCTCCATGATGATATTCTGTCAAGATCAAGCTCAAGATACCCTATACTAAGAAGGCAGGTTCCTGACATTTGTGCAAGAATGGCAACTTTTAACTTCAAGTAAGTTATAGACTTGTGGTTAGTCCTTGCATTGATCACTGAAGAAATTTAGGCAAACAACATCAAACTGCTGCTTTTGCTTTCTACAGAGCAGACTCAGCCTATTCTTCAAAATATTTAAAATCAGTGCAAAAATAAATGTCTTAAAAATCATAAAATACTACATTGCAGCAATGTAATCATGTTTTACCTGGCATTTAATAAGAAGCCTACTTAATTCAAGCTCCAGCTCAAATAAGAATTCTCAGTTGATCAATCTATGAGTAAAGAGCTTCTGAAAGCAGGAGAAAGATTTATGTATGCCTTTCTTTTTGCTAAAATGAATGAAAATATCTAGCATGAATGAATATGTTTTAGGAATTTCATTTTGAGCAAAGACTGGACCCTGACATGACAGTTAGTTACTCTTAAGGAGGGTGCTTGGTCTTATTGTACCAGTCATTCTATGAAAAACAAAACCAAAAATAGTGGGGCAGAATCTACCCTTAGAAATGAAGAGTTTCAGTAAAGAAGAGAAAGTCTGGAAGCCAGGGGAAGGAAGCATCAAGATGTGACATAAACTGATTACAGTCACACTGTAAAGGAGTTTTATTTATGTCCCTTGAAATACAGTATTTTAAGACAGCCTTCAGAAAAGGCTGAGAGATCCATATCTTCATGAAGCCTATCCTATTATATCCAGTTGCAAGTACAAATCAAACAGAATTTCTACAATGCCCTTTGAACTCCATAATAAATTCTAGATACAGAAGAGATGTTATCTTTTAATTTTCACAATAGGGATGTTCTCTTCCCATCTATAACAAGTTGATGTACTTTTTGTGCGATAGCAACAAGCCTGTCTGTTGGAAATAATGACTAAAATAACTTCTAGTGTAAAATATACCGGATGAGGTGCTGGTTTTCATGTTGCAAGCATTATGGGCTGAATTTATTTGCCTCTAATAAAAGAAGAAAGTGAAGAAACTCTGTATTTATGTTTCACCAGAAGCAGTTCTCTGCCTAAAACTCTCTTGTATTTGATGTTTATCCAATTTAGTTTTAATACATTATTGCTATAGGGTGAACTGTTATTCTTTGTCATTATTTAAAGACAGTCTTCAAGGTCTCTGGACAAGGAAGAAACAGGGTAACAGCAAAAAGCCCAGTCTAGCCTTATGTAAATAAGCAAGTGTTTGCACTTTCACAGTTACTATTCTTATGGCTGTTCTCTCCCTGAACTGCACAGCTTAATTGTGTTTGTCAGCCAAAAAGAAAAATTGTTTTTTAAAGGTGCATTTGGGTTTCTCCTCAGGTCAAGCCTCTTGGCTGTACTCACTGGCAGAAATGCCTCCTGCATTTTGCATCAGATTTGGACTGGGAGATCCATCCAGTCAGGCATCTGATTCAGTATTCTGTGCTCTGTTTCTGAAAATTCGATTGAAATGTTGAATTCCCTCTCTTCATAAACCCATCATTCACAACTACTGTGTTCTTCCATCCAGGAATCATCAGTGTCAGCATTGATAGGAACAAGAAGACTGACAGTCACCTTGCTGAAAGCAGTTCTTGGCTTAGCAAACCTAAGTGTATTCAGTGTATTTCAGTGAAAATGAATATAACTTCCCTGATAAACCAGTTTTGAAGTGCCATATTTAGTCAGGAAATAAGATTAAAAATAACTTAGATACTGCCTCTCATAATTGCACAATGCATCACATTTAACACATATTTAACCAAAATTTAGCTACCATTATAATTTTCTGTGCAATATTAAGTCACTACTGCTGCCAAAATGGGCAAATACCTTGCAGAGAGCACCTAACAAGCTAGCTAAAGGGAATAACCACAACTTTACTACTTTGTGTATCTTGAAATATTTCAGTCCAATAGAATTTCACAAAGGAAGCAAACAGAAACTAAACTGTAATATGAGAAATATCCTGGCTGCCTTTTTAACAGTGGCAGACTGTCAGTCCTCAAACAGGTCTCAGTTTTGAAATTTTCAGTCAGTAGAGAGAGATGATTGCTGTTTAGAGTCCCACACTGCTCTTTAATCAGAAGGTAAATCCATAAGTGATGGAGGTCAAGAGCACCACAAGTCACTCCCGAGTGTTTCTGTGACACAGCAGAAATGAACCCTCCATTTTGAGGTTCATTAATGACACAGTTGTATTAGTTGCTGGCTGAACCTTAAAATAATCCCTTTTGTTCCAGATGCACTTAGCCAGGTTGTGTCAGCTGCTTTGAGATTGCAATTGGATTAGCTGTTCCCAGTGAGGGACACTTCTTCAGTTTTTATAGCAGCTGACCTGTTTTATACACTGAATGGAGTTCTGTGGCCTTTTGGTCAGAGACACAGTAAATTAAATCAGTCAGATTAAAGTAGACTCTTACTAGTAAGGTGTTGTGTGGGTGCCTCCTGATCTCACATAAAACATGAAGAAAATAAAATTTTATATACTTGAAGGAGTAAAAAAATCTTACCCTGTATAGCACATTCTTTCTTTCTTTCTTACTAACAAGCAGTAGCATAAAGGCAGCTGCCAAGGACATAACATGTCCTTTAAAATGTAAATTGCTTAGGAATGAAGCACCTTTCTACAAAGATACTGACCTCTTTAAAGAAGCTTCTTTGAAACAAAATGATGCAGATACCATACATCATTTCAGGGGAACTTGTAGGTGAACCTTTAAAGCTTTCTCCTATGATTTCCATAGAATTCATGGTAGATTATATTCCAGAATATGTTATTTTTTTGTGCAGATTACTAGAAATTGGTTAAAAATTTAATAGGTACAGTGAATCTGAGTGGAGTTCCTACCTGCCCTGACATAAGAATGGAAATATTTTGACTAACAGCCTCTCTTTCAGAAAACTGTCTGGTGCAGATTCTCTCTAGATGGCAGTGGAGCTCTTTCAATAATGATTCTGCTTCCTTCCCCCACCCTCTTCCCATTTCTTCTGGAGACTCATTTTCAGCTGTATTGCTCTATGATTTAACAGGGCTTTGATGCTGTGAGATGTTGGCGGGCACAAATCAGACTTTCTTTTCTAAAAGGATAATATACTGCTTTTTCAAAGTCAATTAACACTTAGGGCAAATGAAATGGGGAGAGCTAAAGGTCAATTACTAAAGGATGGCCACAAAAATTTTTCTGGTTTACACAGCATTCGTCCAGGGATTGCAGATCAGTGCTGAAAGAAAGGAAATAGTAATTAGCTCATTTGATTTCTTGATGGTTACCAGCAAGATAGTTAAATACAGCTTATCTCTTTTATTACTATCAAGTGTGACTGGTGCTAATAATCATTCTGACCAGCTCCAGACCATGTTTTCTCAAGGCATTGTACCTCCATCACAGTAGCTGCGAGGTTGTTGTGGCAATTTGTGCACCAGGCAAAGGTTAGCAGAGAGAATAGCCTTAATACTTCAGATTTGGAGTGGAGTTAGTAAGCTTTGTGTGTAAAAGAAATATTGTAGCTGGGCAGTCCAGCTATTAAACAAAGAAGGGCATTAAAGGAAGGGAGGCTGAGTGCCTTTTCCACTCATCATCCTGTCATTCATCATCCTGTTTGAAACAAGCAGGTAAGTTAAAACTTGGCCTTTGGAGGTCTGTGGTGCACTTTCATTGGCTAACCACCAGCTTAGTTTTCATGTCATGACTGTGATGCTGTTTTACAGGTGAACCACTATGGATTTAAAGATTTAATCAGACAGGACCCCAGCTGCTTAGGTTTATCTGTCTTCATGTTGCTCATCTGAGTCACTCTGGCATAAGTGATGCAACTGAGTATGTAAGCTGCAAACATCTAAATCATTTTGAGATGTATGCCTTGTTTAAAAAAGGGAGGTTCATGTCAAGAGAGCATGCAGCTTAAAGGATCCCTCCATAAAAGTAACAGTAACCTCAAATTTCAAGGACTGTTCATAACAAAATGAGGTAGCAGATTACTCACTTGTCAGCTTAATGGTGATTACACATGAGAATGGCCAGCCTTGAATCTGTGCTCTCTGCTTGCCTTCTGTGTGTCAAACAGCTTTCCAGGCAAGACTCACACTTAAGATTGCAGTCAAAGTTCATTTCTATCTCTTTTAGAATAACTCTGCTGAGTTTAATAACCTTTTCTTCTGTGAATAAGTAGTTTCTGTTTGCAGTTACATGAAAAGAAAAAAAGGCCAGTGTTACAGGCAGCAGGAGATTATTTCAGGCCTGACTATTCAGAGGGCTTTGCAAGACGGTGAGGGCCAGGCAAAGCACATAATGAGCAAATTCTTTTGTGCTAAATTATTATTTGGGATTCTGAGTGGGTCTTTAACTTGTGTGGGAAAATACACTGTGTGTTGCACCTGCCTTGCATGTAGGTAGTGACTTACCTGCTCGCTGTCAGCAGTGTTCATTTCAGGGCCTGAGACAGCAGGAGAAATAATAACAAAGTGCTGGACCTCGAAGTCGTGCTCCCTTGTTTTCTGGAGTGTCAGAGAGGCAAACCTCTCCCCAGCAGCGAGTAGGAGTGTGCAGTGCACTGCCTGCCCTCACTCCCTGCAGTCAGCAAGCTCCATCCTTTTATTCTCCAAGCTCAGCAGCTCTGCTCTCTGCTGCAGGCACGGCGCCAAATTTGCTTCCTTGAGTTTACCAAGGGAGGATCAAATGGGGATCTCTCTTCTTCCTACAGCTACAAACTCTTGAAGGACATATGTAAAGCTTTGTCATGGCAGTGGCTGCTATTTTGTTGATGCCTGAGCTAGCTGGAGAGCACAGAGGCTGCACGTTGGTTTGCTGTGCACAGAGCATTTCAAAGAGAGACGTTTTCCTGGCAAACATGCATCCTGCTGCCTGGGTGCAGTGTTTTCCCTGGACAGCCATGCTGCTGGAAAGTTGGCAGGTAGGTGCTGTAGCTGTGGAACTGTAGGGCTGTTTTGGCAATGTGTCTGCATGTAGCAGGCACTGGACCAAATTTCTGGGCAGGTTTTACAGTACATGTAACCCAAGTGCTTCTGTTGGTACGTTTTACTCTGATTTCATGTTTCTCTTGTCATATCTATTTACCTTGCAAAAGGTTCATTTGGGGCAGACAACAAGATATTTTTGGACTGCTGAGCACCCAGGAAACCAGGGCAGGTTCACTGAGCACATTCAGGTCAGTTGTACTGTGTCTACAACTGATCTGCAAATGTAGAAGAACACAGTGCAAGGCACACGCATTGTGAAGAAATCACATTTGTCTTATTGTCCTGGAACAACACCAGCTTTGCTGAGGTGGCCTCAGGGTTGTCACTGTAATGACCCCAGAAAAATTTTGGGGAGCAGCCTTCCATGTGTGAACCATGTTACCACAGTATCTATTCTGTTGAGGAGCAAGAAATTCCAGCAGTATGCCTGTAGATACACAAACAAGGGAGATATTCCTCCCCACAGTTAGTAGAATTGTGAGACTGACTCTCCTTCCTCCCTTTTATGAACTTACTTTTGTTCTCCATTGAATGAGATAGCATCTATCCTGCACTAATAAAGAAAAAGGAAATTTGGATGCAACTTCTGTATTTGCAGCTTTGAATTGGGTAAGCTTGGCACAACAGCTGTTCTTTACTTCTTTACTTCAGCAAAATCAGGAAATGCAGAGATGAGCAACAATAAAAACAAAAAAACCCACCAAACCCTGGGTGATCAAAAACAGTCCCTAAAGCTTTGTGTATAATGTCTTTCCATCTGAGCCAGCATCCATTGAAATAAATGATAGCTCGTTTTCTCCACTGTCGACAGAAACAGCTTCAGGCAAAATTGGCAAGGTATGTTAGACCACAGTTTCCCAGTGTGTAATGTTTTAGGGAACTCACTCTCCCACCCAGCATAGAGAGGGTGAAATCCACTGTTTTACATAGAGTAAGCAAGGAGACATAGATAAAATACAAGCTTTTAGATTATTGGTATTGATGTGTAGCAAGAATTAAAGCATGAAATCTGTCCTTACAAGCTGATGCCATGATTCACTTCAGGCAATCTACATTAACAGGTGCACAAAACCCAGGATGGTTTATGGCCATTACCATTTATGACTCTTCACGGTCCCTCTCGGGACCCACTCAGATCAGAATCTTTCAGAAAACGTGCATTTTATTCTGGAACCCAAACAGTCATGTAGATGTAGAAAAGTGATTTATAATTAAAAAAAAAAAAATCTACAAAAAGTCAGTTAGTAATGTATTCGCACTCCTTGTCTCCTTGATCCCTGGAAATAGGGAAATAGACCTGAGCTATGAATGTGTGTTCATGGGATATTTCTTATATTTCAGTATTTACAGTGGACTGTAAGGAAAATGAGTTTAAAATAACAAAATTAATATTTAATTTTTCTTAATTTGATAGAGGGGGCTTTTTGAGCTTGACAAGGCTCACTAATTAATTTGCTCTTCAGGTTGGAAAATATTTCTTCCATTTTTATTCAGGCTATGAAAGAAACAGCATTTGTGTTCCTTGAAATATGCTCCCTGGTGTCTCTTGCCTCTCATAAATAGAATTATTGGATACCAATGAATTATTGGAAATTATTGTCTGTGTGTTTTGGTGGATGTTGGGCTACTGTGATAAAGTCAATAGGAATCAAGAAAGCACACAGAACTTACATCCTTTTTTTTTTTTTTTTCCATGCAGAAGACCCCTGAAGTGTGGTTCTTCAGGAAGCTGTACCTACAGGAGACAGAAGCAGTACACCTTTGAGGATGGGGGTAGAGAACATCAAGGACTGAACGTGTTTATGGAAAGTGTGTTTATGGAGAAGGCTTTTGGTAGTTTCTTTTCCTTGGATGCATCTAAAAGACAGAAAGGAGAGACTTTATTTTTTTTTCCCCTGTTGTGGTTGTTGTTTTGCAGACAAACCTCAAAAAGAGAAGGGAAGAAATTTCAATGGGAGATTTCATGGAAATATTTTGTCATCCTCACATGATGCAACTGCCAGCAGACTTATTTTCTGTAATGAACGTGAATGTAAAGGGGAACTGAAGGCCCTTATCTGCTATAAAGTAAGATTTTAATAAAAAATGAGCTTCATCTTTTGTTCAAGTCAGCCCAAGAAATGGTTTTTAACCTGTGTGGAAAAAAACTCTTGATGTATTTATATGCCCTGTGGCCAAAAGAACATAAAATACTATTGGAGCAGTTCATTATTTACTCATAAAATTGAGTTCACTGTGAGCCACATATTGAATGATGCTGGATTTATCTTATGGAATTCATACAGGGTTTATATCACATTCTCTATGGAAACTTAAACAAGGAAGTTAACCATACCTTCCTTGTCAAGTTAGTTTCCTTCCAGATACAAGTTAGTTTCAGAGGGTGAAATACTGTATTCCCACACTGTTGAAGAAGAGATCAGTGGCCTTCTCTCTTGACAAACTTGAGAAAATCTGTGAGATAGTTAATTTGTGTTACTCTTAGCTGAATGTTACATATTCCATCGTGTGTTTGAAAACATTTTTTAAAAGGGAGGAGCTTTTTACTTCCTTTTTTCTTCCTTTTTTAAATAATACCATAAAGAATGATGTGCAAGAGAATATAGATTGTGTCAGAGTCCCTTCAGATTCAAAATGTCAATATTTTCTTCTGCTACAATGGTTTAATTCAGAGGAGTCTTCTTTTGGTAAGGGATTTGTATCTCTTTAATGAAACTGAAGAGCATGAAATGTGGTTTCCCTTCTTTCAAATGAGGCCAATTTTAGCGAAATAAAATGAGACATGAATAAATTGTTGAAGTCACAGTGCATGAAATTAAGAGAGCTCTTGACTATATTGGCAACAAGTTTTCTCTCTAGTGTTTTGATGACCATATAGCTAAGTGGATGTGGGCTAATTGTGAAGAGTGAGTTTTTTGTTTTGCTTTGGTTCCTATGCCTTTGACAGATATATTGGCTTCAAGTTATTTTGCAGATTCTATGGTCCTGATCCCACAGGTGTTTTGAGGCAGATGGAGCCTCCTGGCTCCAGCCAGCTTTTCTGTCTATAGAAGCACATGGTTTTTGATTTAAGCATCCCTCCTTGTGATGTGTTGGGAGGGATGACCAGGAATAGAGACCGGACAGAGCTAGAGAATAAAGTAGATATTTATTGAAAGGCCTTTAAGGGTTCACCTTGGGCAGGACAAGAACCTGACCAGGAATACACCCAAGGTGGACCCAAAAGGGTCACAAAATGGATGGCAGGTCATGAGGTCTCACACTTTTATAAGTTTTGGTCCATTTGCATATTGGGGTTTAATTGTCCAATTACAGCTTCAGATTGTGAAGTCCTGTCCTTGTTTTCTCCCTTCAGTCCACCATTGTTTGTGTTTTTGAGCCTGAAAGTTGTACTCATTGTCCTTGGTCTTCAGCAGGAAAGGATTTGTTTTGTCTGCCTACTCTGTGAAGAGAACTCACTGACACTTAATATTGTAATAATAAATAAAGTTAAGGCAGGCAGATATGTTGAAATCAACATACACAAGCCCTGTGTTTTTTCTTGGACACAAAGCATGGCAGACTCAGAGCTATTTGTCAGGATTTTTGAAAGTTTTCAGTGCAGTTGTGAGTTCCTCATCCTCTAGGTGTGATCCAGTGCAATGCAGTGGGGTGAGGTAACCTTGGCAAAGGGCAAATACCCACCCAGCTCTCTCTCACTTCACTTCCTCAGCAGGGCAGGAAGGAAAAATAAAAAAGGATGAGAAAGCTGATGGGTCAAGACAAAGACAGGGAGATTACTTAGGAGTTAGTATTGCAAGGAAAAGAGACCTTAACAGATGAATTACTAGAATTACTATTTTATTGCCAATTTAAATAGAGTTGTTAGGAAAAAAAAGACAAATTTTACCACAATACCTGTCCTTCCATATCTCCCAAACTCATTTTTGCATCTTTATTTTTCTACCCCCCCCACAAGGCAGTATATCAGGTTCCAAAAATTTTCCTTTCAGAATTACCTCCCAACAAGAGCTCTGCATTTTTCTGAAGTAAATCATAGAACACCCTCAATGTCCTCTAGCAAATTTTACACTCTTCCACGTCTTCCGGAGATTCAAGAATGACAGGAAAAGAAGAGCGAGAAATTAAAAGGATTTTTTTTAAAAAAAGAGGCCTTAAAAAATAGGTGAATAAAATCAATCAAATTCAAATAAATTCAATAGGGTAAACAGTGAGAAAGGGAAATTAAACATTCTAAAAATTGAAAACTAAGATATAGTACATTTCAAAATTCTACCTTTTGGGACTATTTTGGATGTATTTTTTAAAACGGAAAATAAGTCCTGATTTTCTGTCACCAAAGAAGGCAAAAAAACCCCTGCCAAGAGATGCTTTAATGAATAGAGCACAAATTTTGAATGAGTACTCATCACAACACAAGAGAATTCTAACATTTTTGCTTTAAAGAACTTTACCAGGTGTCAGGTTTTTTTGAATTGTAACATTCCCTCATTCATTTAGAGCTGGGTGTGTGTCTGAGCTCTATTTCAGAAAACTAAAAGGAAAGTTTCACACTTTTGATCACTGTAAATATGTGATTTAGGAATCCAATGTTTTTAGAACTATATTAGCAATATAATACTGCTCTTGGGCTTCACTTACAGACCCACTGACTTCCATGGGATTGCATTGCTGTGCTGGTTTGGGATCCAAATCACAATTTCCCTGAAAGCAAAGGGAATATATTGATTTAACCAGCTGAAGATCTGGCCTCACATGCACACAACCATACCTATTTAAATCAAAATTCAGTGTCTCTTGTGGAATTCTGGTGGTTTTAGAGATATATCTCCAGCCATGGTTACGTGGCAACAATTTGTCTCGGTGTTCAGCATAAGGAAGACTTCCAACTTAAATTGTTCTTAAACCTGTTTGATATTGTTTTAGTGGAGAGGATGGGAAAAGACTAACTTTTCTTGGTGAGGGTGGAGTGGGAATCTCTGAGGTATGTAAAGACTGTGGCAGTGGAGAATATAATTTGTTCCTCTAGCTTAAACATCTGTCAGTGTAAGCCTGACTGTAATGTGGCAACTAAATGGCAAATCAGAACCCCCTGTCAAAAATGCTCAATCTTGGAAATTAAGTATCACTTCATGTAAGAGAAAAATGACGGTAGATCAGAAATACTGATGCATAAGATTGGAAATAATTGTGATTTCTATGAGAGGATTGCCACTTTGCAGGATTTAAATTGCATGCAAACTGGATTTTACATCTCTAATTGAAGATGTGTTGCCTTAGAGGCTTGACTTGACATTGACAAACTTCAGCAGAATACAAAGACAGGAAAATGGGCTTTTGTTTGCCTTGAAAGTGATTAACAAACTCATGCTGTGATGTTCCTTTTATGCCTAGGAATGCCAGTGGGATGCTAAGGTTAGTTCTGGAGGAGATTAAAGGTGCCAGTTACACAGCGGTGGTAAGAGGTATTGAAGCACCGACGGGCCATGCAGCAAGGCTCCCATTTCCCAGAGGAAAAACCTCTTATTTTCTAAGACTATAACAAGTACAAAGGAGGATTTTGGAGTGATGATATTCACGAGGTTTTCTTTTCAATGAATAAAATTCATTCTAGAGAAGGCATAAGATGTCGGATTGATTTTATTATTTAAAAGCCTTTGCTCATTAGATTAGATGTTTTGTGTGCATTTAGGAGAGCTTCACCCTGTGTAGACATAATTTGGGAATCATGTAAGTTTTTGAGACCATATAGCAACATTTATTACTCATATTTATTAAAATACAGTATGTGTTGCTGATTAATGGGCTTTTCCTGCTTTTTTTCTTTTTTTCAAGGACCTTGTGTATTTTCCTTTCTCTAATTTGTACATAATGCTGGGCTTTTGTTAATATTCAAATGGCAGAATACATTTCTCCTACATCTGATAGAATCATTTATTTTTTCAAAGAAATCATTGCTAGGTGATACAAGATGATGTAATTTCTAGGGGATGAACACTTTGTCAATAAAAGTTAAGGCATGATATAAGAAGATAAAAAAGATGGTGTGAATTCTAAAAACAGGGTGCTGTTAGATCAAGGACATTGTCCAATGCTGAGTTGTCTTTCCTGAAGCTGGTTTTGAACAGAGTCAATTTTTTTTGTCTTTGTTTTTAGATGCATGTGAAAGAGTATCTTACTTATTTTTCTTACTTTATTATATACTTATTTCTATTGCAGAACTGTCCTTTGGTATTATTTTGCTACTGGTTTATATAGATAAACAAATTACAGAAACTTTTTCAAGAAAAGTGAATGTTCATGTTAAGAGATGCATATTCTCTCCTAGCCTGGGGGCTGGAGATGCAAGAATTCCTTTCTGTCCTAGGTCACACACTTGGTTTCTTCTGTTTATTTGAGAAAGGCAGGAGACCAGCCAGAAATTGCAAGGTAATCTAGATTTTCAAGTGGTAGTTTTGAGAAATGAACAACAATAATGTGCTTTTGAGACCATGGGATGATAACAGTTTAGGGGGTTTTCTAGAGGATTTTTTGTAACAAAGATATGTTTCCTGACTGTAATCCTGAGATTTATATTGACAGTTTTATCACCTCGTCTTGTCCCTCTTCTGGACAGGGAGAGAAATATTTGTAATAGAGCAGACCTGTAAGGAAAAGTAATGCAGGGCTGTTGCTCAGCACATGCATTTCCATCTGACTGTAGCCAGGGGTGAATGAGTGGGTTATTCATGCCCTGTCTAAAGTAAATTTGCTTTTATGAAGTGGCAGAAACAGACACATTCTCATGATAACTCTTCAGTTGTGGGGTGCACCAAGAAGGGCTTCAGTGACTGAGCTGTCATGGATCTGATTAAATCCCAGGGACTAAAAAGGCTCAAAAAACCCTTGTTATGATTTCATGAAAATCAGATTTTTGTCTCTTTACCTGAACTGGTTTTCATTGTACCCTGTGTATAATCCTGTGATCGCTCAGTTTGCTCAAGTATGAGTAACCCTAAGGTTAAACATTCCTTAATATAGACATATTATTATGAGCCTCACTGAAGTACTTCATTTAACTATAAATGATGAAGAAAAGAAGACAAAATTCTGGAGCAGCAACCCTTGCTTTGTCAGGGGAACATGTTGTATACACATCTATTACTGTTATTAAGACAAATAAAAAAGTCAGTGCAATAATATTGTGAATTTTCAAAAGAAATATTCTTAAGTTGTTCAATAGGCATATAAAGATTATGTTTCATGCTGCAAAGACTTATTGTAAGTACAAGTGCCCCTCTAAAATGAAATACTATTAGAAAAGGCACTTGCTAGCTGCATTAAAAAAAATTACCTTAAAAAATAAGAATACAGATGCAAATAGACTGTCTGCCAGCCTGTCACAGAGGAAACCATGAATGTGACAGGTTTCCATACTGTAAAACAAATCTGAACATAGCACAATGCATTCCATCTTTAGATGCAAATATTTGGTTTTGGTGTGTTTTTTTTTGTTTTGTTTTTTTGGTTTTTTTTGCATTTATGCATGTCTTCAAAGTACAAGAAGGGAAAATGAAATTTATTTTGGCTAAAGGTAATAACCCAAAGATTAACATTTTTTTCTTCTTAAAGCTCTGTCATAGGGTGACTTTATGATGCTTGTATCCCCAGTTGTCCTGTTCTGTTTGTGCTGGGTATTAAGTTCTGCACCTTTAAGACTGGTTCCAAGACTGAAGGGGATGAGCAAGAGGTTTTATTGTTTAATATTATTCATTTTTTATGCTTGTGAATATTTTGCTTGTTAAATAAAAAGTTTTTTCCACCTTTTTCCAATGTTTCTCTCCTGAACAGGTTGGGGGNCCAATGTTTCTCTCCTGAACATGTTGGGGGAGGGGCCACTTGAATTTCATTTCTAGAAAAGACCACTTCAGAAGTTTCCTCCCAAAATTTGCCCTAAACCAGGACAAGCTCCTGCAAGCAAACAGAGAGAGATATTGTTTGTAAAGATATGAGATTTCATGTCAGCAAAATTTGAGGTTTTATTTATATTTGTCCAAATAATCTTTATCCAAATTGGGAATAATTTGTACCTATAATAATAGGTTGTAAAAATCTTTGTTGTTTCTTTAGGTAATATCCATAATTACTGAGAACTGTTGTAGCTGTTTTGTAGCAAATACAAAAAATAGCAGAATGATAAGAATTCTGCACCTTATATAAATTTTATCGTTTAATTGACATGCTACTCCTGCATCTCCAGCTTAGCATATTAATCACAGATAACGCTTTTTATAATCTAAATTATATTATGATAGGTTTTTAGAGTGCAAGGTGATGATTTTGTTGAGAACCTTACTTTGTGTAAAAATTTTTTTTTCTAAAATATCCTGATTATAGGTCTTTTCCCAGGAAGGGAGAGCTAAAAAATCCCCTCAAACCTCTTTGAAGGAAATGGATACTTAAAAAAATAGAGAGAAATTATGCATCTAATCCCTCCCCACACCTAGATTGGATTCCCTTGACTTGCTTCTCAAAGAAAACATTGTCTTTCTGAAGGTAGGAATTGAATGTGTGCTACTTCCTTCCCATTCCCTTTCAAAGAGCATATATTGATTTGTTACCTTGCCATACCTTCATTTAGGTACACCTTTTTTAGCTTCTTTGAAAAATAACTTTTGTGATGCAGAGGCTTCCCTGAACTTTTTTTTTGGTTTGTTTTAATGACATAAAGTTCTTTGAAGATTTTTGGTGAGTTGTTTGGGACTTTTCAGGTTAATTAAAAAAAAAAAAAAAGAGGCTGAAACTGTCTGGTAGTCACTTGTTTATTCTTTCTGTTTGGGAAATGCAGATGATTTAGTTTCTGTTGGAGACTCTGTGTGTTCCAGGTTGTATATATTAGGTTGGTACTTATTACAGCATGTTAAAAAGCAAAGTTGTTTCACTTTACCTCAGCTTCTAGACTCAGCAAATTTATTATAATGCAGGTCACATGGAGTATAGACCTTTAAGTGGAAGTATATTTCAGATAGAGAAAAAAACCAAGCCAGTAATTGCAATCCAATTTACCATGTGTTGACCACAGCCAAGGAATTTATTAAGTCACTGTGGCAGGGTAGCACAGCGAGATCACATTTGTTTGACATTTTGGCCAAGTCTGACAGATGTTTTCAACTCGTTGTCAATCTCAAATATGTTTTAATGAGTTTCAAGTGACCAGAGCTCCCCACTGCAGATGTCATTGTTACTGAAACCATGAAAAGAATCTCTGGGGCAGTGACAGAATGGAAAATTCTTTTGAGTAAATTGTGTGTCAGAAGAAATGCTAACTAGTGCCACAAGTGCTATTCCAGAGGAATAGGACCCTCAGCTTTTCAGTAAGCTGAGCTGATGCAAAATCAACTGGGTTTATGGGAATATCCCAAATTATAGAAGCATTTGATTCTCAAAAGTATAGGTGAAATTTTGGAAGAATCATTCAAGGTTTTCTGCTCATTCTTCTTTCTGTGCTACTCAGAAAAAACATTTGTGGAACAATCAATTTTTCTGCTTCCACATCTGTGTCTGGGTAGGACACAGAAGCTTATTGAGAAATAGCAACAATATTTTTATATTGGGCTGGGAAGGAATGATGTTGACCCTTCAAATGCAAGAGTATGGTAGAGTCAAAATAGATCAAATGGAAAGCTGCTCTTGGTAGCACTGGTGTAGGAGAGGAGCACTGCAGAGCAGATCAGTGGCACAATTGAAATACAGGGGGATTTCATATATATGAAATATATGTGAAATGAAATGAAATTAAATGCCACCTGGGGTGGCAGCATTCCATTCCATTCCATTCCATTCCATTCCATTCCATTCCATTCCATTCCATTCCATTCCATTCCATTCCTCACTGGGATAACATTTACTGAATTCTCTGCTGGCCAAAAGACCAAACCAATGTAAAATGAGTTCTGGGCAAACCCAGTTTTGGTAGATTATCGTGAGTAAAGTAAACCTACGTAAAAACTGGCGGAGTGATTGAGTCATTTTATTAAAACAATCTCTTAGTTTTCCATCTGTCCAAATGAATGTATTTTTTTGTTCTTCCTAGCTCTTATTTTTTGCATAACATATACAGTGTTGGAAGTCTGGTATGTAATAGGATATATTTTGTAATTTGATGTACTAAAAACTGAGTAAATTTGCAAGAGACCACTTAGTATGCTGAATGGAAAAGTTCCTTTCATCTATTTGAAGCAAGAGCATGTTTATCCCTGAGAGAAGATAAATTTTGAACACAAATCTTTATTATCTTCACTGGTCAGCTGGATGTGAGTATCAATATGTCATTTTGTTTACAAAATTTGTTTACAGCCTGACTGAAATATCATTAAATTTCCCAGTGAAGTCCCAAAAACAGGTCCTGAAAATTCATCATTTAGAGGTCTATAAGTTACAGTAATACTTTACTTAATGTATACATAGTTTTGAAACAACAACTTTGTTAAAATACAGCCCTGTCTGGGCAGTTTCTTCCTTTTTTTTTTTTT
>VWYP01009718.1:0-36342 GCA_013400435.1 Pycnonotus jocosus | reverse complement strand
CCTTTCTTACCTGGGCAGGGGGAGTGGAAAGAATTGATCAGGTCACACAGAGTTAGCAGCCTGTCACTTACATGAAAGCTAAAAATCTGGGTACAATTTTGCCATGGACAGTGAGCCTGAGCTCATTTATGCCACTAGAACAGAGTCCATTTGTGTAACCCTGTTACAATCTGCCCAAAGCCTGGTGCAAAACAGAAAACCACAAACAAATTAACCCACTAAAGTGGCAATTTGTAAAATGGATTGCTTAGTCCTCATTTCTTTCAAATACTTTAAGAATTTAATCTAAACTAGCAGGACCATAGTTTCAAAATTCAGGATTGGACCTCTAACAACTGCAAAGCTGTAGTTTGTAATGTTTTTTTCCAAAAATAGGATTGAAAGAGATGTTTTCATTTGTGAATTTAAAATTGTTCTGAGAAACTGAGAAGAAACAGAAGCCTTAAGAGTAATCTCATGTAAAGGCTCTATCAGTCAACATCCTTGGTCTAATTTATACAACAAAACAAAGCTCCAGCCTAAACCCCTACTAGTAAACATTTTTAGCCTAAGGTATATAACAAAACAATACCTCAGGCCTATATCTCTATAGCAGTCAAAGGAATGATTTGCCTTTAAAAGAAATCAATAGCCAGGCTTGCAACAATATTTAGATGTTTAAAATAAATTTTGAAAGTCCAATGCTAACTGTAATAGAAATCATTAATAAAAAGTCCAGCCCAGACATGCCTCTGAAATGGAACAAAAAAAAATACATCATTTGAGCAGCAAGGAAATGGTTAAAATCTTCATCAAGGTAACAACATCAGTGTAATTTTGTCAGAACCACCAATATTTTTTAAACAACCCACTGACTTTTTGCAGCTCTTAGCTGTAAGGAGGTACTTTCACAAGCCTGAATGTTTTCACTTGCCCTGTCCAGGAGAAAAAACTCCTCCTGGACCTCTTTGCACCCCGCTGTGTCAATACATGGATTAATGAGGAATGTGGCGGGGAAGCTTTACCAATTTCCGTCAGCCACTTGGCCACAGCTCCATAAATTTCATCAAGAATGAGGACCACCACGAGGTTAATGATGACAGCAGTGGCAGTGACAGTCACCCGGACGTTGGCCCTGGTTGTCTCGTTCGTGCTGAAGGACAAGGCTGCTGCTGTGGTGATCCTGTACACGATGACACCAAACACTGCTGAAAATGTCAGCATGATCTGCAAACAGACGGACACACGGATTAGCTCAGCTTGGAAGTTTTGGCTGGGAGGTTGGGTGTGTCCCATGAGCTGGCATCATGGTGTTGTTTCTTGGTTCAAGGTGATAATATGCAGGTGATTGAATTTAAAAAGGCGAGAATTCAAAGCTGTGTGACAAACAGGGACATAAATAAGAACATAAATGGATGCACGACTCCAAACTGGCACAACAATTCCACTGACACAAGATGCTCAGACAGCTGGATGCTCAGATGCTTCACAGCCTGAGAGAGTTGGGATTGTCCAGCCTGGAAAAGAGAAGGCTCCAGGGAGATCTAAAGGAGTCTAATGATATCTTTACAATACAGGAAGAAGAGTCAAGGATAGTCATCATTAAATAGAGAAAGAGGAAATTTCAGATCATGAAAGCTCAATGGCAAACTCTTGAACCTGACCAAAGGATTTTAGGGATCCCTTTAGATACTGATCTTTTCAGTATCTAAAGGAGGTTTATTAAAAAGAGGGAAAGTGACTTTTTACATGGGCAAGTAGTGGTAGGAAAAGGGAGGATGATTTTAAACCAAAAGAGGACATTTTTTATGAGATATTAGGAAGAAATTGCTCCCTGTGAGCATGGTTGAGGTCCTGGCACAGGTTGCCCAGAGAAGCTGTGGCTGCCCCATCTGTGGGAGTGTCCAAAACCGGGTTGGATGAGGCTCTGAGCATCCTGATCCAGTGAGTGGCATCCTTGCCCCTGACAGGGAGTTAGAATTAGACGACCTTTAGGGTACCTTTCAACCCAAACCAATCTTTTATTTGGGCGATTCTTTTATAAGGATTCCAGGGATTCCTGCAGATGGGCATATCCATTCTGATTAAAGCTACACACATCATTCATTCAGTGAAATTGGGGCATTTGGGGTTCAAAAGCAGGAATTAAGCAAGGTCTTTTATCTGGCAATAGATTCAGATGGCTTGGACTGAAGGGCTTATATTTATGTGCAGTCAGGTAAGGCATGGGCTTTACTGGCTCAAACAGCTTCACCTGTGCACAGCACAAGTGCCAACTTACAAATTATAAAATAAAAAGTTTCCCCTGTTATTATTCCTTTAAGACTGACCTAAGGAGGGTTATTAGGGCTTCACTTTACATTTGTGTCCCAGAAATCACTTGGTATCCCTGGCATCCTTCATGGGCTGGCTTTGACCCATGAGATGAGGAAAGTTGGCCCTGCTATTTAAGGTCAAGTTCCCACAAGAAGAATTTGAATTTCACAGGGTTGTGGTTTCTGGTTTAAAAAAAAAAAAAAAACAAAAAACAAAAGCCAAAAAACCTCCAAACCAATCCACAATGAAAAAAAATCAATAAAAAATAATAAAAATTAGCAAATTTTCATCATCAAAGCACAAAAGGGGAAGAAAGTACATTTTTCCCTTTCATTTTTGCCTTTAGTGAGAATTCTTGTGTACATTTATTATTTTAGGTAAAACATCTTGAGATCTTCAGATGAAAGAGACTACCTCAATATGAAAGATTAGACTACTGCAATTATTAAAATGGGCCTAGGGGCCCAGACTCAAAACATGGGTTTAAGGAAGTTTAACAGTTCATTTTAATGATCCAGCAATAGTTTATTGAATTCCTGTACGCAGAGGAAGGTTGCTGCATGAAAATGAACTATTGCAAAGAACCACAAGAATCAGAGTTAAATTATTAAAGGCTGAAGGTGAAAACTGGGCACATTTTGCTTTTATGAAGAACTAGTAAACATACTAAAAATTAATTATTTGGAGAAACTCCTGGAGATTTCAGATGAAATTGTCAAATATGTTTTGTCAGCAAATAGTAATAGACCTAGTAAAACATCTAATTTTACCTTTTAAAGAACTGTTTCATTAATTTTAAATGAAATGTAGGTAAATGATAAAAGCCTGGACCTTAAACAGTTTAAATGAAAATGTTTCAAATGACATAAAATATTATTTCCTTTGGTTTTTTAGTTTTCATTGTGTCAAGGAAACATTGCTGGTTTCTATATTGATTTTTTTTTGACTTACCTAACAAATGAACAGGCCAAAAAATCATATTCACGCTGAACTACCTTGCTGTGACAGAAGGGGTGCAGGAACACAAGGACAACAACTTTTTCCTTGCTTTCCCATTACAGTCACTAAAGTGGAGAGTAAAATCCCCAATAAAGGAAGAAAACAAAACAGCGTGACCTGGTATTGATTTACTTCACCTTTCACCTCTACAGACACCTTAAACTCCATTCTTTTTCTTAATCTGAGTCACAGATTCCTTCTTTTCAATCTTCCTCCTAATACTCTCCTCCTGGTTTTTTTTCCCTGTGGATTTCTTTGCCATTTTTTTCATTGTGGTGGGGGACAAGGAAAGTGAGCAATTGGATGCCTCGCTCTGGAGCTGATGAGATCCCTGGGCCTCCACACACATCCCTCTTTCCATCACAAATTCCCACTTAGGAATGATATCTTTACAGTACAGGAAGAAGAGCTGAGGACAGTCCTCACTAAATAGAGAAAGGGGAAATTTCAGATCGTGAAAGTTCAATAGCAAACTTTTGAACCTGACCAAAGGATTTTAGGGATCCCTTGCCCTAAGGAGTGTTACTGGAGGATGAGAGAGTAGCAACCTTTTCAATCCCTGCAGTGCCATAGCAAGATTTACAAAGTTACTGGGAAAAAAAATGTTTTATTTGTTTAAAGAACAAAAATATTTGCATTGCAAAAGCACCAGGGCTTCAGAAACTCTCAGTTGCTCAGCTGTTTTAAAACATCTGCTTAGACACAGATGGAAAAACACTCCTTTAGGAGTCTTCATTATCTGTGCATCCAGCAAGAAGAGAAAATTGAGGAGGGCCTGTAGGATTGCACAGTGACTGTGAGCATAGTTCTCATTCCCCAGACAGTCACTGAGGGGGAATGGTTCCTGTATCTTCACAGCATTTCTCTCATTCCTAAAAATATCTCTTCTGCCCAAATTCCTGATCAGGCAGGCCATCATTTGTTCAGGTACCCACTTTGGGGTTTGTTGTCATTGCCAACATTCCCTCTGGCCATTCTTCCCCCTGTTATGGCAGTTTCTTCCCTGAATAGCTGAACTAGTCCATCCAGGACTGAACTGCTTAGAAACAGATGTGAAAATTGGCTGCAGAAAAGGTCACCTACTGAGCCTGGTATGAATGAAGACAAACAGGAAAGCAAACTAGATCTGAGAAGGAAGCTATAAAACCCCGTGGGCTAGGCTGCTACCTCCATCCAAGTAGGATAACAATTTAATGTCCAGATAGATCCCTGGCTCCCCAGTAGGGCTATTCTAGAGTCAAGTATTACACCATGTGAGTGAGAACAGCATGGAAGAGGCTGAACTCTTCTGCCATGACTCAAATTGAGTCTCTTCCTTCCTCTGACTGAGTCAAACAAAGAAAAGCCCCAGTGATGCGTTGCTCCCTGCCACCCTGCTCTCTTCCAACACTATCAGTGTCTTTATCACCATCACAGAAATCTCTGCCTGCCACAACATGTGCTTTCTAAATATGGGGCTTATAAATTGTGATGTTTCATTGTTAATTACACTCAAGAAAAACTTTTAGATGCCCAGCTGAGCCCAGATCTCCTGCTACCATTGATCTCACTCTGCAAAAAATAAGACTTGTGAACTTTTGTCCTACAATCCCTGCAAAATGCATAGCTGAAATCAGACTTGGATCTTCTGCACCCTCTGCAGTCCAGTGAGGCTTTGTGTAGAGCAAAAGGACTGTGATCAGATTTTACAGCATCCATACATGTGTGAATTAATCCTTGGAATTGTTTAGCGATGTAATACTGTGCAAGAGAAGTGAACACAATGGTTTTTTCAACCTGCAATTTGAACAAAACAAACAGCATGCCTAGCTTAATATAGACAGAGGAAAAGCCAGAAAGAAAGAAAAAGACCACAACACAATTCTTGAAAGAGGACTCACAAAAGTGAAGTACACAACTTTGAAGTATGGAAATTAAGGGAAAAAATAAAATTAAAAAGGAAAGATTTTGTACTAAGAAAACCATTACCAGCTTCAAGAATCACCAGAATTTTGTACATAGGCTTTATAATTAAAATAATTAATCAGTGTGAATAATAATAATAATAATAATAGTAATAGGTTAACAATACCAATAAAATTTTCTCAGTACAATTCTATTTCACAGATTGACAACAAAACTCCAGTCTGATCTTTCCAATTCCTGTTTAACTAATCTAGCAGGGAAAAGGTAAACAGCCCATACAGTAAAGAGCAGATTGCAATATCCATGTAGGATAGAAGAGCATGCTCTCCTTTACCAAGTGTTGGCTTGAATTTCATGCATGGTTTGCAAGTTGTCTCCTGTAGGTACTTACATATAAATAATACTCAAAATATTGCAAAAAATAAAATCATTGTGTTCACTTTGCCAGATGGTGAAAGTCAGCCTAGTTCCACCAGTCATGAACTGAAGTTGAAGAATTGGAGCTCTGCATTTTACATCTCACAAACTGTAGGTAATAACCCTTTATAAATCTCCCTGAGATGTTACAGTAAGCAGGGAGGGTAATACCTAGGCTATGAGTCAGGAAAGCACTTTAAGCTCATGCTTAGGGGAGATTTAAACATGTGGTGAAAGTCAAGAGCACATGTAAGCACCTTGTCTGCAAAAGGATGACTTGTAAAAGCTAAATTAGGGCTGTGTGCTTAGTCAGACTCAGCGTGGTGTGTTCTAAGTGAAGTCATGACTGATGCTACTTAGAGGGTCTGTCTAAAAAGCAAATACTGGGTATGGCCTCAGGATGGTAAACTCACTCAAAATGCTGCAAGTACATCCATATATGACATGTCTAAAATGTAGAGAAAGTAATCTGAAAGTACAATCCATCCATCTTCATAAATATATAAACATATCTATAAGGATGTAGACATTTACTTCAATGTGAGCATTTGATTGACAGCAAAAGAAATGAAATCTTCAGAGGACATCTGGTGCAGTATATGAAAATTTGAGTAAATTAGAAATACACTTAGGTATCTTAAAATAATTTAGGCCCAAGTGAGTTTCCCTAGTTAGATGCTGCAATGGTGTAAACAAGCCTATTTCATTGCCGTTTTCCAGTGGCTGTAGATATGAACAGAAGCTTTCAGTCAGGTATTACTATAACCAGAGGGATAATGGGATCCTTTACCATGTAATTTAGGGTTTGGTAGCCAGGCCTTCCTGTTGCTGTTTACAAAGTCCAGCAGCTTCATGATGTGTTTATTTTGCTGGAAATTTGACTTTTGACTAGGACAATGGTGTCCTCACTTTAGAGGCTGACCTGCACACCTGATTCTCGTTCCCAAGGCAAGACTGTGTACCATGATCTTCCTCAGCTACTGTACAATCCATCCCTGGATATGTCTTGGATAAATATTTCTCAACAACTGATTTATTTCACCTCGATGTCCTCTGTTCCGAGGCTCAACCTTTCTGAACGTCGCTGTGACCAAACATATGCAATACTGTGCTCACAACTAAATATCAATGTCATCCCTTCATTGGATAACAGAGATGGAGCAGAAACTCTGGGAGAGAGGCAGAATTTGTGTAATGAACTGCTGGAATTACAGCAAGTCAGCCCTTCCACAAGCAGCCTTTGGAAAAAGAGAATATAGCTGGAGGCAGGCATTGAGCTCCATGAACCTTCCTAGCACTTCTCCCAAACTGAGCTTACCTTCAGATTTTTAACATATTTGAGAACAGCAACTCAAGGGCTTCCCTCTAGATGCTCATGGCAAAGTTTCTCACACCTAATAAATGAGCAGAAATGCAGATTGTGTTACCATAAATAAAATCAGTCCGAAGTTCGCTGCATATCCAGGCATGCGGTCATTCCACGTCAGCTTCTCCTTCTCGTTCTGTAGGCAAAACACATAAACAAAATAACAGACATGACAGAACTGTACAATAGGAAATATTAGAATTAATGGGATTTGTTGTTGGGAGTCATTCTCAGTTCTGCTGCTGTAATTTTGAGGTATGTTATGTGATTTAGAACACTGATATTTTAAAGTAGACTTTAATTTGAGATAAAGGAGCGGAAGAGAGTAAATAGGATGTAGAAAATATCTGCAAAAATCAGAAAGTATCCTAGGCAAGTATGATTTTAGTATGTGAAAACATGTATTCAACACTTACTAAAGTTCATATCAGGAGAAATCCCTGAAATTGACCTTAATTTACATTTAGGCAAAGCAAGATTCAAGCATTAATTCTGAATTGCTTCTTGTAAAACTACAGAAGAGCAGTGCTTAAGACAGAAACCCTGATAAGAATGCTGACTACCATTGAACCCATATTTTTTTTTCTGATGGTCACAAGCACTAAATGTGACCTCTCAGAAAGTTCTTACAAGCCACCCCAATCCTTCCCCTGTACTCATTTTATACAAAAGCAAGGCCCCTCGATCTCTGCTGCCAACCTTGTTTTCTTCATGCATAAACAGCATCTCCCTCTTCCCTGCATAATTTAAAGCAACTGTGATCAGTGAAATCCAGTATGCTTTTCCCCTCCCCACACAAACTCAGCTCCAGTCCCAGCTGCATGTACATCTACAGAGACATTTGAAGACGGATTTATGTGAGAAATATGATTCCCTCCTCTCAAAATAGGTTTCTTAAAATAATAATAAGGTCGCTGCTTTGTTTAAGTTAGACTGAAATGATATAATCAAATTAACTAAGGACACAAAGCCAGCTGCTGTTGGTATTTCTGTGAAGCACCATTGCTGCCCCATGGATCAGTACCACCCTTACACTGGAGTTAGCCCAGAGTGATTCTGAATTTAAATGAAGTTAAATCAGATTAGAACTCAGGTCAAAGGTTTCCAATAAACCATTTTTAAGGCACGATTGCCCTTGGATAAACATAAAAATCTGGGGCATTATGCCTTTGTAAGAAGCTTCCCCAAAGTAGAATTAGGAATGCAGTATATAGGTGCAGAAATGCCGCCATGGATTTTTTTAATTGGGATGTAGAATTAGACCTAGGGCACAATCCTGCCTACACATCCATTGGCATGGTGGTGGTTTCTCAGATACTGTGGGAAGGAACATTACTCAGCAGCCCCTGGTGTGACCTCGTCTCCTTTGGGACAGTCCTGGCAGCACTGGGGCACAGCAAACCCAACCAGAAGCACCAATAATTTGGCCCAGTGTATGCAGCACATAAATACTCCTTACAGTTCACACACAGAATGCAGCACGTAGCTGGAAGGCTACTTGAAAAAGCATTCCTGTGAAAGCACACATGCATTTCATTGCATTTTGGCTGTTACCACTCAGCAATTCTACAGGACATGAATTTCTGAGGGATTATATTCCCAGAAGGCCTGAAGGACACCACATTTTACCATTTCCCTAGGGGCTGTATGGGGCTGTGGCTGGTGTGGGGCTATGCTTTGTACTAGTGCTGAACACAGGGCTGGATAATACAGAGATGGGTTTGTTATTGCTGAACACAGGGCTGGATAATACAGAGATGGGTTTGTTATTGCTGAACAGAGTTTACACTGAGCCAAGGCCTTTCCTGCTTTTTTGCTGCCACACTGCTGAGGGAATTTAAGAGGAGACAGCCAGGACAGGTGACCCCAACTGACCAAAGGGACATGCCAAACCTTATGCCATCATGATCAGTGTATAAAGTGGGGAGAAGAAGGAGGAAGGAAGGGATGTTTGGTGTCTGTCTTCCTGAGAAGCTGTTGTGTGTGACAGGGCCCTGCTCTCCTGGGGATGGCTGAACACTCGCCCAACTGTGGCAAGCAGGGAATTAATTCCTTGCTGTGCTTTGCTATAAAGCTGCCTTTATCCCAACCAGNCTGAACAGAGTTTACACTGAGCCAAGGCCTTTCCTGCTTTTTTGCTGCCACACTGCTGAGGAAATTTAGGAGGAGACAGCCAGGACAGGTGACCCCAACTGACCAAAGGGACATGCCAAACCTTATGCCATCATGATCAGTGTATAAAGTGGGGAGAAGAAGGAGGAAGGAAGGGATGTTTGGTGTCTGTCTTCCTGAGAAGCTGTTGTGTGTGACAGGGCCCTGCTCTCCTGGGGATGGCTGAACACTCGCCCAACTGTGGCAAGCAGGGAATTAATTCCTTGCTGTGCTTTGCTATAAAGCTGCCTTTATCCCAACCAGGAATTTTCTCCCTTTTACCCTTCCCATTCTCCCCCTGATCCTGCTGGTGGGGAGTGAGTGGTTGGTGGCTGGGTTTATGCCAGGATGGACACCAGGCCATCTCCTCAGCCATGGTCTGTAGCACTCAGCCAAAGGGAGATCTGAACAACATGAGGAGTTGCTAAGCCAACATGAGAAGAAAGGAAATGCTGGATGAGGTAAGAGAGTTATTTAGCATACACGGCCAAAAATAAATTTGGAAATTTAACTGAATTCCAAAGCTCCCAGTCCGTCCCAGAAGTCTCAGCTGCTCATAGTCCCTCTTAGAGCTCCCAGTCCATCCAGGCAGTGGAAAATTACCTTCTGTTCTTGTGACCAGAGACAGGACTGGAGGAAACGGGATGAAGCTGATTCGGGGAAGTTTTTAGGCTGGATATCAGGAACAGTTTCTTCCCCCAGAGGGTGGCTGGGCACAGAAGAGGGAATTCCCATTTCCCCAGGGAATGGTCACAGCCCCAAGGCTGCCAGAGCTCCAGGATCTTTTGGACAATGCTCTCAGGCAGAGGGTGGGATTGTTGGGGGATGCTGGACAGGGCCAGGAGCTGGGCTGGATGATCCTCTGTCTGGAGCAGCCCAAAAGGTACAAATATTTATTGATGCACCAAGATGAAATAAATCATCTGAAGAACAATCTCAGCAACAGATATGTTACCCTGGGGAACATTTCCCAAGATGAACTGTGTTGCAGGGGAATATTTATATGCAGACAGAAAACCTCACAAAAGAAATTGTTTGGTTTTGTGCCAAAGACAAACTAAAATATTTACTTTAAAAATCTTACTTTCATTTCTCTTCAAAATAATGATGGATTTGCAATTCTAGTGGAGGAAAAAGCAGGTTTTGGTCTGTGTGCAGTGTTGTGTTCCTGTTTTAATGTTTAATGGTGTGTTGAATGTGTTCCTTGAAGAGATACAACTATTTCCCTATTAAAAAAATCAAAATAAAATTTTAAAAATATTCAAAAAAGAAACAAAGATAAAATTAAATCCCTTCTATATTTTTCTGGATGGATTATTTCCATGTGAGTTACCTAACATGGCAAAGATCCAGCTCTGCATCCTCAGGTGGGTGGGCCTCTGAGCTGTGAAAACCTGGGAGTACCCTGCACTTGGACAGCAACAAGCAGCTTTTGAAAACAGTTCTATGCTTCTCTGTGAATTTAACCACAGCCACTTTGCTCAGATCACAAGTATTTCAGTTTTTAATTGATATTTTCCCCCAAGACAACACCTCCTCCAAACAGGTGTTTCTAACCATCAGCAATGCCAGCTCAACCTGCACTTGGGGAATAGGCCAGAGATTTTCTTTCTTCTCTATCCTGCTTTGTAGCTCCAGTGTTGAAATTCAGCATCTTCAGTGTGGTTGCACCTGGGTGATCCCAATGATTTCACTGGACTTGCACAGAGCTGTAATAATTGTCTGGATTTTAGTAAAAGGTGCTCAGAGAAGAACAAAATCCAAGACTCCTCTCTAAATTTTCACTGCTAGCAACAAAAATAAGCTATAAAATTATATTTCCAATTACAAAATCCAGAAATTAATTTCCAAGTATGTGCAAAAAGCTTCAAATAAGTAACTTCCATTTTTATATCTGCACATTTCTTAATAGGTTTCTACTGTAATTTCTACTTCAATAAAAAAGCTTTAATTTGTGTAAAAACTGCTCCAAAAATGAGCATCTAGAAACAGGAATTGTGGTATCAAATACATCTTTTTGTATTTGTGTGACACCTAAAGCACTGCCTGTGCACTGCAGGCTTGAGACAAGGCATGAAATGAGCTGCTTCTGAAATAAGAGGTCCTTATATAATTTTACTTTGGCTTTGAAATAAGTTTAAGATAAGGAGAAAAGGATCTTTTAGAGCTGTTTGGAAATTATGAGCCAGAAAAAGCCTGCAGAAAAGGCAGTTTTGGAAAACAATCAATTCCAGGGTGAAAACACAAAAAGAGGCACAATCAAGGACCATCAGCATTTCTGGGATCTTGCAGTGGCCACAGTGGTCATTACAATTTAGAAACTTTGGCCAAATTCATGGGATTCTTTCAGCCTGTATTTGGGACTCAAACTTTTTGAGGGCTTGTATTAGTCCTCAGACTTCAGTGAGGAAAGATAAAACTGCTGCCATACTGAGCATCTGGAATGCCTGTGTCTATTCCTGTCTGAATCTAGAAGTTCTACTTTCACACTCCCACAGAAGCAAAAGAAAGCACTTTTGGTCTAAAACCCATTAAAAGAGAGAACTTCATTTTCTATTCTTTTCACTCAAGCAGCAATGGCATTTTAGCAGTAAATGTGGTTGTGTTTTTTAAGCAATGTTCTGTCTCAGGACTGCATATGGAAAACAACCTGACAAGACCCATTTGGAGACTATACATAAAGAACTGCAAAACCTTTAATTAAAAATTTTTGCTGTCTTTGAAACATGTAGAGTAACACAGACACACCATTAGCCTTCAGTGGACACACTCTAAATCTAAATTGTGGAAGCAATGCAGAATAGAGAGCTGTGAGAAGTGCGTGCAAGGCTCAGTAGTGGGATCATGGAAATTAATGGATTTTAAGTCTAAGCAATGTTATTTTTAACCACCCAGTCTTAGTCTCTCTTGCAATCACACAACTTCCTTGAGATGATTTTCGCTATAAGGATAATAAATGTGATTTACCTATTAAAAAAAACCCCGAACTCTAACCACAGCTCGAGTGTTTCTGTGATGAACAGTCAGTTACAAACCTTACTAGGTCATTCCAATTGCCAATTACCTTAGCTGTTGAAAATGTATGGTTTATTTCCAAACTGAATTTGCCTATCTGCATCCTCCAGCCTTGGCATTTAGCTGCAAATTTGTCAGTTAAGAGCATCTGTTGGCAGATTTTTGGGGTTTGGCTGTGGGTTCTTTCTGAACTGTGATCAGGTCACCTCTTGGCTTTTAAGCTGGCTGAGCCTACTCCCTAAGAACGGGAATGATCAGCCAAGCCCACAGATGTATTTCTTCTCCTGTGATTTGCAAGTAAACCTCCCACAGGCTACAGCCCTGACATGGGCGAGTGGCCTGGCCCTTCACATAACAGGGCTCATGAAAGTGTGTGTGAGGAGCCAAGTCTCTGTGCCTCAGGAGACTCACAGCCCTCCCACAAGAGCAGAAATACCTCATGTGGTGGATGAGAGTTGTGCTTCCAGCCATGGCGCCTGGCAGGAAAGAGGACACCAGCCTCATCTCTGTCAGTGGAGATGCTGGCTGAATGGAGAGAAGACTCCATGAATCCAAGCGCTTTCTACTCCTTATGAGTCTTGACACTACATTCAGAAATTCCTAATGGAAAATACAAAGTCCCAGAGAAGCTGAGGCTGCCCCATCCTTAGAGGTGCTCAAGGCCAGGCTGGATGGGGCTTGAAGAACCTGGGATAGTGGAAAGTGTCTCTGCCCAGGGCAGGGGCTTGGAACTGAGTAGTCTTTAAGGTACCTTCCAACCCAGGCTATTCCACAATTCTATGACATTTGCACAGCATTCGACACACAGATATATATATATATACACATATTAAATGTATGTAAACGTATGTCACTTGCATGCAACAAGTACCTTGATAAAAACTAGCGACTTGCAGTAGATTTGTGGAAATATATCAAGCTGTTTCCTTCACACAGTAATAATGACAAAGGCTGGAGTTCTGCTCCCACTGTAATTTAAACCTCTAAAGCCAGACTTGGTTAAATTAATATGCTGTAGTTTAGTCAGGAATAAAAAGGGTTCCTTTGCTGCAATTAAACTTTTTTTGACACTGGCACTCAATGCATTGTGGCGTATTGCAATCTTTATTGTGTAAGTGGCATTGAGGTGCTTAGACTTTATATCACTGTTTAATACCAAGTGCTTGATATTTACATATGGTTCAAGTGAAAACTGGCAGCACTTAGTCTTTTACAATGACAGTTTAACATATGGCTTTACAAGTATGAATTATTTATGTCGACTTGAAGCCATTCAGAGTATTACCAGGAAAACACTGTAATTTGCACAAACAATAGGGTTACATCTGTAGCAATAAATATTCATTGTTTGTCAATGCTCTTTGTAGATGGTTAATAAATCATAATGAGGCTGATCCTGAGAAGGTAAAGGGCCAGCTGTACAAATACATCTGGTGGGATTTCCAAAGCCCCTGATTGACAGTGGTATTCCTGCCTGCCATAGTAGAGAAGGTGCTACTGGAATGTTACAAATTCAGCTCAGGGCATGGAGGGATACCCTGTCACCTGCTCAGTTTTTGGTTTTTAGTGTAAATCCTGAAAACTCTCAAAGACTATAAGGAAATATCACATGAGGCTTTAAAATATTCTTAAATAAATATAGTCAAGCATAAGGAAGACAGATTTTGAGCCAGACATGTTCCTACTTTACTTTGCATGATTAAATCCATTTAATCTGCTTTGATATTGACTGGAAATGGAACTATCAGGGAAAACAAAGTGAGTTTCAAAGACTGACTTTAGAAAAAAAAATGGATTTCACAGTCCTGGAATTCACTGGATTTCTAACCTCCACTTTGTACCCTGAAACCCACAGCACCACTATTGTAATAGTCAATCTGGTTTCACAATTTCTCATGTAAACTGTGAACATCTAATGGAGAAGTTAATGGAATAATAAACACAGGCCATTTTAAAACAATTTATCAAGCATAACTTGAAAAAAATAAATTACCTTTTAGTAGTTCCCATAATTCAATACTATTTAAATTACTAGCAGAGCTTTTATTTAAGAGTTTCTCTCTGTAAATTATTTTAAACATAGGATTAACAGCTTTATGTGAGTCCAATGGTTACACAATCAATTCCCAACTACTTGCAGTGTCTCTTCCTAAAATATAAAAATGTGCAAAATTATGTTACCTTTTGTAACTTCAAGTCTATTTGTCGCAGGTAGATAACAATTTATCTGAACTTCATCTTTAAAATCACTTGTTTAATCTCATTATACACTTTCATATTAGCAATTTGGGCCCAATGCAACTGAGGCACTTCATAATTTTGTGATTTGCAAAGCACTAATTACAGTTCTCTGAATTAAATTTAACTGAGCTTATGATTTCAGTTCTGGAAGAGATCCATTTAGTGCTGGACTCTGAGGAGAGATGTCATTTCCATGTTCCCTTGAAGCTTTTCTGGCCTAATTCTGTGTCAATGTCCTAGCTGGAAGAATCTGGACTGAACATCTTGCTGCTGTGAAGTCACAGAACTCCTTAGTGAAGCAAAATCTCACTCTCAGGCTTTGGCATTGCACACTTAAAACATGATTCCCCATTGTCCTACGCCATGTGAAGCCGCTTTTCCCCACACAAAGCGTGAGACAAAGACATGCAACACATTATCGGCTTCCTTGGGTCGCAATTTCAAATTTAGCTTACACAAACTGTGAATGATCACACCAGCACCAGAGGAGAGCACAGTGGTGTAAATTCTAGCAACGTTTTTAAGCTGGTAATGAAAAGCTTGAGGAGCAAAGAAAGGATTAAAAGGGGGATGTGGCTATGAAAAATTCCTTCCCTGGCTCCAGAGCATTTATTACCAGCTGTAAAGTATTAATTAAGTTTGTATTCTAACATTTGAATTTGCTATAAAATTTGAAACGCAGTTGCAGAACACAATCTACAGAGGCAAACCTTTGCCAATAATAGAAAGATGACGTGCAGAAAAGAGTTCTGGATAAACAGCAAATGGAAGACTGTAAGGATGGGAAAGGATACAAGAGCAAGGCGCTTCCAGTTATATCCATTTTGCTCCAAAGAAGACACATTTTGGAGTTACAAGAGTCCTGCCCCTGCTTTCTCTGTCATTGTCACTGCTCCTTGCTCTGATCCCATGTCCAGGGAAAAAAAACAAAAACAAAAAAACCCAACAAGAGTGGGGGAGTATAGAATAGTAATTAAGAGGTGTCAATAAAACAAGGAAAGGCAAAGACAAGGAGGTAAACTCTATTGATGGAGTTGAAAGAGTAATGAAATACACACATTTTGGCACTATGAACATTATCTTTAGACATACACACACACACATTTCTGATGGTATGAAATTGGCAGTGACTTCCTCATGAATCACAGAATCGATCAGGTTGGAAAAGAACCCTGAGATCAGTAAGTCCAAGCTTTGACCAAACACCATCCTGTCAACTAAACCAGAGCAATGAGTGCCTGCCACATCCAGTCTCTCCCTAAAAACCTTCAGGGATGGGGATTCCACTGCCTCTCTGGGCAGCCCCTTCCAATGTCTAATCACCCTCTATGTGAAGAAATTCTTCCTGGTGTCCAACCTGAATTCCCCCTGGTCCACAGCAATTTAATCACAAGTCCTTTCCAATTTCCAAACTGAGAAATGATAACTACTCATACATTGGGATGAATTAGGCAATATTTATTCCAATCATATATTTGTGCTAAAACTGTATAGGAAACACACAAAGCTCTCCAGGGGGCTACTTCCTACCAGCATCCCACATAATTTCCCCCTCGTTTTTAATTTCTGAAGAAACTGTTGTGTTGGCAGTAAAATGCAGATCTATTGAAAGATGTTTTGAAAAGCCTCATTTGGATTTATTATAAAGCAAGTTGGCAAAATGGGAAACAGTAGGCTTCACATTTAAATTTCTTTAAAATGTTTCTCTCTGTCTTTCCTACAATTAACAAAAAAAAAAAAAAAAAAAAAAAAAAAAAAAAAAAGAAAAGAGATGGAGTAGGTCTATCAACAAAACAAATTTCTGTAATCCCAAACCAAATAAGTGGTGAAAGTAGTGGAAACATGTACATGAAACTGTTGAGGTGGTATCTAGTCAGAGATCACAGTTTATCTTACATTTAACATGGCAACAACTCTCCAGGCCATGTCAATTGAGTTTGCAGAGAATACTAAATTAGGACACATTCTGAATAGTGAAGGGAGCAGATATCAAATACCAGGCTGTTGAGAAAGCAGAAAGACAAGTGTGAAATAGAATGAGATTCAAGGAGGACAAATTAAGGCTGATCCAACAAGGAAGATGATCCAAAACAGCAATAATGCTCAGCAAAGTAAAAAGTGATATCAAATATTCTTGGAGAGCAGTGAGTTACTGTGTGAAAATCAGATCTGGAGAGGAGAGAAAAGTTTATAATTTATACTAGGATCATCCTCAGAGGTAGTGAAGAGATGAATGTTTTAAAGTATGCACCACCTGCATGGGTATAAATTTTATGTGTATGCTATGGAGTGAATCGAGGAGTGGTATGCTCCCCAAACAGCCTTCTAACACACACAAAATTCCAAAAACTCTGCATTCACTTCTAGCAAGACATGATTTTGTGTTCCTCCTAGTTTTTTACACATGGGAGAGAGCAAGTAGAGTATGGGCATATATATTCCACTGATGAGCACAGATGTGAGCTGACCATACCTGGGCTATTTCTAGAATTACAGAAAAGATCATCAAGATGTTTGGATATTAGGAAGATGTGCTGAGAGGATCTCTGGAAGGAGCCATGAGTCAAACAGGGTGATTTTTGATGCTCTGCCTCCCCCCAGAGACTCGCTCCAAGTCCTCATACCAAGCTAAAAAAATTCTGAACTTCTGGTCTTGTCACAAAAAACAGCGATATGTATTCTCCATTACTCACACTTTGAAATCAAGGCCATCTGCTTTTCTATAATTTTTTGGTTTACTTTGACAGTTCTTATGGATTTGTTGAAGGGTTCATTTAGCAACATTCTATAACTTGTGTAATAGAGGAAAGCAGGTTATATCAAAATTAAAGAGGAAAAGTATTTTGAAGAAAATGTATGTAAAGAAAATAGATAAACACTCTTCATGTCTGTTGTTGATATGGGTAAAAAGTAAGTAGGGGATTAAAATACCAACAGGAAATTTTGGTTGGACATGAAGAAAATCCTTGGAAGAGTAAATCCTTTGATTCTTCAAACAGATATAGGTAACACCTGGGAAAAGCTCCATAATAAGGCCATGGTATCCTTGTTATTGAAGATTTTTAGAAACAGCTTAAAGAAATGCCTGGCAAATATGATACTGAGTGTAGCTGGTCCTGCTTTGGAGCACAGTGCAGGAACTGGAGGCTTCTAAGCTTAATTCCTGGTTTGGTTTTTTTTGTTTTTTTTTTTTCTGTAATGCCTATGACTTTTGTGGCCTGAAAACCATTCTAATTACTGAGCTCTTTCTATTTCTTTGTCCTGTTCAGAAAAGTAAGAAAGGCTGATAAATCTCAGGCATTTTCCTCAAATCACTAGTAAAAGAAATTAAAAAGTTAAATAGTTCAAGTCAAAAATTACTGGTAGGATGTGAGTAGAGGTGTGGTCACTTAGAAATTATTCTCTCATCAAGTATCCACTCACTTAACTCCTCTGAGCAAATACAACCACCTTACATCACCTCAGGGGCCACAGAAAGCATGTTTCTTGTTAGATGAAAGAGGGTATTTGATATATGATGACCATCTCACCGAAATACATTCCCCAGAATATAACCAGGAACTTTGGATGTGACAGACCAATGGCTTCACGGCAGCCAACATCTTGGTACAAAGTCAAGGAGTTAAAGAGCTAACAACTCACAAAGGTATTTTCCACTTGTCTAGAGCAAGACAATCCAACAGGGTTGCAACCCTTGTGCTCCCATCAGAACTGTCTGTCTTCCCATGACAAAAGCAGCTAACCCAACAGAGACATGTATTGTTGACCTGCAGCTGGGAAGTGTGATATCCTGAGTCAACAGACCTGTTGCCCTTGACACGAAAAGAAAAAGCAAGAGATGACCTGCAGACCTTACAGACAAGCAAATGTGCCTTCCAATAAGCCAAAATCCTAAATCAGTGACCAAAGGCATCGTGTCACTTGGTATTGGGGAAAAAGTTGGTGCTAACCCTGCAAAATCTTGCAGCCTAGACACCACTCTAATGAAAGCATTGCTCAAATCTCTCAGAGCTCCATGGTTGAAACACAATCCTGAATATCCAGAGGTTAAGGCTTGCTGATATTGGCCCAACAGTCTATCCAAATCAGGAGCTCGAAAAACTGTTATCTGGCAATGAGTGAGGAAATAAAGGAAATATCTGATGTCTCAGACATCAGCTCCTGCATCACCCATTGCCTAAAATGCATCAATTTTCATGTTTATAGAAGTACCCAACAACCTATAGGCTTACAACAGAACTACAATTATATATTCATGAGAATAATAAGATGGAATCATTCCTTCAGAAACAAAGCAATTTCATTTATGTCCAAATAAGATTGAACATATTAGCAACAGATTAAGCATCTGGAATCTTTTAAATAATTCTACTAAATGTGCAATGTTATTAAGAAAAGATGTGTGTTTTCTCTATTGGGATTTATGTCTAATACTTATTTCTCCACAGATGAGCTTCATCAGTCAGCAGGAGGAACAGTCAAAAGAAAACAGTTTGCTTATTTACTCAAGAAATGGACTATTTGCTCAATATTTTAAAGGAGGTGAAAACTAACATTGTGACAGTCCTGCCAGGCATGGCCTGTGTGTGGTTGGTCAACTGAACCCTGAGATCTGGTTCACAAAGGTCTGGAAGTGATACAACACTGGCAGGTTCAAATGAGACTCACCATCTCAGTGCACTCAAACACTTCAAACTCCCAAGTCCAAATCTCCAACATTGCCCTTTGGGGCCTTCAGAGGCCCAGCAAGGAATTTCAGCTCCCATTTTCTTTACTACTATCCCATGATATGGAACCCGTCATATCTGGGGCAGATGCGGTTCAGAGAAATTACACAAATACCACCCACACCGACCTGTTTCTCTTTGCCTGAATCATCCTATTGCCAGTACCCCCAGGGATGCCAGGTGGCTTTTCTTCATGAAAACAAGCTCTTTGAAGATGCTATTTTGTATGGATTGACAGCCTTTGAAACCAGAATATCCTCTGGGGACAAGGAGTGGGTGGGATGTTTCCCCAGCGACCACAAAAGAAGCTCTGTCACAATTTCTTGCCCTGTGGATCTCTTCTGCTCTAGAAATAACCCAGACATCATAAGGCCCCATAGTCACAGAAGTTCTGGAGTGCACATTTTTCCATTCTTGCCTTATTCTTCTCCAAGACATTTGGAGAAGACTTCTCTTCTCCAAGATATTTCCTTTGTGCTGCCTTATTTCCTTTGTGCTGCTTCCCATCAGAAATCTTTTCAGGAGTGAGGAACACACATCTGTCCATTGAAGCCTCACAGAAAATCTATTCATTATTTTGTTGACATCATTCCTTCTTTAGCATTCCTCTTCTAGAGTCCCACATGGATCTGTTGGAGGCTGTACAGAGCAGGGATACCAAGGGCATCAGAGGGATGGAGCAGCTCTGCTGGGAGGAAAGGCTGAGGGAATTGGGATTGTTCAGCCTGGCGAGGAGAAGGCTTTGGGGTGACCTCACTGTGGCCTTGCAGTGCCTGAAGGGAGCCCCCAGGAAAGATGGAGAGAGACTCTTGACAAGGGCCTGGAGTGACAGGACAAGGGGCAATGGCTTCACGCTGACAAAGAGGAGGGTTAGATTGGGTATGAGGAAGAAATTGTTCCCTGTGAGAGTGCTGAGGCCCTGGCACAGGTTGCCCAGAGCAGCAGTGGCTGCCCCATCCCTGGAAGTGTTCCAGGCCAGGTTGGATGGGACTCTGAACAATCTGGGATAGTGGAAGGTTTCCCTGCAAAGGGCTAGAACAAGTTGATCTTTAAGGTCTTTTCCCACCCAGGCCATCCTGTGACTCTATGATTTCTTCATACATAGGATGTGGCTTCCCCTTAAAAGAATCTCCAGGACAGAACTAATTCATATCAAATTCAATTTCTTTTGAAGATATTGGCCACTCTTTCTCTTGACATAGGTCTCTGTCTTTGCTCATTCTTTTTCCCAGTCTTCTAGTTCCACCCAGAGAACCAGGAATCACTGGTTCCACTACAATACTCTGGCATTCTGCCCCTGTTTTGGTCTCACTGCTTCTCTTCATGCATTCATGTTGTTCACCTGCTCCCTGTTCAAACTTTCATCTCAGACCAGAATTTCTCCTTGATAGAGACGGTATTTTGGCATAGAGTTCTGTAAAATATTCTGTTTCTTTTCAAAATGTCTGTTAGAGTGACTATGACTGATGGTATCTAATCTGTTCCTTTTCTCCTTTTGCAACCTGAGAGATCATAATGATCAGTAAAATGAAGAAAATGGACCAAAGAATCCTTCTCAATCTAAAAAAAAAGAGTCAACAGGTCTGTTATGAAGAGGTGGCAATAAAAAGTTAGTCTTCACAGGCACTTAAGAAAGATTAGAAGGGCAACAAATGATTTTTTTTCTCTGTAATGAAAGTTCCACTGCATTTCACAGAAAGTAAAGGAAAGGAGGGAGATATGTCCCAAATTATGATGGAAAGCTAAAGTGTTTGTTTTCAAAAATGTTTTTAATTACTGTGATCCAAATGTTTTACGTCAATAACTTATAATATTTTGTTTTCATTTCTTCTATTTTTAAAAACCCTCTAACATAAATTCCATTTTGAAATAAGAAGTAATTTAAAAACAACAGTTGGAAACTCCTCACTCTGTAAAAGTTGAACTGAGATATGTTATTAAAATCAAAACATATTTTACTAAAAAAACCCCTGCAAACAGTGAGGGCGAGTTTGAATGTATAGGGGCAACATACTGAGCAAAAAGTCAGCATTTGCAAAGAGAGATGTATTTTACCAAAAAAAATCTTTTAAGTTTTATCAGAAAAGTCCTCTCTGCACTACCACAATGTATTGTTCCATATTTGTATAGAGAAGTTTGGGAGAAAAACAGCAGAAAGTCTACTTAATGCAATAGCAATAAAATACTAAGAATTACAGTTCTATCATAATTATATTAAGAGGAAACATCTTGTCAAATGCTTGTAATTACAGTGAGAAGAAACATACAGTGACAAAGCTGATCTTTAAGTTCTGTGGATTCAAAATTCTATATTATATTAGAAATATTACTGCAAAGGCCCCACTACGGCTGAAATTCATCATCCTTTTGAATAGAGGAGATGTAGAAACATAGAATGGTTTGGGTTGGAAGGGACCTTAAAGATCAGCCAGTTCCAGTTCCCTGCCATGGGCAGGG
The DNA here is from genome assembly GCA_013400435.1 of Pycnonotus jocosus. Taxonomy (NCBI): domain Eukaryota; kingdom Metazoa; phylum Chordata; class Aves; order Passeriformes; family Pycnonotidae; genus Pycnonotus; species Pycnonotus jocosus. Next base: position 14,769 of record VWYP01009718.1, on the reverse strand, counting down.
ACACCTTCCACTAGCCCAGGTTGCTCAGAGCCCCATCCAACCTAGCCTTGAGAACTTCCAGGGATGGGGCCTGTCACTACAGCTAAATTCCAGGCTATAGCCCTACTTTGAGAGAACTTCTGTATTTAACTTAATTTTTTTACAAGTTTGTAGCTGCTTCATGCACAATTTAATAATTTAGCACTCAACATGCTAATGCAAGTTCTAATTGAGCTAAAAGAGCCCTGAAAATTCAGCAGTTTACCTAAGACAAAGCTATTTTCAGCTTCCACTGAAAAAGAGTGCATTAGGACCAATCCTTTACCTGCAGGGATACACCAAGCTATTCCATAAGCGGATTTGCAGAGAAGTCCGTTGTGTTGCTGTCATGTTCCAACCCATCTGTTACAATCCAGGAAAGCCCAAAGACATAGCAACTCCTCTGGCTGGTTATTTCAGTTTCTTACATCCTTGGTGTCAGATCCTATCCTGCTACTGCCTTTGAGATTTGAACTCCTATTGGACTCCCCCTGCACAGGAGGTTGACTGCTGTATGGACAGGTAGCCATGAAATAATACCATTCATCTGAAAGCAGGGTCTTAATTTTTATTTTTCATATTTTTATAGTTCACAAAATTTGCAGCCTAAAGTAACAATTAACCCTGTGAAGAACCTCTGCTGCAGATCTCGTACGCATCACAATAATTGATCCATTTCCTGACCTTTGGAAAAGAGTGCTGTGAACTATGATGTCATACCTCAGCTGAAGCAAAGCTTTAGGCCATGCTTCATGGTTTGATAATACTTGTATTAATAAAAAAATGTACCCTATGTCGAGTGCTTGACATAGGAAAAGTGTAGAGTCAGCAAAATGTTAATTTTAATAGTAATAATAATTTTTACAGTATCAGCTAGTTGCACATCAATCTGCCTAATTGTTCCACTTCTCAACTGTACTACATTTGTTTCTGCTTCTTCCACACAGAATTGTGTAAAAGCTGAGCTCTAGGGCATGAGCCAGAGCCTTGGGCTGGTTAACACCAACACAGAAGTGTTTCCTTCAAGTAAAGAAACACAGAGAGTGCTCAGGCACAGTCCCCACAGCAGCACCACATCCTGAGGGAAAGATGGGAAGGGATAGACAGGGATAAGAGGTGTGTGACCTCAAAAAAACATATGCAGGACAAAGAAATTTAAGTAGAATGAAGCAAGTGCCAGGCAGCCATGTTTGAGATCACAGTCTCACAACATCCTTAGGGTTGGAGGGGACCTCTGGCCATCATCCAGCCCAGTGCCCCACTCTGAGATGCTGTGGCTGCCCCATCCCTGGCAGTGTCCAAGGCCAGGCTGGATGGGGCTCTGAGCAACCTGGGACAGTGGAAGGTGATCCTGTCCTTGTCAGGGGAGTTGGAACTGGCTGATCTCTAAGGTCCCTTCCAGTGCATGTCATTCCATGATTCTGTGTTATCTAAAAGCAATAATTTAACAAAATGACATGATTCTTCTTATCTATTCACACCACTTCAAGAAACAAGGCTATTTAAAAACCCTGGTTTTTATTCTGAGGTACATAATAAAACTTCAAGGGTCATAAAACTAGAAATTTACTGGTGGATTTTGGAGGTGTTGAATAATTCGTGGAAAGATTAGAATATGCTTTGGGTCTAGTGCTGTGCTGACCCAACAGCCAGATAGGTGAAGGAAATACAGCTGTCACCTCAAATCAGTTGCAGAGCGGGAAAATTTTCCTTCCAGTTTCTTTCTTTCAGCCTGCATTCCCAAACTTAGGCAAAGCAGAAATTAGCTCACAGACCGATGATGCTTCAGCTCCTTAGACTTGAAGTTGAATACTCAGATAACCACATACTCCCCTGAATTATGGAAAATGGGAAAACACCTCTGACACTTTTCCACATGTAGGCCAAAAGTCAATACCACACTTCTAAATACACCTGAATTCACTCTAAATATGTTCACCCTTTCTACTTTAATAAAGGGAAGTAGCACACAAGAAATTCAAATTATCTTCTAATGTTCCTTTCAGACTAAAATAACTCTGGGTCATGCATTCTGTTTTCCATATCTTTCTTCCATTTTGCCAAAAATTGCTTTTAAAATCCTCATCTTTGTTACTGCAGGAGCCAACAATTCTAAGGAAAGCACCTACAATTGGTTTACATTTTCTTTGTGAATATATACCAAAAAGGAATAGAAAATTATTCGGGGTTTTTTGGTGGCATTTTCATGCCAAAAATATGTGATTTAAGAATTTCATTTAGTTTTACAAATGCATTGGGTTTTCAGAGAAAATTTCAGTTTTTCCAACTTATCATAAATTTGGTTTGGCTAAGAGCTGAAACTGCAGCTGAATGCTGCTGAATATGGAGTTATAGTTGGTCTGTGTTTCTCCTTGAGTATTTGAAAGCAGCAGTGAAAGTAAAAATATATAATAGTAATTAGAATGGAAGAAGGTTCTTGGTTTTTGTTTAAAACTGTTTTATCCTGCTTGGAAAAAAATAAATCTCTAGACCTCAAGTGTGTGTATTTTTATGCTGACAGATATGGTGTTTCTCGATTTCCTTCTAAAGGCAAAACCTCTCTCTGACCCTTGAATCTCCATTCCATTGATTATAAATTAGGAGAAAGAAACAATGATTCTCTCCCAAAGATGTTGCCATGTGGAAAAAGGCAGGGCAAGACCCTGTGGGATAACAGGCATGGACCATCAAAACAGTTACCTAAAATAGAAACATCTCACTGCAGCAGTCACTGCAAGAAGCTGCTTAATGGCACTGGAAATCTCCTGGTGCCACAGCTCAGACCCAGGTCCAGGTACCCTGTGGAGATCTAAGTATCCCATCTGATGCTGCAGACACAGAAAGCAATTAGCAGGAGAAAAACAGCAGAAATGTGAAGGTTTCCTATGCACATAAGATCAGCAGAAACAAAGTTCCTCATAAAACACTGGATCCTCCCTTGCAATGAAGTGAAGGACACAATTCCATAATAGATGTAGTTACTGTTGGTGGATATAAGAAAAACCCGTCAGTCATTGATCATATTTTGTGACACTGATTCAATATATTGCAGAAATGTTGGCATATACTAATATCTGTTAAAGTATGTATTGTCTGCAATTAATGTGGCTGAATAGATCAAAGGCCAGTTTTACTAAGAAACAGGTCCTGGTGCAAAAAACCACGAGGGGTTACCACATAATCAGAAAGTGAGACCACAGTTCTCACTTTAAGTACCAGTAACCAAGCATATTTACACACTTTATAAGAACACCAGAAAAGATCAGCCCACATACAAAATAAGTACAGAAATGAGCTAGCAAAATGCACTAAAGGATACTTCAGTATGGGTTCAAATCAAATATTTCAATTTTGTAGACTTCTCCTTCTACCTTAATTTAATGCATTTAGAACAATTCTTAAAGTTTACTTGTTTACTAATTTTCCAGGATTATATATAACAGTCTTTTCCCTGAACAGAGAATTACTGATGCCTCTCTATTTGGCAAATGCCTGCTAGTTGGACACGAATATAAAATGCATCATTAAAATGCACCATGTGGATCAAGAACATCTTTTGTGGACCTTTGGACTGGTGACTGCATGACTTGCTTGACCGGATTTTTATCAGTGAAAGGATTAATATGGGCAGTAGCAGTTTAATTAATAAACAAACAAAAATATTTAATACAAGCTATTATAATATTCTACTATCAAGGGATCAAAATTTGAAGTCTTCTCTCCAACATGCATAAAAAAACTCCTCTGGAAATTCAGAATCATGGGGTTTAAAATTTTGTTTAGAGTCTTTATAGAGAAAACTGCTGCAGGGGGTTGTGACCCATGGGTGGGAGCCAACATTTGGCTTTGTTCAACCTCAGTTAGACCTTGGGATTTACTCCAGATTTACACTGGAGAGATGAAGGTCTTGTTCAGAAGTGGTGGCTCATATAAGTCAGGAACAGGCTGGGACCATTAGAAATATTGGGACAATTCCAGATTGCGTGCACCTGCCTTGTCTGTGGTGATTGGAACGTGCAAGTTCAGTAAAGCCAGTATATTCCTCACATAATTCCAACCTTCATTCCTAATGGAATTTATGTTCAGCACAGAACTTTGTGGTGAAGTGACCATGGTTTTGACAAGCAGAGTGAGGCTAAAGACAAAATGGTTGAGCAGAAATTCACTAAGTTATTTGTTGGAGTATGTGTAAAATACAAACTCCATTTGCCAGAAGCAGAGATCTGGATACAACAAGAATGGTCTCAACCTCAGGGAAACATATTAATAGCTAAAAAGCAGGATCTCTCCATATTCCTTCTAAAATAAGTAAGTTTACTCCAGCTACCAGGCATGAGGTTGTGCAAAACAGTCATGAATACTCATCACCTGAGGCTCAGTTCACACTAAAATCATCCATAAACTTAAAGGAAATCAAAGGAAATGTTTCCCCCAATATGAAATGAAAACTTCCTACTGACAGAAAGCAAGAGGCAGATTAAGTTGTGAGTGAAATTCTTCCTATTTACATCATAATTTTTCTGCTGTTAAATTCACAATAACATCAGGAAATTAGAGCTGTATGAAAACACACTGTTGTTTCTGAAAACAACATCTTGAAGTTGCACCTGACTACAGATTTGTCATATTTTGGCTCATTTATACCTTGTCTATCAATCTTCTTTTCACCACCCACCTCTAAGCCAAATTCTTCTTGTCCTTGCTTCTGCTATGGTTATTACATAAATCTCCACTTTTCATTCTAAGTTTAATGATTCCCATGGCTATAACCTCCCCAAGTCTCTCCTCTTTGAGTTATAAACTAATCCAAAAAGTTATTTTCAGACATCTCTCCAAATAGACAGGAACATATGAACAGGTACAAATCTACCAAGCAAAGGCTCTCCAGTGGTGTTGCTCAGTGGAATTCCTGTGTTCACTCCTCATGCAGAACATGGGAACACCTCTGCAGTTCCCCATAATCAAACAGCACTGTGCTATATCCTACAGATCCCTGCCTTATTGGCAGCATCTTAGTTTCAGCCCCAACACCCCAAATTTGTCCACGTTTGCCCTTCTCTTCCAGCCTATGACACAATAATAGTTCTTCATTAAACTTTATAAGGGTCTCATCACCTTCCCAAAAGCAGAGACTGATCATTTCTGCTACACAAGATTTCCCTACAGTTGCATAGAAGAAAAAGAGATTTATCTCTATTTACCAATCATTACGGGCTGCAGAGTAACACAGAAAAAGTAATTACCTCTTCCTAAAGAAAACATGACTAAGGAGGAGTGTGCTGGCCAAATTTTAGGAGCAGAGTCATGGAGCAATTCTTGCAGGTCACCATCACAAATTACAAGCTCATGCAGAACTTCAGACTCCCCAGGATGAACAAATTTCTGCAGCCCAAGAAAGAATTATGTGTAGGCAGAAGGACATGAGTCCTTCTGCTCTGCCTCCAATAACAAGGAGGAGATCAGCACTGCTTAAATCCCTGCCATGTATCATTAATATTGATCATGGAAGCCAGCAGGGAACACGGGAAAAAATAAAGCATTTTTCAAGAAGACAGGCACATCTGAGAAGACTTCAAATACAGCAGGCTCAACTGCAACCTACACATGCCAAAACTTCTCTGGGCAACCTATTCCAGTGCCTCACCACCCTCACAGGGAAGAATAATATCCAATCTAAACTTGCTCTCTGTCAGAGTGAAGCCATTCCCCCTTGTGCTGTCACTCAACCTCCTTGTGAGTATTCTCTCTCTATCATTCTTGTGGGTTCCCTTCAGGTACTGAAGAAAACATTCCAATTTTCACTTGTGTGGTTATTATGAGACAAAATAGACTTTTGCAGCACAGAAATGTGCAAGACAAATTCCTGGGAGTCCATAAAGGTATGGCATTTATTCTGCACTGAGATACAAAGAAGATATGTTGGAGGTTTCAGAAAAGAGTAAACACCCATCGGTAATATATTTATATCTTGCAAAGCTGTGTATCCAGCTTTGCTGAATACTAAATGTAGGTTTAAATAGTCAGCCTCAGAATGCAGTATAAATCGAGATAACCATAAATTTCTGAGGCCCTAATATAATTTTTAAGCCTGGAATGTGCAGTCATCCAGTGAGAAAACATCAATGCTAGAAACCCTTGTATTAATACTGCCTAACTTTTCCACATGTATAATCACCTAAAAGATATTTAAGAACAGAAATGGAAAACAATGCTCATGATATCAGACATTCCTTGTCTACTTTTAGGGCTCACTACTGTTATCATTCTGGAAGATGATCCTCACTAACTCGTTCATTAATGTTCATGCACAGAAAAAATTAATTAGGCACTTCAAGATAATCCACTGCCATCCTACTTTTCACATAAAATCTTTTAAAATATAGACATACAATATTAATAAGGAGAACTATTTCTGCCCTTCTTCTTCTGAGAAGCTCCACATTCTCATAAACAGTCCTATAAAGGAAGGCCATTGAGTAAAAAGCTTACTTAACTAACTTTTAAAGGAAAATCTGGAATCAATACACTTGAAATCAAATGCATATTGATTGTGCCATTTTCCTCTTCAAAAATAAACTGTCTCAGTAAATTACACGAAGCTCTCAAGTCTTGACACAATCCTCATGACTCACAGATCTTATTCTTTCTATATCCTGTTACTTTTACTGCTGTGACTGGCCCCAGTTAGCAAGATTAGTACTAGTGGTAAAATCATGTACATGCAAAAGCTTATGAAAAACTTTGAGTTTAAACATCCTTTGTCCATAACCTTTGCTGTTTTTTGTTTTGTTTATTTTTTTAATCAAAACCTCCAAAGGTTCTACCAGCTGCACAATCACCAGCTCTAACAGCCTGTCTCTAAACCAGGTGAAATAAACCAACAACCCTCCACTTTGATGGACTTTGGCCACAAAGTAATTTCCATTGAAAGTAACTTCTAATATATGGATAATGATGGGTTTGAGATGTTGAAAACTCTTTATAAATATCTGATTTTAATGCTGTGATAGATACAGATGCTATGAGTCTGCTTTCCAGGATAAAGCTTTCCTTAATGCTCACGCATGCCAGGACTTTGTCTTGCAAGCTTTCCATTTGTAGCTCTCCCTTTGACTTCAGTAAGGGCTCTGGAGAAAGGAATTGCATAATCAGGCCCTTAATCAAATTTATTAAAACCCTGATGATATACAACCCAATTAAGGAATACCTCTCCATTCCATAAGAGCTTTTTACATTCCCTATAAAACACTTTCCTCCTCACCACATAAAACTTAGTGCCTGCATTGCCGTCTGTCAGTATGAAGTACAAGCCCTAGAAATGAAAATGAGGCAATTAAATCTACAAGCTGTGGCTGATTTAACATTGAAAAGATAATGCTAATTGGCTTAAGAACTTTTGAGCAACTTTCAATCCTGTTCAGTTCATGAGGTTGTGAAAACCACGGCGATATTGTGATACTCCAGTTTCTAAAAGTAAGATCTTTCTTATCACATTTGCTGGTACAGCACTTCTCTCAAGTGGTAAATGTATTTCTGCCTGTTTTGAATTTTCCTCGATGATATTAAACAGTAAAAACACATACCATGCTTCCTAATTATCTCTCATTTTGTGTTGTTAGAGAGTCAGCTATTTTTTTCTTTGTTTCAACTGCTTTGTTTCAATGCAAGACCTTTTAATTGTGTCAACCACAGACCTCTACATTAATCATTACCAGCATATCTCTGTCAGATATATATGGCACATTTCAGAGCACAGCATCCCTGCTTGGGATGACAGCTTGTTGTCCTTCAAAGACTGATACACAGACAAATACAGTTGAAAACATTAATTAAGAGCCTGGATTTGGGGATTGCATTTAGCTCTTCTGAGACTGCATCTAAAGACCTTTAAAAGTAAAAGAAAGACATTTATTTCCAGGGATAAGTTAAGCATAAAATCATCAGGACGGTTAGTTATGGGGATACAGCTCTACCTAGAAGAAAAGGCTTAATGATATGAACTTGTTCAGCCTTAAAAAACAGAGGTTGAAGTTGCAATTGCTGTAGAAAACTGGCTAGGAGGAGGATGTAGGGAGCCAGAATCCACTTGGAAGTGCAGAGTGATGAGTTGAGAAGCAACAGACACAAGTTGCAGCAGGGAAAATTCTCGTCAGGTTTCAAAGACCACAGAAAATCCTCACAATGAGGTCAGTTCCACATTGCAGCATTGTTCCTCAGAAAGGTTGGAAATCTCCCTCCTTGGGAACTGTAAAAATGTGGGAGAACAAGGTCTGAAGCAAATTGTTCCAAAGTTGGCCTTGCTTTGATCAGGGGAATGGACTGGAAGGTTTCAAGAGATCCTGCCTAACCTATACCATCCTACAATTCTGAATAATTTTAATACTATAACTAGATTACCTCTAAAATCAGTCCTACTGAACATTGCCCACACTTCTCCATTCCTTTTTTCTTCTCTAGGTGTGTGTATTTACAGTTTCTTTGGGATTCTTTGGTTTGGTTTTTGTTTGTTTTTTTTTTTTCACTTTTTAAAAAATTTAATTTGTAAAATTTAGTTCAAACAGGAATTTTAAAATTTATTGCTTACTCCTGCTCTCATTCTTTCTCCCAAAGTATAGTTTTGTTTGCTGCACAATCTTTTTTGATCCACTGCATTTTAGTGTTCTGATTGCCTTTAAAATCTTCCTTAAAGGAAATTATCACTACATGAGCTCAGTGATCTTATTCATTAATTCATATTAAATCCTTCTATATGAGCATTTTCAGTGGGTTTTTATAAGCAGAACTTCAAGAAAATGGAAGCCTTGCCTGCATTTAGACCCAGATCACATCAGATTTGTTAATTTTGAAAAAAACTTTTCTTAACTTCTCAGTATTGTTACTAGAATTAAAATCTCAGCTATAGCCTGAAGGAATTCTAGCCTACTATTCAATATAATTTTAGTTGAAACAATTCACAACTATATGACTTTATCAACTTGTTGCTTTAAAAGATTTTTAAAATGTTTCCTACAACTGACATAGCCAATAAAAATTATCTTATTACGTCAGTTGTAGACAGACACCTCAGTGTATGAGGCTGTTGTTTGAGACTTAGAGAAAGAGGGACACAGAAGAACCAGAGCTGCTTTTGCCTTAACAGGTAAGCAAAATGAAGTTAATCAGGTGAATGATAGCAGCAATCCAATAAATAAAGGTAAGTTAAATAAAAAATGTAAAATGCTGCAACTTCAATAATTTTAGATGAAAATGAGTATTACTAGCTACTGATTCATTACAGATGGTAAGCTGTTGATACAATTATTTTCCCATTTAATCAGATTCATATAATATTCTCATGTTGTGACAAAGAAACAGCATGCAATAGGTGCCTGGAATAACATTAACTCTGTTTTTCAAAGTACACTACATTTCCTTTCCACAGGGAATCCATAATCCATTAATGATATCAATCAAACACACTAGTTTAGATGGCATGGTTATCAATCTGCCTTTAGGAAAGCCGAGTTACATTTCATCTCATTGCTCTAGAACTTCTAGTAAGGCTCAAATAATATTTTCTTTCAAAAGATGCCTGTTGTGGTCAAACCAATTTGTCTGCGCTTGTTTGAATCATTTCTTTCCTGTATTTGCAGGAAAGACTTGCACAACAACTGGAGTTGGAAGGGACCTCTGGAGATCATCTTAGTCCAATATCCTGCTTAGAGCAGGGTCGCTTAGAAAAGGGTTCTCAGGCCTCTGTCCAGTCAGACTTTACTTATGTCTAGAAACGAAGACTCCACAAAATATCTGGGCCAATTACAATCCTAGAATTACAGGATGGGTTGAGTTGGAAGGGACCTTAAAGATCAGCCAGTTCCAACCCTCCTGCCACGGGCAGGGACACCTGCCACTATCCCAGGTTGCTCCCAGCCCCATCCAACCTGGCCTTGGACAGTGGCAGTGATGGGGCAGCTGCAGCTGCTCTGGGAAACCTGTGCCAGGGCCTCCCCACCCTCACAGGGAACAATTTCTTCCTCATATCCAATCTAACCCTGCTCTCTGTCAGTGTGAAGCCATTGCCCCTTGTCCTGTCACTCCAGGCCCTTGTCAAGAGTCTCTCTCCATCTTTCCTGGGGGCTCCCTCCAGGGACAAGAAGCCCACAGTGAGGTCACCCCAAAGCCTTCTCCTCTCCAGGCTGAACAATCCCAATTCCCTCAGCCTTTCCTCCCAGCAGAGCTGCTCCATCCCTCTGATACCCTTGGTGTTAAGCTTATTTACTACATGAAATACCACAGTGTGAAGGGACTTCTGAAAACAATGCCATCATATCCCTAAATCAAGGGAATCACAAAAATCAGCAGATGTTTTTCAATCAAGCATGGTAATAGCTGCAAAAACTGAGCAGATCAAACTGAGTTCCTTAGCTCTTTGAGCTTGGAGTTTGTGGAATTTCAATCTTTGTGGGATGGATGCCCAAATGACCTGAATGTAAATGCAGTTTATTTCTTTAAAATTGCAGACAGGATTTCAATATGCATCAAATAAAAAATTCTTGGCAACTAACTTGACTGACTGTTGTTTCCACAGCCAATTCCTGTAAATTTTGTCCCAAATCTGGGCTTCTGTAGGAGATAAATAGCATGAAATTTACCTTATAAATGTGCTCAACAGAAGGTAAAAAATATATTCCAAGATAGAGGAGTTTGTCACCAGCTCACAGGAAAGGCAGAACTCTAGTTTTCTTCTTACTGGTTTTTCTAGTGCAATAAATCAAAACCCAGCAGACTTCTGGAGATTTATTTTTCAGCCTGAAAATTTGCAGTGGCCCTCCTACCTGTTATTACAGTCTTTGACAGGGTACAATGCAAGTCAGTAAGTGCAGACTCAAGGACTTTATTACTTACTCAGGGAGAACTCCCCTTAATCTCAAGTACTGATGCATACAACCTAGAGAAATTAGTCTTTCCACCCTGTTTAATAGGAAAGAGACCTACATCTTCTTAAGTGCTGTCAATAAGAAGCTTAGGCCTCGATTCAGAAAAAACATTTAATTGTATCCGTATTCAGGACGCTGAAGCCTGTGCTTAACTTTAATCATATGCTTGAGTCGGAGTTCCACAACTAAACAATGCAGGCTATAGCATCACCCTAGAGAGAATGCTTCCTTCAGCCAAAATCTTAATAAGTTACACAAATAAGAGCAGTAAACAGGAGCCCTGCCCTCTCTTGTTTCTAGGTTCCAAACACTCTTCTGACAAAGACCATTATTTTCTTTTATAATATATTTCAGCAGAAAGAATTTCACAAGCGTAAGACACCACTTTCTTAAAATCCTTGCTCTAATCTGCACTGTTCAGCCTCCAACAGTTGAATAAAAAAGTATGTATTATTCCTAATTTAACACCTTTTAGCTGTCTAGGCAAAAAAATAAAAAACAAAACAAAAACAACAAAAAACAAAAGAAACCCCAAAACAAAACAAAACAAACCTGCTTGTTTTTCCTTTGGGAAGGACAAGCAGTGATTTCATTTACTTATAACTTTGAAGAAAAAGAATAGAAGATAGATGGACAGGCTGATGTTATTGCAAATTGATCTCTGTTCTCTCTGGAAGGACATCAAGATCAGGGAAGGGCCTTGACAGCAGGAGAAAGAACAATCTTGTATCCATCCTCACAGAAAGGACAAAAGAATAATTAAGAAATCATAACAAGCCTCACTTTGGTCTCTTGAAAAGGGAAGAAATCCATTCTAAACACATAAGGAGAAGTCAATATTTGTGAAGAGTCGTTCTGGATTTACCAAAGGTGAATCATTTCCTGCAGCAACCTGGTTGCTTTCTGAGGAAAATGACCAGACCTGTGGGCAAGAGGAGACTTGTCCATGCCATTTGCCTTGACTTCAGGAAAATGTGAGTTTTGTGGTTTGCTCACAGGGTGTTAGTCAATAAGTGTACCTAGAAACCTGGAAGAGCTGGAGTGCTGCTGTGGTCATCCTAGAATCACCCTGCTTTACAGAAGGGACCAGGAGGAGGTGATGGAATGCTTGCTCCTGCGCGATGACATCAGGCTGGGGTGGCATCAAGAGGTGGTCAGTTTTCTTAAGCATGGAGGTGCTATCCAGAGGGAACTGGACTGACTGAAGGAACAGGTCTCTGCTAACCCCCTGAACTTCATCAAGAGCATATGCTTTGAAACCAAAAACTCTTTGCAGGAGAATTGACTCTAGAGAAAAGACCTTTTGGTGTCTGCAGAAAACAAGATGAACACAAGGCAGGAGTGTGCCCTGGCAGCAAAGTCCAACAGCACCTGGGCTGTGTCAGTGGGTGGATTCAGGGAAGGGATTAGCTCAGCTTTTCAGCACTCATTAGCTTGTATCTAAAATGTTGTTTTGGGCCTTCCAGTAGAAAACATTAATGGCACTGCTTATTTAAGTCAAGGGCAGAGAATGTGTCAAAGGAAGAGAAACTGAGGAACAAGGCACAGTTAAAGAGCTCATCAAAAGACAGGGCCAGGCTCTTCACAGTGGTTAATGCTGGAAGTACAAGAGGCAATGGGCTTAAACTGAAAGCAGAGAGGTTCAGGCTGGATGTCATGAGAAGCTCTTACACAATGAGGACAGTCAGGGCATGTCCAGATAGATGTCACCATCTCCATCCTTGGAGATTTCCATAACCTGACTGGGTAATACCTTGAGTAACATGGTTTGAGATCACACCTTTCAACAGGAGTAGTTATTTGGATTACATAAAATCCTGAAAGTTCCCAACTTGGAATATTCTAGTATAGTACACTTTTAAGCATTTTATTACTTCATGTTGAGAGTGTAGGAAGAGCTATTTCCTACTGAAGTCTGGCTGGAATATAATTGTAGACACAGGAGCACAACATTGTGGCAACACCATTGGCTCATTTGTCTGATACAAAAGAGGAAATCCCACTGTAGATTTTCAGAGGAGCAGGGAGCAAGAAGTGGGACATTTTTAGCTGCATTTCTTATACTACTCTGTACAAAGATAACCAAATTCCAAGACAGCAACAGCAAGAAGGGTTGAAAACATGCCATGTACTCTAAAATTAAAGAACCCCCACATCTAAATAACACATTGAAAGACCATGTCAACAATCCTGTGAAGATAAATTCTGCTTATGGATACTCTGGTATGAAACTTCCATAACTTAGAGCTCAAACATTAAAAGAACCAGGATTAAAACAAATACAGGTACAAAAAAAGAGGATGAAATCTTTGTGCAAGAATATAATCATAAGTGTCCTCATTTATCTTCAGACATTCTTCTGTTTTCATTCAGTCATTTTTTATTTTCAAAGGTTAATACCAATGCAAGAAATAAGTTGAAAAGGAAAAAAAATCATTTATTACATATTCATCTTACTATCCCATAAGCTTAGAAAGATGTTTTTCAAAGTAAAGGTATGAAAGAGGCCAGAAAGACACTGGCCAGTTTAAGAAACACTGCATCAAATTGATGGGTTTATCATACTAATAATATGGCTCAATAAATGCTAAAATATTTGGAGCTGAAGAACTCTGGGTATGTTTAAAGTTCTTTTATAATTCTGATTGTTCAAATTGGTATTTGTGACCAATTATTTTGGTTTCTTCTACAGAGTTTCAGCTAATATATAAAATAATTAGAGGGGTTTTTTTTTCTTTAGTTAATCTTATCAAAGAGTTGCTTAATGAAGAGATGGGCTCCAGTATCTGAAAGGGTCTTTAATTCTTGTGGGAGATTTGTTTATGGAAGACTGGTAAGGAATCAACTGCTAGCAATGTTTTGCAGTGCTGAAATTTTAAAAATAGATAAATAAAGTATTAGCAATGTGCAATTCTACTTCATATTTATCTGTATCATCCTTTATACCAAAGACCTCTTTTTCAAACCAGCTTGCTTTAATTCAGTTGTTAACTGAAACAATGGTTGAGAAATAAATATTTGTTTTATTTACCAGCTGAATTAACAATTTAAATAATTGATTCTGCCAATATCATATTTTAAATGAATTAAAGGAAAGACAGAATGCCAGATTCTGCTACTCCTAGGGTTTGCTCCAAGTCAGGACACAAGCCAAGGAACAAGCCCTTTTTTTTCTATAAAGAAAATTTTCCTTGAGAAGTATGTAGAATGAGTTATTCACTTTCCTGCCAAATAGGAAAGATAAGAAAACACACACACACACACATATATGTATATACATGATGTTGAATCATGTTTGCCAGATCAGCTGGACATTTAATAAAAAGGAGTCAGGGCCTGATCCATCTCTCACAGAAATGACTGGAAGTCTTTCCATCAGCTCCATTGAGAGCTGGATCTATCCCCATCTGCATGTTTTCAGGCACAAGACCAATTCTCATTTCCTGACCTCTGTGTAATTCCATTGAGGATGCCACTACTGCAGAAAGAGAAGAACAGCTTATCAAAAGATTGCAAACATCCTCCAAGTTTTCAGTTAACATTCTGCACATACAGACTTAACCCTATTAATTAACCCACATAACTTAACTATTCATTAAATATTTCTATCCACATCTCCTGTGTCATACTTCATTTAAGAAAAACAAAATATACTATTAATTGCTTTATTACAAAGCTTGCATCTGCCATGTTTACATGAATGTATTATCACACACATGTGTTTTATACACGTGTGTAATCCTTCATCTTTGATGCAAGGACAAAAACGCCTTTTGATGTACATGGATAAAGGAGCTATACACTGCAAGCCTTTATATCAGAGAATCATAGAATG
>VWYP01009717.1:0-40094 GCA_013400435.1 Pycnonotus jocosus | reverse complement strand
TTTTTTTTCTTTCTTTCCCTTTTAATTAATGTCAAGACAATTTAAAAATCTGTTAAAATGAAAAAGTGCCAAGCAGAGGCATTTTGAGGGTGGGCGAAAAAGTCCAAAAATACAGGATCCAGCTCAGTAGAGGCATAAGTGCAAACTTGAATTTGTACGTCTGTTTCAGCTGTGGTGCCAACTTTAATGGCTTCCTTCTCTTGAATGTACCAGTATGGGCCCTGAGAGTGTTGTCCATGCACTAAAAGTCTTCTTGGTACATTTGTTGACTTGAATGGTTTTGTTATTCTTTTTTTTTTCTCGAGGAAAAAAGTTTTGTTGACCAGATGTACTTGGCACATTTTGATTTTTGTGGTTGTCAGAGAAGTTATGTTTTGTGTTAGAAATATTCTGCTTGCCTGTGCTTTTTCTGTGCAGGTGATTTTCCTTTTAAAGCTTTATACTGTAATTAGTGTCTTGAAGAAAGTAAGGTGAATTTTGATGCAAATTATAGCCGTACTTAGGGCATAAATTTAAATGTGTCCTCAATTCCAGTGATGATAAAAAGAGGAGAAACTGGGATTCTTTACTGTGTTTCACTATTTGTAGCATGAAAACAATTACTAAGATGCAGATGAGAGAGCTTGTCTCTGAATCTGTTGCTATCTGAAGTCTTGTAAATATTAGGCTTTTCTTTCATCTTCCTTCACTTGGAAAGGAGATGTTAGAGAAGGAAGCTGGGATGCAAAGGAATGGCTGCTAACAGTATAACTCAGATGTGGAAGAATAGCTTTCTGGCTGAAAGAGGTGGATTTATTTTATTTCCAAATGCAACCTCTTGTGCATTCTTTGCATAATTCCTATTTTTGTCTTCTCTCCTTTTTTTTCTGTGTCTTTACTCTGATTGCTTTGTTTCTTCCTTAGTGGTAGTTTCTTCAAAATTGCTGAGAACTTTAAAAAGTTTCAGGTTTTTTTACAAACATTATTCCTAATTAGTGGAGCTGATTATACTAAAATAGAGAGATAATGTTGTAAACAGTTTTAGGTATTTGTTAATAATTTCATACCTCTTGTTAGAGAGATCTCATTATCTGTTCAGGTGAATCTGCCATCAGCTTTTGTACCTTAATTTAGTGTGGGTGAAGCAGCAAAAGGATACTGTGAGACCTTTCCTTGTCCAGTATGTGAGAAGCCTCTGCATACAGAAGTGTAGATCTCTGAACACAATCCTGCATTTGCTTTAATGGTTCCTTTTTCAATGTCCTTTTTTATTATCTGCTTGAGGATAGCCACGAGGGCTTGGAGACTTCAGCACTGTCCATTCCTCCATTTGCTTGGTTTGCCTTCACTTTGAGCCATCTCATTAATAAATCTTTAACTGTGCTTTAATTTTTTGCAGATGATGTAATGCAGACCAATTACTGTGAAGTTGACTTGGACAAGGGAAGAAGAGATGCATTTGTGTATGCTATCAAAAATCACTATTGGTACCAGATGTATATTGATGACTTGCCAATATGGGGTGAGTGATATTATGCATTAATGACTGAATTACACGTACTCAAGTCCTGTACTAATGGGTTTCATGGACTCATTTAATGACTAAGCTTCCTTACAAGAATTTCACAAGAATATGAAACTTACATGCAAGTCAAATTCACGAATATGAAATGAAGTAATAGAGGACATAGTTTTAAGCTGCACCAGGAGAGGGTTAGGTTGAACATTAGGAAGCATTTCTTCACAGGAAGGATGGTTAGACTTTGGAATGGGCTGCCCAGGGAGGTGGTGGAGTCACCATCCCTGGAGGTGTCTAAGGAAACACTGGATGTGGCACTCAGTGCCATGGTGTAGTTGACAAGATGATGTTGAGTCATAGGTTGGACTCGATGAGCTCAGTGGTCTTTTCCAACCTAATCAGTTCTGTGTGAAATAAGTTGAAGGCTTATTGCACTGAAGGAACAATAGGTGGCTGTACTAGCAAAATATAAAAACAGTGAGAAGCTGATTTGTTTCTCAAACCCTGATTTAATAAGTGAGTTCTTAGGTTTAAATTTGTTCGATGTTCTAGTGAGTGGTAATTAGGTTACACATAAGGTCCATGTTACTGTGATCATGAATAACAAGTTTCATGAATTTATTTGAGTGTTGAAACTTTAGTTTCCTACTTTACTACTCATGCAAAAACTGTTTTGTTTAATGGTAATTTTGTGGCTGTTAACAGTGTTGCTTTGTAGTCTGTGTTTATATGGAGTTTTACTTATTCTTTTACAGTTCTCAAAATTTCTCTTATTGAAGATTATTAATCTAGGCTTAGATGTGCTTGTGTCTTGAGTAAAAATGTGTGTATCTTTATTGCCATTGTCTCCTAAGATCTGTATGTCTTGTTGCTCCCTCATAACCTGTGATCACATACCTAGTAAAGAGTGCTCTTCAGATTGCACTTTGCATTGGTAGCAATCAACCAAACTCTCCAAGGCCTAATCTCCCTGTTGTGGATATAAACTGAAAGGAAATGAAAAACAGCCATAAAATGTTTTGGTAAGGTAAAGTCTTTGTTGCCTGTGTTCCGTGAAAGAGGAAAACATGCCCAAACTAAACAAAATGCCACAGCACCTACAAAAATGCAGTTCAAGTCATGCAAGAAAAGTTCTTTGATAGCTGGTATGAATAATGCTATCTATCATTCATTCATTTTGACAGAGGGTGCTTTTTTTTAGCTCATTCTTATTTTAATTTGTTTTAGAAAATGTCTGGTGAATATGGCAGAAAGATTAACACTTTATTTATTTATTATTTATCTGGTAGCCAGGAAGGTCTGGGGTTTTTTTGGTTTTGTTTTAATGTGTCTGTTTTTAAGAGATACCATTACAATGCCTGAAGAGAAGTACTTAAGTATTAATTTTGTTCTTTTTGGCTGATTTTCTTATTGTATGCAACAACTCTGTAGCCGGGCTTGGAGTAGACCTGAATTACTCTGTGTGGCCTTTACTGTACTAATTGTGCAGTTGCTGGTGGGCTTTTTAAAGGCATGCATGAGTGACACTTGTTGCTACAATATTTTTTATGGCTTTGGTCTTTTAGCAAAAGACCAATGAATTATTTTTCTGAACTAGTGGCAGGTATGTAAGCTTTGAATTGCCCAAGGATGATGGATGCTAAGCTGACTTTTTTGGAATCCTATGTGGTTTAACAAGGCTTGGAGGCTTTCTTTTTTAGGATTTATTTTTCTGATCATGGTTCATAATCAAAAATGCCAAAGAACTAACATACCTACTAAATCTTCTATACACTGACAGATTTTATGCTCTCAGCTAAAAAATCTGTTTTCCTGTGATTCCGATGTTTTTAATGTTTCTCAATAGTATGCTTTTTATGCACAAGAAGTCAGCTAGAAAACATGTAGAATATAGGTATCATCTTTCTCAAATATTAAGAAGCTGCTTTTGATAGTTTGGAACCAGGATCTCAAGCTGTGCAACATAATAGGGGACTACAGGATCATAAGTACTGGTAATATTATGTAGGGATGTAATCTGACATCAGGTGTGAAAGCAAGCAGTGCTGACAGTTTTGGTCTGTGTCTCCTGCAGGTTAGGGAAAAGTAGCAGAACTGCAGATCGGTCAATATTAGCCTCACTTTTATTCAAAATTAATGAGTTCTTGGTGGGGGACCTGAGAAAGGAGTGGATGCACCTGAACCAATCAGAAGTGTTTATCTACAAGTCTGAATGAGTATTTTGCACCTTTGTGTTCCCAGTACAGTGGAGAAAACTGGGAATATAGCTTATCTGCAATAGTTTTAGTTTTCCCGTGTCTCTCTTCAACAACAGAAATGTTTCAGGCTCTGACTGCTGCTTAAAACTGAAAGCACTGAGTCTTGCTGCCAACTGAACAGTTTTTATTTGCAGTATTTCTGTTTTGAGTATGGCATGAATGACACTGTGCACATGCCTCTGCCAGCTTGCTCATGCCTTTGAGTGTGTTGTGTAGACTTGTCTAGTCCGTGTAATGTGGTGGCAGGTAGGGAGACTAAAGAAAGCAGATATCTTTTGCTTGATTGTGGTTGCATAGATGTAACTACTTCTAAATAGTTACTAAATTTCACTAATTATAATTAAGAAAACCATTAGGACTATTTAAGATATGTAGGTGTAAGAACTGAGGTAGTTATGATCTCTGAAATACTCTGAGTACCGAGAAGGGTTTTTTCGGTTTCAGGAAGGTAGTGTCCAGAGCTGGTTACCCTCAGCTTGCATTAAAAATAGCTTGTGCTGAATGACCTTTTTACTGTGTGAAGGCTATCATGTTGATCCATTTCATTTGGATTACCCATCTTGAAACCTTACCAGCCAGCATGTATTGTATATACTGTATGACCCAATAACCTTTTTTTTTTCATTGTTGCTTCACAACTTATAGCTGGATTAAACCAAAATTCTGTTTGCTAAATTTTTATGGCTTTTTTTAGTGCTACCAGAAGAAAGTTCTCTCTAAAGAGTATAGAAGAAAAGGATTCAGATGGTGCTGATGTTTGCTGAGAATTCTAGGCAACTTCTCTTTAATTGTGTTCTTAAAGCCAACCATTCACTTCTCTGGGCTCATCCAGATGCATTCATGGCACTCATCCTGTCTCCTGGCAAACTTTAGTTAAGTTCATCCTTTATGTTCTTCATGGTTTTCTACCTTGCTAAGGCTTACTGATACCAGACATATGCACAAACATTAATTTTTAAAATTCATCCTGGAAATCCTCAAAATACCCTGTAAGGAGTACTCTATTTTCAGTAAAAACTGGGCATAAATTAACCTTTCTTAACTGCTTATAACTGAAGGTAGTGACATCAAACTGCTGTTTGAGGGCTCTGGAAAGTGTACACTATTTTCTAACCTGAAAAGGCAACCAGATTTTTTTAAGTGCATTCAGCAAAAATGGTTCAATTTTATATTTTTTTCCTGAATTGCTGTCCCACAGTGGAGAGAGAGAGACTAGGCTTGATTGTTTCAGGACATTCCCTAAATATGTGAAGCCCTGTGTTAATTCATTCCTTCAGTGAGTGGATTGATCAGAATGTCCTTTAAGTAGTTGAGAGATCTATTTTGTCATAGTTCTGGATTCTCCCATGGGAACAGATGGCATGGCAGGTGCCAGGCTGTATGGTGGAGGCACAAACTGGCACATGTTTCATGTAGATGGCGTGTACAAGGCAATCCTGACAGATGAGCATGAGAAAAAACTTGACAGAAAAATAAAACCTTGAAAATTAAAAAACACAGGTGATGCACAAAGACCCTTCCTTCATATAGCTGGTGCTTTGTTGCAGCCTGTTGCATGTCCTTCACCTGCTTGTTCTCCCATTCCCCTCTCACCCTTGTGTATCTTGAGTGCTGCTTTTTTTGTGACTTTCCATCTTGCACATCTTGATGTGATCTTTGATCTTGAAATCAAAGGTGACACAGCCGGGGAACTTGTTGACTGTTGAACTTTTTCTGTTTTCACCCAGCATAGCACAGTCTCTGGAATTCTTCTGTAGTAGATGAGACATTTTGCACAAACTTACTGAAAATTAAGAACTTAATCGTAGAATGGTTTGGATGATATGAGTTGGAAGGGAATATAAAGATCATCTTGTTCCAACACCCCCTACCCTGGGCAGGGACACCTTCTACTATATCAAGTTGCACAGAGCTCCATCCAGCCTGGCCTTGAACACTTTCAGGGATGATACAATCACAACTTCTCTTGGGCAACCTGTTCCAGCATCTCACCATCCTCACAGTAAAGAATTTCTTCCTAGTATAAAACCATATTTTTTGCAAGCATTGGAAACTTGTGTGCAAACAAAAGCAAAAAGCATGTGTTGGGAAGTCAACTAATGAGGATTACAGAAAGTAACATTTTTAAGAGAAAGAAAAATGAGTGAATAGATAGATGGAAGATGGGACATTATAGAGGTCTTGGCTAAGTTCTGTTAGGGAAAATGAATCTCTGTTTAGCTAGTTATTTATCTGGTAAGAATTGCTAATAAAAGTAGAGGAACTGTTGTTGGGTCTCCTGCAGTGTTTGTTGCTGCATGCTTTTCCTTTAATGCCATTACAAAATGCTTCTTTTGGAGACCTGTGGATTGAAAGTGGCATCCAGATATTAGAGTTGAAAAGAAAAGCATAAGGTCTTCTGTGTTCTCTTTATGTTGTTTTTTAGCTGACAAAACTTCTGTAATGCATGTTTTAAATAAATAAATGCAAAATACCTGAAAAGCATACCTGTAATAGATGCTTCCCCTTGTTTCCTATGCAGGGATTGTTGGAGAAGCAGATGAAAATGGAGAAGATTATTACCTTTGGACTTACAAAAAACTTGAAATTGGTTTCAATGGAAATAGAATTGTAGATGTCAATTTGACCAGTGAAGGAAAGGTGAAATTGGTACCAAACACAAAAATCCAGATGTCATATTCCGTAAGTAATTTGGTGATGCACCTGTAATAAGAAATTCTGCATGGTGAAATTGCTCAAAAATAAGTACTTGTATACTACAGTATGTACTGATATGTTGAGCTATGTTAGAGGAAGATTCATCTTCACTCCTTCAGTTATTTTTGATGCTGAAAAACCTTGATAGATTTATTAATAAGAAATGTAAAATTATGAAGAGACCCTGAAAGGATGGAAACTAGAAGTATAGAGGACCCTGCAAGTAGGTACACATCATCTTCATGTTTGGACTTCAGACATTTGTATCATGGATTTGAAGTGGATTCTGAGCTAGGATGAGAAGTCACTGTAAGCCTTTATGCTTTGCTAGCAGTTAATATCAAAATGTACTTTGTATTGCAATGCCAGTAGAAATTTCTAATTTATATAACATGATTAATAAGGTTTTAAGTGTCTTTTTCTGAAGCTCTCTGCTAGAATATTTCAGAATTTGCTTTCAAATTCTGCCAGCATTGTGAAGTCCATTTGCTCCAAATTGTAGGTGGACAGCATTAAGTAGCAGCCAGTAATGAAAATAACATAAGATATTCCCTTAAAATACTTTTTCGCATGTGAAGCTCAGGACTTCTCTATCAAATTCTATTGGCACCCCTGGGCTATTGCTGGGCTGGCCTGTGTGTGGTGTTTAATTCACAGATTGTCACCGGTGGATTTGTTCTAAGCTGTGCTTCTTAGTGGCAGATGCTCTAATGAGAAATGGATCTGCTTAAAACAATTTTGAAAGCTATTATGTTTTGAGTTACTAATCCTGAATCAGGTTGTAATTTGAACTGAGGAACATTTATATCAAACCTCAAAATGAGTAGTGCTGGCATCTTGGGGTTTTTAATATGTCTCAGGACTGTGGTGAGTGATCGGGGTGTTCAATCTACATTTATATGCTTCTATGCTCAGTAAGAGAACAGCTTTCAAAAGAGACAGTTCCTTCTCATGTATTTTAAAATAGATATGTACAAGGTGGCTGCATTTGTTTCAATATCACAAAAAGTCCTGATAATTTTTAGCATGCATTTGAAAAAGATTTTCAAGTAGGCTTTTAGTTTGTAAAATTGTTTTCATTTTAATATTTAAATACAGTCTTCAAAAAAATTCTCAAAAATACTTTGTGCTACCATATTAGCACCATATAGTTCATAAATGCAATTACATTTTTCAAATCCAAAGCAGTCCTCGCTGTAGCTGGTGAAGAACTGACAGCAGTAATGTGCTCTCAGCCTGTGGTAGTCTGTCCATAAACACATACTTTTCTAGTTGGTTTCAGACTAATTTATTGACAACTGAAGTGTCTAGATTCATGGTAATTATGTGTGTGTGTATATATATTATATATAAAATACAGATTCTGTAATCATGAAAAAGGTTTGTTGTGTTTGACAACTACAAATTCGTATCTTTGGTTAGCTTCACAGAGACAGTGAGAACTGAGGCAGTGCAAGACTGATTGTTCCTTGTTCTTAAACATAATCATGAACAAGATTAGATCCATGAGGCAAGGTGGCCGATGTTCATTCTATGCCTGGCCTGTAGATGCCAGTCTTTAAGGACATCATTCCATTGTTTTTGCCAAATCTCATTCTTATTGAAGAAAACATCTAAAGTGGATGATTTTTAGTATGTGTTCTGGGTTTCTGCATGTGAATATAGCTAAAAATACTGTAAGGAGTTTTTCAAATATAAACATTTCTTGCTTCAGGTGAAATGGAAGAAATCAGATGTGAAGTTTGAAGACCGATTTGACAAGTATCTTGACCCATCTTTCTTTCAGCACAGAGTATGTATTGTTCTAAGACAGCTATACAATAAATACATCCCTTTAAAATGGTTGCATTAGTTCAGATGTCATGCAATTTTTGGATTATGTCTTTGAATTTTCAGATTTTCCAGGTGTTCTGGGACAATAAAACAGGGAGATCTGACTTGCTCAAGTGGTAGTGTTGCTGCTAAAACAGGATGGCTCTGTTTTTCTAGAGTGCTTCAATAAATATCCTGGCAAGCTTCAAGCTTGCAGAAAATATAGGGTAGTTCAAGAAAATATGTTCAGGTGACCAGAAGCAATGAAACTTCATGGAGATGACTGTGCAACACTGTGAGTTGAATAAGTGCAGTTAGCCATAAGCAGACTTCTTTCTGAAGTAAATGCAGAGCAAAAAGCATTAGCCTAAACCAGTTGGCTCTATCAGTTCTGTTTAAATCTGTGCTTGTAATCTCCTTAAGGGTAAGTGTACTGAGCTGTGCTACTTTCTGAAAGTAGAGACTTTGCATTCTGTTTGGAGCTCAGTGAAAACCAGAAGGATATGCTTTTGAGAGCAAAAATAATGCTGCTGCACATTTTGATCCTGTGCAAAGCAATAATTCCTTTGGCTTTGCTACTTAAACCTCTTCTCCAGGAAGGGAGCAGTGCATTGTGTTGCCTTTTGCTTACCAAGGGAGTGTGCACAGCCAGTTGTTCAAACTTTGCTGCTGCTTAACAAAGTTGTGATAACTTCATGCTGGGCAAGGCTGGCTGTTAAAAAGGTTTATATTTGGTGTTTCACACGGCAGTTTTAGTGTCACTTTCTGAAAATGTAGTGTTAGTTATGATAGGGTTTATTATTACTTAGCTGCTGCTGACAAGCTGTCCTTACAGGCAACAATTTATCTTTCTGGGAACAATTTGAAACATATCTACAGTTTAAACCTTATGGGTGTGTTTTCTTTTTGTAGATTCACTGGTTTTCAATTTTCAATTCTTTTATGATGGTGATCTTTCTGGTTGGCCTGGTGTCTATGATATTAATGAGAACTTTGAGAAAAGATTATGCAAGATACAGCAAGGAGGAAGAAATGGATGATATGGTAAGATGTGCATTCACACTGGGAAAACTTTTTTTAAGGCTTACTGTTTTCTTGTTGTACATTCATTGTGTTAGCAGCTCTGAATGGCTTTCTTCAATTGGACAGAAAATGCCTTTTGTGTGTCTTGAAAGTGTTACTGGTTTTCTTTATAACATGCTTTGAAGTTGCAATCCAAAAATCTCTCTGTAGTCACTTGTTAATGTTCATATCCAACCTTAGGATAAACTAGGTCTGTTCTGACTTTGTAGTAGAAGCCTGATGTACTCCTAAGCACCTCAGAGGCTTTAGGGACAGGGAGCGATTCAGATAGATTTTATGGTGTCTTACATTTAGGTAGTAATTTGTTGTTGTCTGCCATAAGCATCTGAAATGTAAACTTTTATCTTAGATTTGATGCATTCAGAAGAGAAGACACACTTCACTTGAAGCTGCTTTATTAAATCAGACCTTTTGTTTTTATGTAGCTTGTGTGTTTGTCTTTAATTGTCATGATTAGACTTAAAATTTGTTGTTGTTGTTCCCAGGACAGAGATCTAGGTGATGAGTATGGGTGGAAGCAGGTCCATGGAGATGTGTTTAGACCATCCAGTCATCCTCTAATATTTTCATCGCTTATTGGTTCTGGCTGTCAAATTTTTGCTGTGTCTCTTATAGTCATTATTGTTGCAATGATAGAAGATTTATACACAGAGTAAGTATAATTGTGCCATGTCTTCCATATATAAATGTTTAAGTGAACAAAATAATTACAAAAATTACTCTTCTAGCTGGCCTGAAAAAGAAGTGTTTGAGAGTCTTTAGTTGTAATCTGTAGATCAGATGTAGTATTAAGAAGTGCTCTTTTAATTTGTAATGAAACTTCGTCCTGCTGTTATTACGTTAGTCGATCTCCTTTGATTTTCTCTTTCAGTGTTTGCTTTTGAATGATTTTTATGAAACTAGTTTGTTGTTCTGCAGAATCACTAGTAGATAATATGGGAAAAATATGTATTCAAAGGTACATATTTCACTCCTGGTTTCATCCAGAGTAACAAGATGTTAGTATATTTCTGACCCTATTTTCCCACCATGTCCTGTGAAGGCTGAAATAAGAGTGTGCTCTGTTGTGAATAGTCCTGTTTTCTGCTGACAAGTCAGTATTTAGTCAGTCTTATCACAAGTCTGCTTGGGAAGGAAAATGTAATTCTTAAGTTCTTTTGAACACACTCAGTCTGTGTTGATGTAAAATCCCCAGAAGTAAGTGGTTTGTGGTCCTGACTGGAAAGAATCTATTTTAAAAAAGAAGTAATACTCAAGTTTGAATTTAATACACTACTTGTAGTTCACCTGTTTTCTTCATTTACCTCTTAATTTGGTTGAGATTTTTGGGTTACTAGGTAGACTTCATCTGTTTCTGTAGTGATTGTATTTTGGGTATTGGAGGGAATTATTGGCTTGTGTTTGGGGTTTTTTTGGTTTTTTAATAGGTGATTTGTTGTAAGCAGTGACTAAACTTTCATCTGTGAATATCACCTGTAACTTGATTTTAACGAGTTGTAATACTTCTAATGTGCCACTAGAGAGAACTCTTGCTTTTCAATTTAGTGGCTTTTAAACTGTGTGTTTAAAAAGCCACTCTGTAGTACCAGAATCTTGGCATATTTTCATTTTTCATAGCGTGTTATTCCTCTCCTTGTGCCTTGTGGTTATATTTCTAGACAGGCATACATACACACTTTTAATTGTGGAGCCATTCAGAGGACAAAATGAAACCATTTCAGAATGTATGGCCTGTAGGAAAGCTGTATGTTAATCATGTCAGCTGTAAAATGTATCAGAATGGTATTTTTTGAAAATATATGTGCACTTAGTCCTTTATTGCAATAGGCCTCTCTATCACTTTCATTGTGAATTTAATTCTGGGTGTGTAGTGGAACAATTGACCACAATTGCAACAATTGTGCTGCAGACAATTTTTATGTTTAGGATAATAGTGTCTGGTGTTTTCACTGGTAGCCTGGATTTACACAGTGGCAGTGCCGTTTCAGACTGTGCCTGCTCTTGGGGGTTTTGCTTGTGTTTCTAAATTATCTTAAGTTATGAGAAGTTTTTAAAAAACAAATGTTGGCCAAACAGTCCTTCAGTGTGTGTGACCAGCAGGTCGTGCAGTCATGGAAGCTTAAGTGCTAAAGATTGCTTCTTTGAGTACAGCAGGCATCCAGGAATGGTTCCTCAAAAACCAAAATGGCAGTAACTAGAATCTCTCAGAGCAGCTAATTTGAAGAAAGTACAGTAAGTTGGCTGAAAACCTACTGCTATTTGCTGTTGAAGAATAGCAGAGGGATGTGGAGCAACAACTCTATTAATGAATAACATTTATATCTTCCTATTCTTAGATGTGATCTTTTAAAATGTATTTGGAAATGGCTTCTTTGATTTAAAATTATTAGCTTTGCTTGTAAAATTTCAGAAAAATTATGCTAAAATTAGTAGTCCAACATTTAATGGGGTGACATTTAAAAATTACTAAGCTCTTCTGATTGCACTACTTAATGCTGATTTGTGACATCATTATAGTATTTATAGTTTCTAAATCTAATTTTGTGCCAGATGAACACTTTCTATCTTAGAAGTTAATTTCTGGAGGATGGCAGAAACATTATTCACAATCTTAGTATATTTTTGTTAATACTGGCCTTTTGACGTTTTATCTGCAGTTGAATCTTGCACTTAATGTATGTAATGTAAATAGTTATTTATGCATGAAGTACACACATCCAAATGTCAGAGTATATTTATCAGAGGTGAGACTGTACTCCAGTAAAAATAAATGCACGTTAGAAAAGAATGTAGTATGTCAAAACTCTTATTTCCTATATTGAATTAGACTTGACCAAAGCCTTGTATACAAACAGTTCTCATGCAGATTTTATGGTTTAAGCACTTCTAAATATTTGTATTACATAAAAATATTAAATATCTGCTTCTGCTTAAAATACAGGGGTTTTTTTCTCTAATTGTATTTGGTTTTGTATTTCATTAACCAAAAACATACCTTCTTGTAGGAGAGGATCAATGCTTAGTACAGCTATATTTGTTTATGCTGCAACATCGCCAGTGAATGGATATTTTGGAGGAAGCCTTTATGCTAGACAAGGAGGTAAATTGTTTCCATGTTTCAGCATTTTCATTGCTTTGTTAAATGTAGAAGTTATTATTTTCTGATTTGCACCAATGTAGAAGAGTCCTCGTGGAGTTAGATGGAATCCATTCGATTCTTAATAAAAATATTTTGAGTATATTTAACTTCCATATTACCTACTCAGCCAATACTGGCTACACTTTCTAAAAAGGTAACTGAAGTCTTAGGTTAATTTAAAAGAGCTAAAGAACTGTTAACACTTGTGACTTCCAAATTGCTTGTTATACTCTTGTATATAATTTTTGGCTCATGACATCAACAGAGTATAATAGCCTTTCCCTTTTGTGCAACATGCTGTTAAACAGCTCGTATCATCTTCTCCAGATGACTCCTACATGATCCTCTTCTGTATGTACTAGGGGGGTTATGTTAGGCTAACACAAAAAGGATGAGTATAGATTATTTACTAGACCATTAATTACGGATGGGGAAAGCTGTTTATGTCATCTTTTAAAGAAAATTGTTCTACTTTCCAGTATATGCTCTACTTTATACTTAGCAAATCAAAATGAGCATCAGTTGAGAGCAGAAGCCAAATAAAATTGACAGAAGATTTGAACAGGCTGTCTTCAAATGCTCCCCACTATGCCTCTGAGTTATGACCAGTTAGATTGTTTCAGTGCACTAGCTTCATCCATTCCCTATGCTGCAATAAAAGAATAATCAATATCTATTATCTTCTAGAGTGCTTAGAAAAAATAATTCTGGTAAGTTTGCAAAAGAAATTTTGTATCTTTTTAGCACAATGTGCCTGCTAGTGTTCACTCTCAACTATACTTTGAGTTTGAAGGTTAGAAGTTTATTTTCATATGGCTCGTTTATAAACCTAGCAATTTGTACAAAGTCAGATCTTGTTAGAAAAGGTTTGCTGTGCTGTAATATATTGTGTCTATAGTTGAGCCAGATATGCTTTTTTTAAACAGATAAACAGGTACCAAACCATGAAATGCTGATTATGTTAGCTCATGGTGAAAATACATATAATTGTCTTGAAAAAATATGCTTTTTAAAATCGTTTTTACTTACTGCATATTAATATCATAGTGTATAAATATAGACAGTATTTAAGAGCATAAAAAGTACAGGGAATACAGATAGGGGAAGATTTTAAGGTATTGCCTAAAAGGATTTCTTGGAGCTCCTCAGGGAGCTCTAAACTTAGTAATAACTGCTAACAAGTGTTTTGTTCCCTTGATGCTTGGAATTGAGGAATCACTTTCTACCTTTTCTGCTGTTGGAGATGTCAAGAGTCCAGTTTTCCTGTATGTTGCATGCTGTGGCAGTTTGCTTTATACTAGGGATAGCCATTTCCTTAATGCATCCTGAATGTGTGTAATCAGCTTGGTTGGATCAAGCCAACCCAGAGCAGGTGCTGCCTGGAAGCAGCTGTAGTGCTGAGTTGTCCTGGGAGCAGTGCTGAGCTCTCCTGTGCTCCCAGAGTGTGAGCAGGTTCTGCACAGGGCCAGCTCTGTTATCTCTGTCTCTTCTCATCTGCAGCTACAAACACCCTTAGGTTTCACACCCCCAAGTTCTTTGGCCAGCTTAGTCAGCATATGTTGTGCTTCAGCTGAAATGTTCTCATGCTGTATCCCTTTTCTTGTCTTTTCACCTGGCCTACTAAATTGATTAATGTGCTGCATCTTGTGAGTTACCAGAGTCAGATGAAACTTAGTTTGCTCTTAGTTTTTGTATTGATGTAATATGTTGTTACTTATTTCTTTTGCCTTTTGTGGGAGAAGTAGTCAAATATGTAAATTCTGGAGTGCTTGGTAATAAATTTAAAAAAAAAAAAAAAAGCCAGTCTTATCTTACCAGTCCCATTGAAATGTCCCCATCTACAGGAAGGCGATGGATAAAGCAGATGTTCATTGGAGCCTTCCTTATTCCAGCAATGGTGTGTGGAACTGCCTTCTTCATCAACTTCATTGCCATCTATTACCATGCTTCAAGAGCTATACCCTTTGCAACCATGGTGAGTTGTTTTGTTGGAGAATTTAAACTCCACTGTACACACAGAAAAATTACATTTTTTTAAAATTTAAATACATTTGTGAGTCATAGCTTTAGCTAATTAGAAAGTTATCACGGGAGGAGGTTAAGGTGCTCCAAGTATAATTAATTTTAGTCACAATAGCAACAGCTGCTGGATGCCAAAAAGTCATCTCTGCTTAAAGTGACTCTTCTGCTTTGTATTCAGCTTAGTGTTTTAACAACATGGAAAGTTAGCAACTTGAAATTCCTTCTGGATGTGCAGTGCAAATTGTTTATAATATAAAATTAAATATAAAGGGATTCCAAGTGAAAGATACTTCTAAGTCATTGCAATCAAGCAAAAAAATAAATGATCAGGCAACAACATGAGATGAGACATTCTGAGCAGATCTATCTTCGCAAAAATGACTCACTCTTTTCACTTTGTTTAGTTATTTACTCTACAGTTATGGTCTTGTGTCTGTAGGTTTATTCTATCACTTGAAGAACTATGCTTGTTGTAGTACTTTTTCATTTAGTCATGATGACTTTCTCTATTTCCTTTGTCAAGATTTTGTTTGTATTGGCCCCTTTCAAGCAATCTCAAATAATCCTGTGAATAAAATGTAGGAAATAATCACTTGCCACTTGGGCAGAATTTCTGTTTGAGCTTGTAAGGGTTAGTGTTTTAAAGCAGAAATTTTTTTTAAATACGCACTGTAAAATTGCTTTTTCTAATTTTGTGCAGTAGCACTGTCAACTTAAAAGAATATCTTAATACAGGAAGTCTTGTTTTCAGTAATATCTGTAGCAAATCTTGGTAACATTTTTTATAGATTTCTTCTTTGCATATTAGTTTTTGTGGTGTGTTAAGTTTTTCAAATAATTCAGAGACATTCAAGTAGCCTTGGATTTTTTCTTAGTTTAAATCTACCAAAAAATGAAGCTTGGTATCAGAAGTTTCTCTCTTATATATTGTATTATTTAGGTTTGTGATGGGAATTCGGTATGTGACTGAAAATACTTCTAAAGATCACATTGTTAATGTTAATGTGATGGAGATTATAAATGGTACCAAGAAGAGACACAATTCTCAGTTTCAGGCAAAGACTTTCAATAAATTTTTACTGATGGAGGAGTCACTCTGTGTATATTGCTGGTTCTAGTCACCTCCTTATTAACAGTATTCTCAAAGCATGCCTAAATACCAGCTTTTTACATTGAATTCATTTTTATAAAATCACTAAATGTAATACAAAGCTAAACTTGTTTGTAAACCCTTTACTTATTTTTTCTGTTTTCTTTCTTCAAGAAATCAGATTAAAATTCTGTCTTGGAGTATGTTTATGTTAGTTGGTCAGTGTCTCAAAGCAATATTGTGGTTTTTTTTTTCCCATACTAGCAGCCATATAAAATACCGTCGTGAAAGTTTACAGCATTGATCTTTGATATATGCAAAGAGACTCTATTTTACTGCTAAGCAAGCAGTTACAGTATCCCATTTCTCACTTCTATTCTCATTTGGAGGCCAGGAATGCTGAGGGAAGGCGATTCCATGTGTGCTGAAGTTTGTCTTGTGAATTTGTTCAACTGATTGATATTTTAAGACCATGGGCATGTGCATGGAAAAGCAAATGGATATATAAATCTTCAGGGTTCACTTCATCAGGATGCTAGGACTCTCTATATGCAGTGATTTTAATGTTTGCAAGGTTTTATGAAAGCGTTTGAATCATTGTGACTGTGGCAGTAAAACCTGAGTTAGCAGGCAAGCAGGTTATGAATCGGAAACCTCATCAGAATGGGCAACGCTCTAATGACTTCAAATCAACAAGCTGGTTTGTAGAAGGAAATGGAAATTGTTTGCAATTACCATGTTATGCTTCAGGTTGAAGTCCCCAGGAAGCCCTCTGGCTTTATGGATGAGATCCCTTTGTGTCTTTCCCCCTCTGTTTTCAATGTAAAGAAGCTTCCAGAATTGTCTAATGCAAATTTGCTGCTTTCTTGGGGAAATAAAACCTCTGCCACCTAAATGTATTAGAACACAGAAATAACTTCCTTTACCCTGACATGTCTTGAAACCACCCTCCTTGATTTAAATTGCTGGCAAGTATTGCCCTCTCATCTTGGCTGCTGTAAATCTGGAAAAAGCAGAAACTGAGTTGCTGAAAAAGGTTCCTTAGGTAAAAGGTTGCTAAGAGACTATTCTTAAATATATCATCCTATACTTTGCCAGTTTTGCATTGCCACTCCCCGGTGAAGTATCTAAGTAGTCTCTTGACTTAATTCTTCCCTGCAGAGGGATTTTCCTATGGAAATTAGGCAAGGGCAGCTGATAGAATCAAATCCAGGACAAATCCAAACTAACACCCAGTTGCTGCATCTTTCAACTATTGGGTATCTGCTTTTCCACACTGTCTTGAAGTCCTCATATTGATTGGGCTCTTCAGGATCTCCATGCCTCTCACTGTAGTCCGTTTTGAACTTCAAAACTTCATTCACCTCGTGTAACTCATTCCTGATGTCTGGGATCTCCTTGAAGATGTGGCAGAGCCTGGGAAGATGCAAAGCTTGTTTCTGAAATCAGTCTTCACTCTTGGTCTGCCCTTAGCCCTTTTAGATATACTTGCAAGCTGTCTTAGCCATGGAATGACAAACCTTCTGCAGTGAAATAAGCCATGAGTGAACAAAGGCTTAATCTCTTCCTTGGGGTATCTTTCAGCTGCCCTTCCCTACAGAATGATATCAAGAATGTGACAGATTTTATTCAAATAATGAGACCTTTTTAAAACTTAATGCATTAAAGTTTTTAACTCCCAGAGCATATGAAGGAGATACAAAAATCTCTGCTTTTTTCACTCATCCCTTCACCTTTATAGAAATGCAATGGGTACTGTTCAATTATTCACACCTTTGGAGTCCAAATTTGATTTTTTGGTGTCATTTGTTTATGTCCTCTTACTGGTGAACATTGAGTATGAACTCAGTGTTACTTGACTTACTTTCTGTTTATGTTCATCAGTCTTTCTGACGTAGTTAAAAATCATCTTTTTTTGTGTGTGTGTTTGAATGTTATGTAAAAAGTGGAGCATGGAAGAGTTAAGAATTTTAAGTAATGGTATATGAAATTACTTCTGTACAATATGTTTGAGGAGTGTGGTACTAGTTCTGTGCAGAAATACTGAGTAATGCAGAATTTCTACGGAGTACAGCATGATTGAATTTGAAGGGACCATTTTAATTCTGGCATTTGATAAGTTGTGACTGCTTACGTTGTCCTGTGAATGATGCATAATTTAAAGATTTCCATTAAGGCTACTATGACTAATGTAATATTCTGACTGCAAAATCTATGCAGCTTCTATTAACTGTTTTAAAATTTATCATTTTTGTTTTGTTTGAACAGAAGGTTCCTTTGTGGCTAAGGTTTCCAGTGCATTTTTAATTATTCAATTAAATAAGGTTAAACACGCTGTATTTCTGTTGGGACTGAGACCCTGTTGTTTGCATTTTTTGTACTTTGTTTTGGAAAGAAAAAAGTGTTTCCTCCTACAGATAGCTTAATCCAAGCTGCAGCTTTCCCTGACAGCTTTGAGTTGATATGAGTATTGACTGACACTAAAAAAAGAGGACCTGGTAGTGCCAACTATTTTCATGCCTTGAGCCTGATAAAGAAATACACCTGGCTAAAAATAGGAAAAAAAATCCTGATACATACATTCAGCAGAGTGCTTCCTCAAATTGCTTGAAAGTGACTGTGCAACCCTTGGTCAAACCCCTTCGTTTTGCTAAAAATAGACACAGCTTAATTCTTCTGCCCACATTTTCAGCAGTTCAAATTATTACCCCAAGCAACACTCTAGATTGACAACTTAGTTGTAATAAAACTAATAACACTTTCTTTTGAAGCCTTCTATTCTCTTCTTTTTCTTGTAATGTTTGGACAATATGCAGAAAACTGTTGTTATACAAATTTAGTAACCTCTCTATGGGAGGGAGTCTCATGACTAAGAGTGCATTTTGGTAGCTGACAGGGAAGATCAAGCTGCTGCTTTGACAGTTAATTTTTATTGCTTTTCTTCCCTGTGCATTAAGCAGATATGGCACCATAGCCTGCCAGTAGCTGTTTAATATTAGATATGCTCATAAAAATTTTAATTATCACCTTTGAAAGAAGTTTAATCTACAGTTGTCAGAAAATATGAAACACATGGCACTAGGAAATAAATTATATCCCTCTTGACAATGTTTCCTTTCAAATATGGAAAACTGAATTCTGCACATTCAGTCAAGGGCAGTAGAATATACTTTCCTCATCAAAACAAAACAAAAAGAAGTTAGAAAGAATTCAGGCTTGGTGAGGTTGACAACCTGTTCTGTGGCAACTAAAACCCACAAACTAAATCAGCTGCTAGTGTATAAAAAAAGATATTTTGTACAACAAAATTGCAACAGTTGTAATAAAATAAGTATTTTTTGAGGTACTGACTTGGTACGAAAACTTTATTTTTTGGGGTAATATGGATTATAGAAAACCTCTGCTTGTTTGCTTGATGAAAAACCAGTTTGAAGATGAAATATATTTGCCTCTTTGCATGATTTGTGTTTTATGAAGTAGCAGTTAAAATGGTTCTCTGAATTTCTCATGGCTGATGTTACAGTAATAACTCTTAAAACGCTCGTAAAGACATAACTTTCTTATCTCTGGCTGTCACACAACTGCTGTTGGGATCAGATTTTTTAGTATGTTGTCAGTGACTTTGGCAGGAGGGTAGAGCAGATATGTGTGTTGATCTTGTCTTCATTTCTCCCTTCTAGCTGTGATGGTGAAGTGGAGGCCATTGAGTGCCTGAACTGCTTTTCCCATTGTATTCTTATCTTGGAAACCTTTTGGGCAGAAATCTTGTAACTTCATCCTTAGGACACTTGTTACCACAGTACCATGTGTTTGCTTCAGTTGGGGTTTAGACTCTGTGGGTTTGGATATTGCCCAGCCTGCAGACGCTGTCCTTGCCATCTGTGGCTAGAGGCACTACCTGGTTAATTTGAGAGGAGGGGCACTGATTTTACCTCAGACCTGTAATTAAGAGAAACATGCCTGAAAAACAGCAGCTATCTCCAGTCATCTCTCACATCCAGACAATGCTTATTATTGCCAAGAGTGGAGAAAGTTGTTTTACCAGTCATCAATCTGGGCAGGTAGACTACCTGTGAGTCAGACAATGAGTGGAAAGCAAGAAAGAAGATGCTGCTGAGTTCAGCATGGTGTGTACAACCAGTACTGGTTTTGTTGGTCATCTTACTAAGACCAGAAGGTTGCTGTCACTAGGGTGGTCTTATCTCAGTAGAAAGAACATGCACATCTTCTTCATTTTGGACAGCTTATCAGAGGCAGGTGGGGATAGAAGGCATTCCTGAGCCTGTGCTATGGGTCATCCTTTTTTGCTCAATTGTGTCTCCTTTGTACTCCAGAATTAGCCCAGGTAATTTCTAGAGTCCTGAAATGGCTCCAGGATAAAAGGAAAAAAGTGTACTTCACTTTCAGGTGTCCTCAGAACACTCACAGCATTAGGACAGGTGGTATTTCACTGTTTAACAAAATGCTGACTTTAATACTCCTGCTAGGTATCACTGAAGATGCTGGCTGTTCTGTTTGAAATCAGTTAATTTTTCAGCCGAATGGATAAAGAATGTAAGATGGTACACCATTATCAGTCATACTTTGATCTGATACTGAAACCACAAGCACTCAGATTTTCTGATGGGTGCCAATTATAGGCTTACTGGGGAGCTTGACTGTACTTACTGAAGTCATTATCCAAGGAACCTTGGTCTGGCTCAGCTTGTTTTATGCAGATGAACATTTTAGATTGCAATGCTGAGTCAGTTTCCTGGATAACACAACAGCCAAGCCCTGCTGGATCAAGTTGAGCCCTTTCCTTTCCCACCTGAATTGAAGCCATTCAGCTCTGCAGAGGGTGTCACTAGAATGAAATGCTACTGACAGCCTTGTTTCATCCAGGAGTTTGCCAGCTAATCAATAATTAGGCTTGGATGTTCCTTGCTTGGTTCCTTGTCCAAAGTTGTAATTTTTCTGTGTGGATTCTGTAAAATAGACACGTTTTGCAGAATGGACAAATACAAGGTGCTAAGTGTTGTTCCAGCTGAGCTTAGAGCCCAAGGCTGGGCTTTTTTCCTGGGCAATTTCTTTATGCAGTAAAGCAGTGGATTCTCTTTCTACCACTGTCCCCAGTCAGGTGAAATTTTTAAGATCAAGAAATTAAGCTACAGTCATCTTAAAACCTGCACTATA
Organism: Pycnonotus jocosus; assembly: GCA_013400435.1. NCBI lineage: Eukaryota > Metazoa > Chordata > Aves > Passeriformes > Pycnonotidae > Pycnonotus > Pycnonotus jocosus. The sequence continues at coordinate 19,320 of VWYP01009717.1, read as the reverse complement.
AAAGACAGTTCTGGCTGCATGAGTAGCACAGATGCCCTTTCACTGCCTGGATCTGAGCTTTCTGCCTCAGCCAGATGTGGAACCTACCTGCCAGAACAACACCACAGAGCTCGATGGGCCAGCACATCGCCTTGCTGCAGGAAGCAGAGCGCACAGTTCTTGAAAATGGAAGTGGTTTCAATATGTTCAGCTCAGAAATACTTTGGATCCTATCCAAGCTTTAATTCTTGAACATCTCTTTTACTCACTGCACCTCAAACAAGCTGGGACTTTTTGGTGAGGATTTTAATAAATGTAGAACTCAAGATGATGTTCTTTGATGTTTCTGATACTTTTTGACATTTTTCTCTAAAAATTTTCATCTGCTCGTTTATTTAGACTGAGCAGTTTTCAAGGGCAGAACCTGTATCCATTAAGTGTGTTGTATGCTTCTCCTGAAATTTATTCTTAGGCAACCTCAGTGTCATGACTAAAACACTATGCTTGCTTACATGTGTTTTTTGAGTAATGGAAGAAGATAAATGGGAGATATGTATACAAACTGCTTTATTGTTACTATATGATTTATATTTCAAGTATAAATACAACTTAGTGACTCCTTATTTACCAGTGATGCTTCATATTTTAGTGGTTCATGAAGTAATTCTTTAATAACCTCTCCTCAAAGATGTACAGAGCAGTCTGGAAAGTGCTTCTGCTTGTTGACCCACCAGTTTGGTTTACCCCTCGTGTGAAGCATGAAGGCTTGCTCCATCCAACCCCAGGCAATGTTTTCCCTTCACATCTGACCTAAGCTAGCCAATAATCGAAGAATAACCCACTGACTTTAGTCAAATTTTGCCTTAAATTTGTGTGATTCACCTAATGCTAAGTTTGCATTGAACTAATGTAATTCTTTCCTTTCAGCTGCTTGCTGTAGATTTCTTAGGTACAACATACATGAGCAGCTTTTATTTATCTTCAGAGTAACTGCTTCTTAAGCGAGTCAATGTTCTGCTGTCTGTTGTTTTGCATTAATCTGCTGCCATGGACTTTGCATTCTGCTGGAGTGAAGACAAATGTAGCTCCTTTGCTCAGGAGGCACCAGGGTGTACACAGAGCCTCAGGCAACAAAGCCATTAAAAGGCAGTATTTTCATATGTTTGCATAGAAAAGGTCACAGGGTCATATTCACTGCTGTGGTGATTGCATTATGGGCAACTGTTCTGTCTTTAGTTATCAATTTCAAAAAGTTACCAAATTGTCTAATGCTATTTCTTTTTGTGCTAAAGAGTTACTAGTAGAGAATATCTTGCTTAACACTTGAAATTTTCCTATTTTTGGGAGATAAATTATGTTGCCTTTAAGGAATAGAAAAAATGGAGCTACATAATATAGTGGCATAAAAAGGTTCATGCTAAATTTTTAGAAAGGCTATTCCATGGGAAAGAGGTGGAGCATTGGTTTGACCTTTCCTGTATTGTGCATAAACTTGATTTCTGTATGTAAGTGGGGTCGTTGTGCTTCTGAATTATGTATCTTTGCATACCAGTGGTCACTGGTTTCTTTGTCAGTCCATGTTCTTAATTGCCTGGTTGGTGCATAGTGGAAAAAATTGAACCCAAAACTGAATCAAAGTTGGTAGCATTCTTACATGGTTTTGTGTTTCTTTTTGGGTTGGTTGGTTGGCTTGGGTCTTTTCTTTTTTATTGGATTAGAAATTTTGCACCCAACAGTTGTAATTTTGTGTGCAACTACCTGCTAGATGTTAATTCCCAGAGATAGTACTCTCTGCAAAATTGTAAAAGACGCCGACAACACTTTCTGTTATGTAGTACCATGAAGATTTCCTTTTATTTCTTGTGGAATGTATTGAGTATAATGATTAGGTGGAAACAGTAAAGCAATCTGTAATGGTTCTGTTCTCTCAACTGATGGATGAAAACATACTTAATAATGTTTATTAGAAAGTTTCTCAGGGAAAAATGCTTCTATTTGATAAAATACATGTTGACTAATGCTTCATAAGTAGGAGTATGATTCTACAGCAATAACTACTAAGGACTAATACTGGTTGATTATCTTCTATTGTTGTCTTTTACCTGTTTTTTTAATTGTAACTGTAATTTTTTGCTTGCAGGTGGCAGTGTGCTGTATTTGTTTCTTTGTCATCCTTCCACTGAACCTCGTTGGGACTATTCTCGGCCGAAATCTGTCAGGACAGCCTAATTTTCCATGTCGTGTCAATGCAGTGCCTCGTCCTATACCAGAGAAGAAATGGTAAAGACGAGCATAAATGTTAACTAGAAATACTCACTTCAATACATTTTAAATGGCTTTTCTGGTGTTCAGCTTTAATGGAATAACTCCCTTTAATTTAAATTGAGTTGTGCCTAGAAGAACCACTCAACTGACATTTTCTTAACATGATTTTTCTTTTGAATTAAAACACCGTGGTTAATAGTTGTAGCAGATTTTACACTCCTGGATCACTGATTCACATTTTGCCTGAAATGCTCTTTAGTTCATGTGTAAAGGGGGTGGTGCCAACTCAGTTCCTGTGTAGGTATATTGGCACTAAAACCTCTCCTCTTCAGTTAATGCCTCTTACAGGTTTAGGATTGAGTGTGCCCTGAAGGCAGAACTGCTCTGATTAATGGTTTCCTTACACAAGCTGAGACATATTTGCAGGGTTATGGTGGGGAGAAGCTTGGAATGCTGTTCCAGTTCTGTACTTTTGTTGATGGCACAGAGCCTAAAATATTATAGGTATAAGGTTTGAAATGTGAAGAAACCTTTATAATTTTTGAAGCGAATGTAAAATGGTGCCTAGTCTCCAAAACTATACTTAGGTTTTTGGAAAATTATGAATGCAATCACTTTTTCCTATTAATTTAATTCTGAGGTGAAAGCAGCAAGCTACGGAAATTAAAATATCCTCAGAGGATTTTTTTAATAGACTTCTCTTGCTTTCCTTGTTCAGAGGAATGGAACAGACAAAGTGAAAGGAGCTCTGAAACATGTAAGCCTGTAATGTCCGAGAAGTACAGTACACTTAGTTTCTTGTTAGTGGTGGGTTGTGCAGCTCAGGTGTTAGAATTTAATTTATATTGTGACCTGTATCTTGGGAATCTGATGGATTTCTCTGGATCAGCATGACAGTTAAAGATACTTCTCTTGACAATGATGAAGTAACACACCATCAACTTAGACAAGTCTCCCTATAAATAATAAAAGAAGCTGCAGATTAAATCACTGGTTACTAGCTGAATTCAGCATCATTGCAAGTACTACAGAGAGGTCACCTTTTAGTGACAGTGTCTTCTACAGGTAGCTGGATATTCATTTTTAGCTATATGTTCGTGACTCAGTATAGCATAAAAAATGAACACTGGTTCTTATTTATCTAGCCATTATCCTGTGACATTTTCTTTGCACTTTTTGCTGTATTTGTAGCCATCAATAGCACTGTGTTTTCACTGCCTGCATTCAGGGCTAGTGGATGTCATGGAGCTTGATTGCTTAGGCCCTTTTTGTCAAGAAAGATTCTTTCTGTGGCCTTCAGGCTGGTTAGAAGGCTAACCTGATGCTTATTGGTGATACGCATGAGACTCATGTTTTGTTTCAGCTTTCCCCAAAACTAACTTCTTATTTTGTCCATACATGTGACATTTTTGAGGGAGTCTTTCTAATCTGCTGGTATGAGACAGAAATGTTCTTGTTAGCATGCCTTTTAAACAATGTTCTGTGCTCTTAATATGTTTATAAATGAAAAATTTCAGTTGTCCCTAAACTTACCCTAATATCTTTCAGGTTCATGGAACCAGCTGTTATTGTTTGCCTAGGTGGAATCCTCCCTTTTGGATCAATTTTTATTGAAATGTAAGTATGTCAGCTGTTTCCCAGTTTGATTAAAAATCACAATTTAAGTTAAAACACAATATCATCTGCGTATTTTATTTACTCTCTTCAGGTATTTCATTTTTACTTCATTCTGGGCTTACAAGATCTACTATGTGTATGGCTTTATGATGCTGGTTCTGGTTATCCTCTGCATTGTGACAGTTTGTGTGACCATCGTTTGTACGTATTTCCTGCTAAACGCAGAGGATTACAGGTGGTAAGTGTTGCAATATTTTCATACTTAACCAGATTGTGAGACTTTTATAGAAAAGTGGTGTTTCTTCAGTCTAGATGGGTCTTTTCCAAGTGCATTGTGCATCTTCTTGGGAAGCCTTTTGGCTAGTTGTATGATGGACATGTGTGTTTACTTTTAGGCAATGGACAAGCTTTCTTTCTGCGGCATCAACTGCGATTTATGTTTACATGTACTCCTTTTACTACTACTTTTTCAAGACAAAGTAAGTGATAGTTTTCTTGCTTGAATATCAGATTACTGTATTGCCAAATAAGTTTTATTGATAAAAATGGGGGGAACACCTAGCATAAATTTCTCTTTCTTTTTCAGGATGTATGGCTTGTTTCAAACATCATTTTACTTTGGTTATATGGCAGTATTTAGCACAGCTTTGGGAATAATGTGTGGTAAGTTCCAGATATTTTGATGGTTTTCTAACTTTTTTTTTTCATATTTCTGACTTTAGTTCTTGGTTTTGGTGGTGGAATGTGTATGTCTGCAAGATCTGCTCAAAATGTCTTGAAGAAGAATCAAAAGGGGTTTCTGCTTATACTTGGTTCCTGCCTTATATAGGAGGTTCCTGTAGATTGTGTCTTCTGATAGGAAGATAATTTATGTACTGTGCTGGGAATTTCACCCTCTGTGCAAGCTCAAAAGACTCAGTATTTGCAAGAAATCCTGCAAAATAAAATCCGAATAAAGTTGAGACCATGGTAACATTTTGCTTTGGATTTTTTACTGTCAACCAAGACAAGGAGCTAGGTGCACCCATTAAGGCATCAGTGACAGCACAATACTGATGACAATACCATGTGTATCTTGTGATATGTATATATGAGGGTGAGCAGAACAGAGGACTGAGAGCTTCAGGATAACATTTGAGAAATAAGTATTGCAGTATTCACAGGTGAGGAGAGTGCAGGGTGTTCCTGTGTGCAGCTGGATTTCATTGCTTTTTAAGATACTATTTGACAGATGTTTAGAGAAAAATATAGTTCATGACAGGGAGGTCTTCCAATAAAGCCAAACACTTGTTCACATGTAAATTTATTTTTATAATTTCCTTTATGAACTTCAGAAAGTGTTTCTTGATTCTTTTGCACTTTTCTATAATGTTGGGGGGGTTTTGAGTAATTTTAATTTAATACTTCTTAGCAGTGAATGAACAGTCCTATAGCTAGTGGGAAGATATCTTAGAGTTATATTTGACACACCAGATATCTTACAGGAACTTAGTTCTGCAAAGTATACGTTTCTTGATATCTCAAGAGGATGGATAATATCACAGTGCTTTATAAAGAGGGGAGGGAATTCATCACTTAACAGCTGAGTACCTGTTCCCTTTTCTCTCATACAATGTAATTTTGCTTCATCAGGTTCTTGGCACATTACAAGACTTCCCTGCTGTTTTGGTAGTCTTGCAGCCATTTTTTTTCTTTAATAGGCTTATACTTTTCAGCTCTAATGTTTTGTTTCTAAAGTGCTCAGGCGAGTATTGATTAAAATGTCTGTGATGCAGAAGCCAAGCTTGTCCACCAGTTTCTGTAGTTAAAATGCATTTTTTAAAACACAAAAAAGGAAAATTGTCAAATGCTTTCTTCTCATGGTAGGACAATATTTGATGGAATATTAGAGTAAAATGCAAATTTCTCAAAACCAGAAAATACTTCAGCACACTAAACTTTATTTCCACAGCTCTATTGAGATTTCTCTTTTTTTCTTTTTAAATGTGTTGGAAGAGAAGCTGTGAGATTCCTTTTTACTGAGAAGTGCCATTTTCAGCATGTGGAGTGGAGAAAAAAAATCCCCTGTCAAAAAGCATTTGTGTAGGGAACTTGCAGCCATTGAGGTCTAACAAAGACATTTGTGTTAAAGAATTGTGCAGTGTGTGTGCTACTCACTGTAGGTCTGTGAGAAGTGTGTGGAGCTGTTCTTTGGAGGCTCACACGGGTGGGCGTGTTGGGTATCACAGTTGGATGTGAGATGAACTAGTTAGGGCCCAAAGCAGCCACAGGGAAACTCTCTGTAGGCATGGATCATCCAGCTCTGGGTTTAATGCCCTTGACAATGCCTACTGAACTCAATCCCACTTGTCGTGGGATGCTCTAATCCACAAAGTTTGCTGCTCTCTGCAGAGCGTCTCAGTTCTGGGACCAGAGAGTAAGGAGCCTGTGAGAATTTCCAAACCTTTTGAGCTCCTCATGTTGCCCTCTTAGTGGCAGAAAAGGTCATTTCCCAACTTAGTGGAAAGCTTAGGAGCTACATAACGTAGAAAGGCCTCTTGCAGTACCACACTTCAGCATTCAGATAAGTACTGTAAGTATACTTAAGGAGCTTTTTTAAAAATTTGATGCTTACAAAGTCACAACTGAAGTAATTGGTAATTGGTTTGCAGTAATAGATGGGAATTAATGTCTTTTTGCTTTGTGGTTGCTCTTCCTCACTATTTGGATTTTTCTTTTTATTTAAAAGCTTGTTGTTCTGCTGAAATATGCTTGTAGTCAATTTATGCTAAACCTATATAGGTCATAACCAGGTTATAAATATCATCTGGTAAGGTGTTTAATAAATAAATAAAATATTTGCCTTTACTATATTTCTTTTTATTCAAATGAGCCAGCTGCCCTGCATTTGAATCAGGAGGACATTCTTTAGTCCTCATTGCCCAAGGTTTCTGCCTCCCTGCCCCATGTTTTATTCAATGCTTGTGAAGTAGCCTTGAGGCTTAACCCCTGCCTTGGGTATTGGCCATTAGTGGCCTTCATGGATAAGGCACCTCTCTGATTTAGAATAGGTTGTGATTTGTTTATGGGGATGAGAGCTTGTGGTCTCTGGTGACTCCTACTCTCTACTCCTCCCCCTCACTTCCACCTCATGCATTGTCTAGATCCCAAGTGAAACACATTAGTGCTTTGTTCTCTCAAATCTCTGTGATACCTGGCATCACATCACTAGAGGAACTCTTAAATAACAAATTCTGGAATGTATCTCAGTTTAGCAATGGAAGTGGGCATTGGATCTGTTGGCAATGTTTACTTCAATGGGAAAAACTTGATGAGTCTTAAAGCAGGAGTCCAGTGCCATTATTGTGTTCATTTACTTCATAAGACAGAAGATTAATTTCTTGACAAGCTGCAGAAAAATCTGCATGTGCTTCTGTATGACTCCAAGCTCACATCACCTCTTCACAGCCCATGCTTGGGTCTGTCTGAGTGCTGCACTGGTCTCTCCTTGAACAGCCAGGCCTTCCTCCTGCTGCATCCTCAGCTTGCTTGCAAGCAGCAACCTGATCTTACCTGTGCTGTGCTTGTTTTAATTGAACTCTACTTTGCCCAAGTTAGTAATGCAAATCCCTTGTTTGCTGGCCAGTGGAATGGTTGCCATGATATTTATACACCTTGGAATGCTGTGCTGTACAGAAGCTGAATCCACAAGCTCTTCTCTGCTCCAAAAACATTGGGATGATTTAATATTATTTATTTAGGTTTGCCTTGTGCAGATTTCTTGATTGAGTATGAATGTTGGGCTTTTGAGGGTCTAAAAATCAAAACTTTGTGACAGCTTAATGTCTGACTTCATAAATTATCCCATCAGTCTCCAAGATGTAAAGAACTCTGAAAGATCTAAATAATTCCATAGTCAAAAATGCCAGCTGCAGGTCTGTACAGCTTTAATATGTAAAGGCAAAACAACCACTTTATATTTTTACAGGAAGGTTTGGTGTAAAAATTATACCATGTGTTAGACTTCTATATTTAACATGTCTTCTGCAGTTCTGGTGCATCCTAATTCACTGCAATGCTTTGTTCTAGGCTTTCTTCATTGCTTCAAGGAAGGAAAAATATCGTTTCCCTTAAGAGTATTCTTTACCAAGCATCCAAGTGTTTAATGTTAGGAATTCTCTGTAGTGATTTACAGACCCTGACTTCTCTATCCATCCCATTTTGTATGGCTGTGTTGGCAGTCAGACAGCAGTTGTCTTTAATTCTTGCCTGATTTTCAACTTCACTTCAAACATGATGATTAGCCAAATTGACTTACTCTCATTTTGCTTGGAAGAGATGAAGACATTCCCTGCTTATGTTGTAAGACCACAGTATTTATTGAGCCTGGCAAACCTGAGGTTCTGGGTTTGACCAGGTAGGTTGCTGAATCTTTCTGAGAAGAGGCCTTAGTCCAGTGCATTTCTTTAATTTTTCTGGATGTCCTTAATACTGCAGTATTTTGGGTTTATTATAAACTGTTGCCCCTATCAAAAACTCAGTGACCTGTGCTTTTATTACAGCTGTCACAATGCATATTTTCCTCATGACTCTTACTAATTTGAAAACCACAGGTTGCAATTTCTTTAACTACTAACTGCTACTTGTTAATGTCTTTGTACAGACCTCCTTGGAGTGTAAGACTCCTGGGATGGGGATCTATTATTATTTGTGCTTTGTGGGAGGGGAGAAGCCATCTGCCAATAAAACACTCATGCAGAAGGCATGTAACTTATAATAAAAACCCGCCCTCCCATCTACCTTCCCTGCAGAGTGGGTGATTGTATGTTTTTTACCCTCTGCTCAGAAAAAATGGACTTGGTTATTGGCAGCAGTAGGGGGGCTGCTATATTTATCAAGGCCAAGTGAGCATGGCCTCTTGGTAAGATGGCTTAATGGATTTAGATTTCTAGACAGGGGAATTTCCAGCCATTCAGGGGGAACATGGATAATTAGAACGTGAGAACAAGTATTGCAGGTAGGGAGGTTTCTGTGTGCAGAGTATGTGTTTTATGTGCCTCTCTCTGTTTAAGTGTGTGTAGTTTACACCATTGGCTTGTTTTGATGATCAGCTCTAACATATTCTGTGGTTTTGGTTTATTTTGCAGGAGCTATTGGTTACATGGGAACAAGTGCCTTTGTTCGTAAAATCTACACTAATGTGAAAATTGACTAAGGAAATAAGAAAATTGAACTATGGATCAGCTCCTGTTCTCCTGGGGATGAACTTGCACAGCAAAAAGCGCGAGAAGAGATTTGGGTTTTAACACTGGGCACTCTATGGGTCTCCATTTTGTGGATGGCTTAAAGTAACATCTATTTCATTGATCCTAGGTTCTTACTGACTGCTTTCTCCAACTGTTCACAGCAAATGCTTGGATTATATGCAGTAGGCATTACTACAGTACGTGGCTAATCTTTCCCCCCCAAAAAAACCAACATCAAAAAAACAAAAACCTAGCTCGTTAAAGATGAATAGACTAGCTCTCTTCAGTGAAGAGGACAAACAGTTTGTTTAAAGCATTTGTTCCATTCAATAAAAAGAGGGAAACTTGGCTGCTAAAACTACTTGATTAGTAGTCTTCCTGGTACTCAACATTTCTAAATAATGTAAAAATGCTGTTCCAGAAAGATTACTCTTCTGATTTTTACTGCCATTGCCAGGATAGGAGGTATGTTTTCTATTTTCAACTCCAGGTGCTTTTTGGTTTATTTGCAATATCAACTACCCTACACTCATTTGTTTAAAAAATAATTTAAACATATATAAAACTCCCATATGCATGTAATATATCAGCTGTTGTTCTAGTTGGACCAACTTCCCTTTATTTATCTTTAAAGTAGTATCCAGTTACATCTTAAATCCATCCAAAGAAAATACAGTCTGAAGACGGGATGTGTTCTCTGCAATGCAATTTACTGTACAGTTAGAAAGCAAAATGTTAAATGAAGAGGATTGTTTGTTTTTTAATAAACACTCTGAGGTCTAGATTAAAACAAAACCAACATTTTAACTGAATGTCTAAAGTGATTCTCCTTTTTTCCAAGTTAGTCTTGCATTTTTTTTTTTTGGGTTTGGGTTGAATGAAGATTTTCCTTTAGACATCATACGAGGGGTAATAAGTGTATATAACATTAAATAATGTAACTTAGGTGTAGATCCCAAATGTATTTGGATGTACAGATTTACTACAGAGTCCTTTTTCTGATGATTCGATGTAAAAATGTGTGAATTTGGGTGGCTTTTTACATCTTGCCTGCCATTGCATGAAAAGTTGGGGTTTCTTCACAATATGTGTATGTCATGCTTTTCTGTTCTATTTCTCAAGCTCTTACAGGAATTAAATTTGTAATTTAGAACATTTTAATTTTTGTTAATCCTATCTGAACACTTATGTAACATCAAAAGCACAGTTGCTTTAGAGTGTTCAGAAAACTAAAATAAACTTTTCAGACAAAAATGTTTTGATTGTGAAAATAGATGAGTTTGCAGTTGAGAATGTTTGAAAAGGCAATACTGCTGAGCACCAGTTTCTGTATACAATATTAGTGTGGTTTTCATCTATCAAACCCCCCTGCTTTGAATTCAGAATTTGCTTACAACTGTATACAACTCCAAAGTGAATGATCAATCCAAAAAGATTCTTCTTGGCTATGGAGAAGTGTTTTGTGATCCAGCCAGTGTACTGGGAAAAGTGGGGGTAAGTGTGGACTGAAATAAATGGGCAAATAAAGGTTAAGTCTTTCTAATATGACTGTTAATTATGCACTGTATTTAGTTAGAAATATGCTGAATGTGTTTGTGACAGATTTGAGAGCCACTGGGCTTGATTTTTTCATGGGTTTTTTTAGACATCTGCCATATAGGGATGTTTTCCTCAGTGTGGCTGTCTGAAATAGAGCATCTGCCATGGAGAAGGAAACTTCCTGAATTTAAAAAATGAGCCAAATATTTGTATTGATTAGCACTGTACTGTTTCTATATTAAAAGTACTGATAATGCAGTAGCCACAATGAGAAACATCCATGTTTAGCTTGGCTGAACTGTACAGGTAGGTTAATAGTGGGAAGCAGTGCATCCTGCCTGCATATGGCTTCTGAAAAGTATTACAGCTTTCAGCTTTGATTTCCCTGGCCAATTTTAACCAATCTGTCAGAAAATAATTAAGTTTTGCTTCAAGTGAATCATTGGTGTCTGTAGGTGAACACTCCACTGCTAAATAGAAATTTATTTTTTTTTTAGGTTTTTGGAGGTTTTTTTAGTTTTGAAGTACAGGCCAATTTTAAAATGAGCTTATAAACTGGGTCAACAGTTAGTTCATTTTTGTTCCAAAACATGGAGACTTAAAAAGCAAAGAAGGGATTTTGTACTAGTACTTGTTCGTGCATACAGCTGTGGGAAGCTCTCTTTTCATCCATGTTCTTCTAAATCTGAAGTGAGAAGCCATTATCTTCACACAATAAATACATTAAGTACTCTGCCAAGATAAAAGTTTTTTTAAAGGGAATGTTTTGATAATGGGTCTGCTTCTCTGTTTAGAGCACTGCTATGTGATTAGTCTATCAGAAACTTCACTAAACCTTCTGTGAATTTCATTTAATCACTTTTTAATGCCACAGGATGGTGGGCTGCCTACTTGCTTTTTCTGTCCTCTGGCATTACTGGCTTTTGCATATCCAGACAGGATTGTATATCTTCTAAAATGACATTGGAAAGATACTTACTGCACAGGCATTGCTTTTGTTTCTGCAAGCGAGTTCCTCCAGAGAAGTACTGTGTTTAAATAATTGACATTTTTATACAGCCACCCTAGCACATAAGTTGGGAGTTTGCTTTGTTTTCCCCCTTTTGGTTTCTGAAGGAGTGCAAAATGTAACCAATTTTCAACAGCTTGTCTGTGGTTGCTGTTTGGGGCAAGGCTGTTTGCTCCCCTTTCCCCTCCTTGCCCTCCTCCCCAAAAATGTGGGTATAGCTTGAACCATCTTGCTTAATAGAAATTGGAAGCTCTCTGCTTAGATGATGTAGTCCTTCCTCTTTTATGGAAGAAATAAAGATCTTACAGACAATACTCCTCTTACCATGGTTGTTTCTTAAGAGTTTTTGGTTCTTGAATTCAGGCTTTTTGATAACTGTTCAATTGGCTGCTCAGTGCTTTTCTTCCCACTTCTTGGTACAGGGGCCAGGGATTTGGGTAAACAGTTGCATAAGCAATAGTCAGTCTTCACCAAATGTTTGAGGTAAATAAAATTGTAAATATTTCCAGTTGAGGCAGAGTGCAACATAGGAAGTGCCTCTTGTAATCAATACATGAAAATATATGGTGAATGCTGGATTGGAGGGAATGGAGCCTGCAAATAATCATTACATTATGTTCTTTTTGATGTCTGAGTGTTTTGAAGCCACAATGTCTATTAATTCCTCTCCAGAATTACATTCCAAAGTGTATAAAGGGCACACAAATTGTTTTTGTAGGATAGTCCTAGATGTATTTCTTTAACAAGTTTGTGTTGAAAACAAACCCAAAACACTATCACTTTTTACACTTCTGGTACTAAAGCAGTAAAATTGTTAGCACATTCTTACCACTGTCATTTCAGCAGAGCTAACACAAATGAAAAGGTTATGTTTTGCTCTAAATTCAACATCACCAGCATCTAGCCCAGTTTGCCCAATGAAGTCTATATACACAGCTTCACTGAAGACAGCAACATTCTGTAATTGGGAGTGCTGCAGGAATTTCTCTACTGGAATGTGTCCGGAAAGCATCAGCTCAGGACAAGCCAAGTCTCCTCTCCAGTCTGTGGGCAAGTAAACTGAATAGTTGGAGCTGGAGTTTGGGGCTCCTGTTATCTTGAATGAATTCTTGTCTCTGCAGCTTATGGTTCATTTCAAGTCTGTTGGAACTGTAGATTGACAATTCCAGTTTTGGATCCCTTGGATCTTTTCCAGGTTAATGCACTATGGCAGGGCAGCCCTGCAATAGCTGCTAGCCCTGCTGCCATCTAAAATCAGTGTCTCCAGCCAGGGTTAGCCCTGAAGTCATGAAAGCCCCTGCTGTTGTTGGATTTCTGTTGGAATAAAGCCACACTGGAAAGTGTTGGAGCAGTGTGTTTATGGTTTGCATTCTTCAGGAGCGTCATATCTCATTTTTAAAAAAAAGTTTTGGTGCCATTTGTTTTCCAAAACCTTTCAAGGGAACATTTTCATTCTGCTAAATGGCTTCAGTGAGAAAATTCTCAAAACTTGCCAAGGAGACATCTGCATCTGCATTCTGCATGTAGTGAGCTTTTATCCAGGAATGCGTATTCAGTTCAGGAAAGGGGTTCTTCCTTACTTTCAATTCAGTGGTTCTGAAATTTTTCTTCCAGTTTTGGGGGTTTGGCTTGTGCGGGGACACTGTTAAGATGATAGAAGGACCCATGAATCTGGAAGACTGTGTGTAGTTCTTGGAGAAAATCACTTTAAAGGGCAGAAATTCATTTATATTTGGTCGACTAACCTATTTGAAAGGCAGACTTTGAAACACATATTCTGTTAACAATGATATTGCCCCCAGCCCTGTACCAGTTACAGCATTTTTATTTTCATCAGTGTATTTGCCACAGTGCAAGGCTTTTGCCAAAAACCTAAGTACTCCTCTGTGAACAAGGGGATGATGTTGCCTGGTACCAGCATTTTTGCCTTATCAGTGTATGGATTTTCTCACCAGTCTTAATAATACAATACAGAACAATTTGTCAGTTATCTCTGGAGGTTCTGCCGTGCTGAGGCTTGTTTTATGATGAAAACCAAACCCATGTGAACTTTTCTTATGTTCTAGCTAAGTCCTCAGGGCCACGGGCTTGGAACGTTCCAAATCATACCTTCACAAACTCATGCTTATCTTTCAGCTGGCTTCGGGTGACTACAGCATTCCAGAAAACAACATGCACTTGTAGAATTGGGAGTTAATGTATAATTAACAAACTACCTAATTTTACAGAACTGTTGTTTTCAGGTTTTCCTAATACTATGAAATGTGCTTACCCATATGATGCAGTGGTTACCTAGATAGATTCCAGTTCACCAAAGCCTGGACCTAAGTCCTATAAACTGGAAATGCTGGATCTGGGTGAGAAAGCCAATCTCCAGCAGTTCTGTGTATCAAGCTGCCTGACCTAGAAAAACATGCTGCAGTTAGACACCACACAGTGTGTCATTTTTTTTCCTGAACCCTGTGTGTCACAAGCTTTTATTTGGTTTCAGAAATGTTTTGAGAGCTATAGTAACTTTTTCTGAGAAGCTTCCAAACAGGGCTGAGAACATCATGTGAGACTGAATTCAAGGAACCTTTTGTGGCTGCTCATTCAAAGGTTTGTGTCAGAAATTTCAGACTTAAAACACTAAGCAAGACACAGTAGTTTTCTGTCTACTAGGCATGTAATTCTTTAGATTTCATTTTGTGCTGTTTTTTCATTCTGAATCACTTGTCTTACCACTTTATTGGGCTGAGAAAAGTGGGTTATGTAATTAACTTAGTGTGTGGCTTCTCTTGCTCTGCTACACAGGAGTAACTACAAGAATAGGGTGGAAATATTCTTATTTTCTTAATGTCTGGCCAGACATTAGCAGGTGAATAGTGAACATTAGCTACTGTTTGCTTTAAAAAGATGTGACAGTTTTATAGAGTCAGGTACCCATTTACATGCAAGAATTGGAGACCTGTATAATAAAATGTTGGAAGAAATACCATTGGATCACCTAAGTTCTGCATTTGGATTCTGCAGAATGGTTTTTAGTAATTTTAATTGGCAAGATAAAAAGTGATTTTTGTTGAGAATTTTTTTCCATTTATCTCGCTGCCAGAAAGTGATCAAACACCCACCTGTGTCTGAAGCTAAAATTACCATAATTTTTAATTATGTGTATTTTTAATTATGTCAAAATAATGAAAAGGGAAATCACTGTTCCTGCTTTTAGTGATCTAAGCAGTAAATTGTAAGATGAACCTATTTTTAGTCATTGCTTACCTAAGAAGAGGAAATACCTGTGTGTTCTCTGTGGTTTGGATGAAGATGTTACCATAGTTAAATCTCTGTACAGAAATCCTGTGTAGAAGCTGTAACTGGGAAAACTCTCTAAGACAGTTTTTGATGGAGCAACATCTCTTCTTTTCTGAGAGATTCATTAAATTCTACCCACTTGTCAAACAGCCTTAACTCAGGTAGCATATGTTCCAGCTTCAGTAAAGGATGCCTGCCTGTGAACAGGGAATGCAACTATCTCATCTTCATCTCATAACAGAGGATTGGAGATATGGTTATACTTTCCCAGATTTATTCCTCTGCATAAAGAGAAGGGGAAAAAAACCCACAAAAAACCAAAAAACCAAAAACAACAAAAAACCCCAACAAACAAATAAAACCCCCAACTTTTCCTATGGCAAAAAGTACTTTGGAAAAACCAATGGATTCAGCTCTTCAAATTTTTAACAGCAGATGCTTTTCCAAAGATGTTCCCATGCCCCTCTTCTTAACCTTGCAGCAGAGATCACCAAAACCACCAGCTTTGCTCAATGCTTTCCAAGCATAACTGACTCCTGTGTGAACCCTGAAAATGGAATTTAAGTGAAGTAATGAAACATTAGTTTGACATGCCTCAGTTTGGGAAACAGTGGTCAACCCAAAATTCATGCTTCCAGTTAGGACAGATTTCTCTGCCTGCCTCCCAGAGCTTGTCCCTATGCAACTCAAAATTACCCCAGAAGTATCTTGGTTTTTCTCACATAGTTCAAGGATTGCATTAATTATGGGAAAAAAATGTGCTTTTTCATGTGGGGTGACTTCAAATCCTTCCTGCTGCTCATTGGGTGAACAAAAAGGAATTTTCCAACCATGGCTTATTTCTAGTTTCTTTAAGTGTCACTGTCTGTTATAACAAGGCTGTTGTTAATTATACATTGAGTTGTTAATGCACAGGTGAATGTGCCTGTGACTGCAGTGAGCTCTGTGCAGTGGATTTCAGAACCCCTGGAACACATTTAAGCATGTATGTGTCAGCACCTTAAAAGATTCCTTTTAGGCAGCAAATCATTTAGCCTTATGGGAGGTACTTCCTGGGTGGTAATGCAATAAACTTGATAAAAAATTACCCACTCCCAATTTACTGCACAAGAAAGTAAAATAATGATAGAAGGAAGAGAGAGCAGGGGTTGATACTTACCACCTGGATTTGTCTGACTACTCAGGGAAGAAGGGACATCCCAAGAGTGGTCAACTCTATGAGTGATAAGAGGGTTGAGAGCAATAGACTGCTAGATATAAACCAGTCAGAGAAAAAAGGAGATGGGGAAGTGAAAAGGTTTTGTCAGGGTTGGAAGCCTGTGATAGTTCTGAAGAGTAAATGGGCCTCTGCTAGAGGGGGGTGAAGCCAAGGGAGGGTGATGGCTCTGCAGAGGGCCCCACGGTGCCTGTCGGCAGGGATGCAGCTCATTGGGCTACACCTACAACAGGAATTCTTTCCTACCATAAAAAGAAGCAATGAAAGAAGTTTAAGGAGAAGTGAGGGGCACTAGAAATGGAGAGGGAAGAAGGAGGAGAATGGTCTGGATTCAGAGAGTTATGCTCCATCTCTCCAGGACTCTATCTGCCCTTGTGTTGGTGATGCAAATGTCTTGGTGTATTTGATTTTTTGTAAACTTGGTGGGAGCTGTGGAACCAGCAGTGGGACAGGCTCCAAGGGAGTGGTGCCTCAGTCACCTTGTTAGAATTGGTGGACCCCAAGTGCTGGCAAGAGGGAAGAAGCAGGTCTTGTGGAAGAACTAACAAACTTTGTGTGTGTTTTGGCCTCAGGACATATTGTGTGCAGGGATATTGCATTAGCACTGAGTAGCTCACACATAGCTTTGCTCATGGATGCTATTCATAAAGGGCTGTGTGCATTCTTGCTCAGTGAGACTTGAAAGGACAGTGGATTTTGTCTGTGTGTGTTGGGCAGGAGAGGGTTCTGCAAAGGAAGACTGCCTTTGACAGCAATGGATATGCATTGTTTTCTTTCCATATAATTAACTATTGGTGTCATGGTGTCTGCTAATGTGAGACTTCACTGACTTTTTAACAGCTCAGATGAAAAAGATCCTTTCACAGGGCTTTGTGTTCCTTAGTTGCCCTGATGTGGCCCTGCCAGTCAAGATGACATGAGCTTATCTCCTGAACACCAGGTAGCAGTCATTGCTCTGGGTACATTGCTTTGGCTGCCAGTTGCAAAGTGCTTGATTGTTACTGAGAACTGTTTCTGGAAGGTTTGAGCAGTTCTCATGTTAGAGACTTCCAGAGTTCCCCATAGTAGGCGACATTATTTTTTGTGTGGATAATAGTGATAGACTCCTCTGAACTCTCTCGCAGACTCTCTAATTGCACAATTAAGGATCCATATTTTAATTTGCTCTCTTCCTCCTTCAAAGCTGTAGAATGTCCTCTTCTGCATCCATCCATGTCTATTATAGAGGTTCTGTGTGCAGAAGAGGGTGGGCTCCCCAGCATAACCTGTCATGCTGGAAGAGGTTAACAAGCAGTTTCCATGTGGTCAAAAGACTGTTCTTAGTGGGTGACAGCCCAGCTTTCTATAGGGATGACAAGGATTCATGATGCTGATCAGGGAAGCTGTTGACCACCCTTACAAAGCTTCAAGCTTTTGTTTTCCAGCTTCCCATACTCTCAGAAAGTTGTATTGCCAGGACCTTTTTGCAGAGAGAAAAGAGCAGCTAGTGCTCATCCCATAAATCTAAGAGTTCTGAAACGCAGAGAGGTGATCAGCTTTTCATTTTAAAATAACCATTAAACTACTTTTCCATCTGACAAAATCAAAGTAGCAACCTAATACAAAAAAAGTAAAAGTAGTTAGTGTAGTAGTAAATGAGCAGTACAAAACTCTGGAAATGGATAAAGTTACCTTACTAAGTTCAGTCTTGATGGCTGTGTACACTTCTCTTCAAAAACCTACAGTGATGGAAACTCCTTGGTTCTTCATGGCAATTTGCTCTAGGATTTCCCTGTTTACTGCTAGAAACCTTGTCTGAAACCTAGATCTTCCTTGGTTCATTGAACACCAGCTGTAAGAAACTCCAGTGTGTTTAATTAGCAGAGCTGTTCACTGTAGTCTTCATGTCAGAGTTTGATGCAGCCTTTTTGGGTTCTGTGAAAGTTTGAAGACAATTTTAAATATTAAATGAGAGGCAGGGGCAACAGTCAGGAACAGTTTGCAGTAGACTGAGTTGCTGCTGAGGAGATGCCTGAATCTTATTGTGCCCTTTTGTGCTGAGTTGTTCATGGCTGGAGGCTGCAAGAGAAGGGACAAATTTATGGATGGCAAATGATTATCTGTCTGAGTGAAGGGAGGGCTTGGAGCCTGTGCTGTACTGGGAAATGCTGCTTGACGGTCCTGCTGTGGGAGGTTGGAAGGGCACAGCTGAAGGAGCAGTTTTGGCACCGGGAGATGGTGGTGTACACGTTCACCCCAAGAACACCCCACTGAGCTTGTACCCTTGTCAGCTCTCCTCTGCTCACCGGGATGGCAGCTGTACCCTCTCTGCCCAATGCTGCGTCTGCTGAGCAGCGTGAGCACAGACGACCAGCCTGGAAATACTGCTCCATGCTCAGCCTAGCATCTTGTCAGACCAGAGGCTGTGCTAGGCTGAGCATGCTAGGCAGTGTTGGATTCATGTGGAAGTATCCAACTGGCCTTTGTTAGATTATTTGTAAAGACGATTCAGCGCCCAGTGAGATGGCTGGGCTTTGGGCATCTGCCCTTTGCCTGCCACTCTGCAAACAGCAGAGTCATTGTGCCTGTGTGATCTACCTCCATCACAAGCCAGCAGCCCTAAAAGTATGATTTCCAGTGTGTTACCCCATGCTCTGCTGTTAGAGGTGTCCAAGATATCATACAGGCTCAGACAGCCACTAGATCAGATAACAAGGTGTAGAGTTTGATGCAATTGAGCATCTTGCATGTGATCCATCTTCCCGATTTCCCAGGCTTTGCTGTATATGGACCATCCTAAAGCCCAATTTTCCAGTAGAATAGCCTGGAAAACTACTGTGAAAAGCAAGTGAGAGTGATAAATGCACATCTTGATGTTTAGTTCCATCTTTCTTAATTTCTCCCATTCTTTAGTTTGGAGTGATTTTTTTCCCCCTCATCGTTCTCCATCCACGGTCTAACAACTCCACTTACACACGGGTTTTAAGGCTGCGATGTGAAACGTTGATTCTCCCGGCGGCGGATCAGCTCATTCTCTTCGGCTGCCCCTGAAGTACCGACTGACGGAAAATAATACTAAATAACGTCAGTAGTAACTAACCGCAATATTGATAATTTCTCCTGGTTTATTACTCCATTACCGCTCTTGGGGCTCTCGCTCCCGAGTGCGCCGGGCGGCAGCGGCTGAGGGCGGGGCGGGGCGG
>VWYP01009716.1:37850-136954 GCA_013400435.1 Pycnonotus jocosus | reverse complement strand
TCTGTAATGGTTAATAAAAAAACTTGTACATAAAACAAATGATATTTAATTGTATTTTTCATGCCACATGATTACTAATTATATCATTCATTTAAAAGTCTTTCTATTTTCAGTTTTAGCTTGGAATTTACCAGCTGGGTTTTACCAATGAAGCAGAACAGATTCGATTCCTTTCCTTTCCTTTCCTTTCCTTTCCTTTCGCACTGGCCAGTTTCGGAATATTACACAACCCAACAGTTCCCCTCCATAAGTTTTATAACTTAACTGGTGTCCAGCCATGAGTGTTCAGCAATACCAGGTGCTTTATTCCCAGTAAGCTGCCAAAGTCAATGTTTTTCTCTAGGAGTTCTCTCCTAGCTTTTGATCATCAGGCCACATCTATGCCCCAGTTTACACCAAGGAGATGCCTAGATAAAACTCTCTATGAAACAAGTAGCAAGCAGTTATTTGAATCAAGACCCTTTTTCTATTAGTAATGCACACTCTAATTAACTTCACATATTATTTGAGGCTGGGTTTGTTGATATAGACAACTTGCTAATTATGAAATCCTAGAATGTTTTGGTGCCCTATCTGCTCTGGTAACCTAGTTCACTGTAAATAGTGATTTTATCTTTCATTAAAAATGTCTGAATGATTCTATATCTTTTCCTAAAGTCTTGGGTTTGATTTTTTTTTTTTTTAAGCACAGTAGTTTTTTCAAGCGTTTCCACCACTAGAGGGTAGAGAAATACAGTATTGCCCAGCAAGTAAAAATTCCTTGCTCTGCAAAGAAAAGAACTGTTTATTGCTGTTAGGATTCAGAGGCTCCTCCAGCATTTCTTTCAACATGACTGTTCAGAGGGACTAAATGTAACTGAATACGGCTCCCAGAGGTCAATCAAACCCAGATAATTACCTCGATTGTTTGCAAAGAGTCCTCTGCCATCCTACATTTGAATATCAGTACTCACTTTCATCTGAGTGCTAAGTTTGCAACACTGAGCCCAGGTACTCTCTGAGATGGGAGAGCTGAAGATGAGCTATGTGCTAGGTAGCTTAAAATACTTATGGAAATACACAAATACTTTAGTAAACCTACTTTCATAGCAGTGTTGGGATTCTTGATGGGTAATTGTCCTCCAAATTCAAAAGTCTTGTCATCATGATAGCCATTTTTGTGATGTGTTTTACAGTTATCTGAGAGAATTTATCTGTATGCAAGATATCCCAGCATCTGGGAATATGTAGATGTTTAAAATAAAATTAAACTAATTTCTGACTATCTTGTAATTTAATTAAAATATGGCATACAATTAAAATATTGTATGTGGAGTAGCATGTGGTGTGCAGCACCTCAGGGCTAAACTCAACTTCTTGGTTAAATTTATCCTAAGGTTGATGCACTGTAATTAAAGCATCTGTAAGTTATTATTTGGATAATTCAATTCTAAGACAACTTCTTTTCAGTGAACACAGTGGAAACAAAATGCATGAAAAGGAGGATATTTTGCTACTCAAAAGATCTTTCTAACATAACCCAATAAAATTTATTCCCTGCTGAAAACAACCACAGGTCACAAAATTTTGTTGCAGACAGCTCAGATAGGTTTACCAGGTTCCTTAACTCTTCAGAGATATACATAGTGTACAGGGTGGTATTCCTCACTCAAGGGTTCTGTATGTTTTGTTCCATATATATATTTTTTTTTCTTTGCTGTTTTCTTCTATGGAGTAAAAAAAAAAAAACCTGCTCAGAAAAAAACTCCAAAACAAAACAAAAAAACCCCACAAAACCCAAAAATATTTTCCTCTGCTATCTGACTTCTTAGCAAAGAAATGATGGAAGCCAGTTAACCCTGTTTTAGAAGCACTCCTGTAATTAAAAGATAGAAAATATTTCCTCAAATTATATGCAAAGTAAAAGAGAAGAAGAAGAAAAACACATCTTTCTGAAAAGTTGAATTTTCATATATTCAGAACAGATTTTTACTTAAAGTTTGCTAAAAGCATCAGATGAAAAAAACAACCCCACTTTATTTAAAAAACATCTGTGGTAAAGAATTCCTCCTTGAAACAGTCACCTTTCACTGCCTGCTGCCATACATATCAAGAGCTTTGCTTCAGCTCAGGCAAAGAAAAACAAAATGAGAACAGACACAGGCCTGATGTGAATGAATGACCTGAACCCTGCTTATTCCATATTTCTACTATGGAATCATTTCAGTTGGAAAAGACCTCTAAGATCATCAAGTCCAACCATTAACCCAGCACTGCCAAATCTGCCACTAAACCATGTCCCTAAGCACCACATTCACACATCTTTTAAATACTTCCAGGGATGGGGAGTGAAACACTTCCCAGGACAGCCTGTTCCACCCTTCTGGTGAAGAAGTTTTCCTAATAAGCTTTTTTCTCTGAACTTTCTCCTTGGCACAGGCTGTTTGATAAGGGTGGAGGGGAAGATGAACAGCCTGACCCTTCCTATATGGAGCCTCACCTGTGTATGGAGCACTACCTACAGCCAGAGCACCACCTCTAGTCCTATCACTTGCAGCCTCTCTGTGCTCTGGAGAAGAAAGGGTCACTTTAACCTACCACAGCTGTGGGGAAAGGCTTATTCCCACCTGCTGGGTCCAGTCAGCTGCACTGACACCAGCTCTGTTCCTTGAAGCATGGCCAGAGGAAAGCAGTTGCTCTGTGCCCTGTGTGCCAATGCTGCTGGAAACAAAGCAAAGGAGCATGACACTGAGGCTATTTGAAAAGGGATGTGACAATCTTTCTGGCTTTCTTGCAGTGGATAAGGAGATAGACCCAGAGAAAGCTGATAATTTGCTCTGTGCTGTGCTTGTTGCAGAGCTGTGTTCACTGCAGGCATTTTTGCGTGACTCTGCTCACAGAGTGCCTGTTAGTTGATGCTTCAATTTTCCCATTACTGTTATGTTCTTGGCTTTGTCCTTCTTGTGGGCTGATGTCCCCAGAAAACACCTCCTTAGATTCCCTGTACTGCATTCATGAACAGATCCATGTGCATTGTGAGTGGTGGCAATGGGAAAAGAGTGGCCCTTTCCTGAGCACACACAAGAACTCTGTGCACCATCAGTCCTCAGGCACAGCTCATCCATGACCTTTTTGTGAAGTGGGCAGCTTAGCTATGACCCAGACTGGCTGAGATAACTGTGCAGAGACATCATACCTTCTATCTGTCTTGAAGTCAATGGTGTATTGGCTATATACTTGAACAGGTGTCAAAGGAAACCTTTAACTTGAGGCCATGCTTTTAAAATAAATACTGATAATATCAGGAAGGTTTCTAAAAAGCAGGAGAGCAGTGATGTGATGGTGATATTTAAAATGTACAGGAAGACTAACCTAAGGAATCCTAAGTTAGCTACATTACCAGTAAACAAACCTGATATTTTCCTTTGCAATTACTATAATCCATAACTGTTGGATTATAATCTATCTAGGGCTTTGGAAGACTTACTATAACACAGAATGAATTCTAGTTTTAGATAAAAATATTCCACAGTACCAGTGAAACATAAATGAAATGGATTAAGAATACAAGAACTGGCATATTATGATTAAGGCAGTCCTTAGTGGGCAAATGTTATTTTAAGATCTGCTTATCTGCCTAAGATCTGCCTTAGATCTAGCACAATTGACATTGCCTTTGTGACTTGGAGCAAAAAGTTACAGCTGAGAACATTTGCTCCAAGGACAGAAGAAAATTAAATAATCATCAAGACAAGTTAACCCTAGAGTGACTTTGGATTGCTTTGTAAGCTGGGTCCTTTCTATAAAAGCAGGGCATTCGCATGTTGGACTGCAAAAAGCAAGCTGACAAGTAGAGAGCATACCCTGGAAGCAATGACTGTGGAAAGGGGTAGTGACAGTGTCCTTTTAGCTTGTCATTACCTGCCAGAAAGATCGTGTAGAGAAATGATTGTGTAATCAGTGAATTTATGCACAGAAAGAAAGAGTAGCAGAGGGCTAGAAAGCTGTTCTGATACATTTTCAAAGGACTTTGAGAAACAAGAGAGCCACAGAAAAAAACCATTTTAGGATCACAGAAGACAATTTACGATGTGTTGTTTAAAAAGCCTTGATTAGAAAATGTACCAAGAGGTGACTCCTCACAAGTATGCAGGTTTCTTGGGTGGAATGGGGAATACCAGAGTCACTAATAGATTAACAAATACCAGTGGCTGTCTGCAGAATGTGGATAGATAACTACAAACAGGAAATCAGCCACCATTTTGATCTCACATTGGAACAAACTATTGAAGAGGCTTCTGTAGACTTCTCTCTTAACTTGTTCAGCTCAAGCTTGGATGCCTTTCTGCTTTAATACAGAAATAAAGGGATGAAACCTAAGGTCTTCTGGTATCTTGCAGGTCAGATTAGATGATGTAATGGTCTCCATTGACACACAACTCTATGAATCTGAAAAGGCACATATCCAACATGTTTAAACAGTTCAGTGTAGAAAAGGCAGTCTGGACTAAAGCACACACCAGGAACCAGTGTTTTTAAGCTGTTTTGCAAGATTTTTTTCATTATAAAATAAAACTCACTGGTACAGTGTAGGAAAAAAGCCAAACTGGCCTTGAAGTAAGAATGACCTTCTTGGACCATTTGTCCTTGGCAAACTCAATGCCTAAATAGCAAGTAAGGTGCTGTCTAGTCAGGGAGCAATTGAAAGCTACTGATGCTTCTCTGAAATAGTCTTTATTTACTTTTTCCAACTTACTGTGCTTTTTTCAGTCAAGTTCCTGAGCATATGAAAAAACAATTATGCCATATTTCTCATGCTAATACAAAATGTTCACTGTTAAAACAGTGTATATTTTGTTCTCCATTCATAAAATCGACTCCTTCCCCATGATTGATTTTGCAGATTAGCAAAAATATCTGAAGTTTTGGTTACAAACAAGTTACTCATTTCTTTCTTGCTCTCTTTTATATTAATATATGAATTTTAATAATCTAGTGTAGAAAATACTGAATTTTTTAAAGTCTCCTATAGTTGTGCATGTGTCACTTTATGTGAACTATAAATCCTGTTACATTCTTTACCTTTTCAAAATTATTTTGGCTGTTGTAAGGCCCTGCTCAAGAACAGGACATACTGACTTTATAAAGAGCAGTTCTTGGTTGTTACAAGATGCAGTCAGGTCAGTTGAATGCCCAAATTCTGAGGGCCTAGGACTTTCTTAATAAGATCATTTTGTGGAATGCATTTTTTTCAGGGGTTGTAAGTCTAAATCCTCCATTTATTTTCAGTGTAAGTACTAGACTTATGCATGTAAATAGAGAAATTGACATAACCTTTCTGCCTTTCAACCATCTGCAGATATAAAATGTAAGCACAGTTAGAGCTTTATGTATTGTGCTGGTGTAAAGACATTGTACAAAGGAACTCCATATTTCTTATGCTAATCCAGTTCTTATACTAATCCATATTTGCCGAGATTTGTGACTTTACTCAGGAATCTAACTTTCTGTGGATACAAAAATTCCCTGGCTTTCCTCCAGGCTCTGACTCCTCTAAGCAGCATTTCTTTCTGCAGGTTTCATGCAGTATATTCCTTAGGCAGACCTGAGTGCACAGACAGAAACCCAGACTGATGCCAGTGAGCCATTATGGTCTGTCTGACATGGCTGAGCCATTTCACATGACTACAAGTATCTGGTGGGTTATTATTGCAGACCCCAAACAATCCTCAAATTTAATGCTTGCAGATTTTAGTGTCTGATTCTGTTCAGGCACATGACTGCATAAACAGTTCAGTTGTCAGAGGCCAGGAGCTTTTGCACCTCCAGTTGATGTGAATGTGGCAAAGCAAACTTTACATGATTTCCAAAAAGGCCTCCAGTTTCTTTGTCATGCTGTTTAGAGTAGAAACACTTGCATATGCTGATTCTTCCACTTTTAGAAGCAGAAGTTTCTATCACAACAACGATGCTATGAAGCAAAATTTAGTTGGCTGGGGAATGATCTAAATGGTGTGATTGATTTAAATACTGTCATGAAATAAGGCTTGGTGAGAAAATAATGCTCTCACACACACTCATGAGGTTTCCCTATTCCAGCCAATGTTTTTCCAGGTGCTTTACTGTTTATTAACACTATTTATCTGTAGCTCTCAGATCCTTGTGTTGTTTTGGTTTTGCTTTTCCTTTTTCTTCCCAAGAATTCCTCCAGAGGAACATGTCTTTACGGCTTGACAAGCACGTAGGTGCATTCTGCAAGGATTCATGAAGACTGACAGTGGGTACAAAATGGAGAGAGGTGGTCATCAGTCTCTCAGTCAAGCTGGTGTGGACAAATAAATGATGTGCCTTATGATTATAACCTCATCTGGGTGTAATGTCTTCTNCTTTTTTTTGTTGTTCCTCCTAATGCTGGTGCAGTATGCAGTTCTCTGTCATATATGATTATATGAAAAACAGAGCAAAGATAAATGAGAGGCAGGGGAGAGAGGGCAGTGATTGAGCAGCATTTTTTTTTCCTGCCTCCATCCTATCAAGGGATGTGTTTTCTTCCCTGTTAGGTATATTTTACTTCTCTCCATACAGTAGAATTTATGTTCACCCATTAATAAAAATACATATATGACCTAGGGATATATATGGCAGCAAGTCAGGAATAATTTAGTCATGAGATCATATGTGAAGGGAAGCACATTGCTGCTGGAAAATGTTCTGCTAGAATTATGAAAACACTGTGACATTTGTATTAAAAGACACTTTATTGCAATAATACAAAATACAAAATAGTTATATGTTAGTGAGCATAAGGATGAGAAGTAACCAAAATTAGGAAGTGACAAGTTACCAACAACCAAAGATGAAGTTGGACTAAGGATAAAAGTTACTCTGAGAGAACATTTCATTTACAGGAGTGCTGAATTAATCACCGCCCTTAGCTAATGCACTTACCAGACTTTGTGACAATATGGATAAAATTGAAATTCCTTTATGTTTTTTTCTTCTTAGCATTTACATGGAAAAATGTATTATGTCACCCTAAACCCTCAACTCAGCTGTCTGTGGTGCCAAAGAGCTTACAGAACATCCATCTCACATTCTTCAGGAAGCTGTCTACCAAATTTTGCAAGACTCCTTACTGATGAAAGTAACATATTTGTTATCTGATAGTTCATTGTCCATAACCCCAGAAATACTATGAGAAATACTGAAAGAAATAAAAGATAAGCAACATAAAATGGGACGTAAGGAGATAATTGTGTTCTTTAAAACAGTCATGGGAGATGGCAAGACAGTAGAATATGCAATGGCGTAAGGCTATTTTACAAGAGGAACATTACATGCAATCTGCATTATCCTGTGTGGAAATGTGAATTCTAAATATATCATGCTATTCACTTCTTTATTAAAAGTATTTTTGAATCATTAAAGCAAAAGGGTAAAATTTGGCCAAAACCCCATCTGTAAGGTTGTATAGAGATTGTCTATCCTAGCAAGGATCAGAGACCAATGTATGCTCCATTTGCTGGATCTGCAGTTGGTGCTGTAACCTCACAATACCTGAGGGCTGGTTTTGTTTTATTTTTTTTAACTTCAAATTAACTTCAGACTTCTCCCAGACACTGAAAGTTGAAACTGCTGGGATATACTAAGTGTGGTCCTCTGGGTTATCTTTCAGTTTAATTACACTTGAAAGAAATCCAGTTTGTGCATGCCAGCTCCACTAACAACTTCATGCAAAATGATGCACTGTGTACAGAAAAGTGCAGGGGGAACTACTTCAGAAGAATAGATATATCCATTAAAAGCATAACCATGACCTGATCTATTGATGGCTACAACACATGGGAATGTAGTGCTTGCAAGTAACAAACTCCTATATCCTTAAATATGCAGGAGATATTTCTAAATCAATGCCCAGTTTTATGATTTCAGAACTACAACATGCTTACAACCCCTCATGAGTTCACTTACTGGATAGGAGGGAGCTATGTGGGAAAAAAAAGCATGTTAAGGGTTACAGTCTTATGCTGTCAATTCTTCTGTCAGTTACAGAATTGCTCTTTGTAATGCTAATTAAAACAAGGAGCCTCAGTGAAATGCACGTCTCTTAAATGTATTAGTTCAGAAGTATCTGAAAACAAACTAAATGCTGAGCTGTCCAACTTAAGCCCAAAACTTATGTCAGGTGTGCTTAGGTGGGACTTGACGAACTCCAGCTTGTCCCTGGTGTGCTGAGGCTGCTGCACGCCCACCTTGGAAGGCAATGGTTTCCTTGGGTCAGCACTGTGCTCTGGTGGGGCTCATTTTAGACAGTTGCAGAACTCTGCTGAACATCACAGCCTTTGGCTTAAAACTGACTCAGGTTCAGCAGCCTTGGATTGTGGCAGGGACAGGGTTTTTAGGGCTGCCCAGCACTGGGTGGGTAGGTATGTGCCTGGCACAGGAGTGCCCAGACATTGGGTCAGGGTTCTCAAAACTGCCAGCAAAAACTTGGTTGGCAAACACAGTGCTGTTAATAGATTAGAGGTTTTTTTCCCTCTCTGAACAAAGGTGCTGTTGTGGTTGCTTTAAGTCTTAACATGCTTTACCAATGCTCCTGCCCTCCCTCATTCCCAGAAGGGGATGTATCAATGATGAAGTATTTCCTGCATACACAGTATTTGTAAATAGTCTTGTGATCCTCTAGAGGGAAAAAAGATATTTTAATGACAGCTGTTTTGTCCTAATCAGTTTGATGTAGTACAAAAAAATTATGATAATCAACATACCTTATATAATTAAGATTGATTACCTAAGGGGAAATGAAAATGATCTCTGTTAATAAATAAGTAGATAAACAGTTCAAGTTCATTATTTTAACTTACAGATAGTGATTTTGTGCAGTCATCCAGGGTTTTTTAAATTTAATTTTTTGTAATTCATTATTTTAACACAGTAGTTTTCATTAATGTTTTTAAAAATATACACATGTAAAATGACAAGTAACTCTAAAGACATCTCAAGTTTACAAGTCTATTTCTTAAAGACGTAAAACTATAGAGAGACACAAATAAATTACACAAGACACTGGTCTTTGGTTCCTCTGCAAGAGATCTGAACAAAATGAAAGTGGGAGGTAGGTAATTTCAATATTTATTTAGAACTGTATATGCTAATACATGAGTAACATTTGTCCATATGTAAAATGTGGTTGAAGGTGTAAAGGAAAATACTTTTGTTCAGGATCAGGATGATGAGGCTGATACCTTATAGTAGTTTCTCAGGAAGTCTTGGGCTGATAGAACCAGGTCCTCATGGGTGACTTCAATTATCCATGCATTTATTGGGAAAACAGCATGGCAGTGCACAAGTCATCCATCAGGTTCTCAGAACACGCTGAGATCTGACTCCTGCTACAGATGCTGGATGTGCTGACAAGGAACAATGCACTGCCCAATTTACTGCTCATGAACCAAGACTGCTTGACAACCACCAGTGCTACCCTTGAACAGACTAATCACAGCTCTGGGGGGTTTAAAATCCTGCTGAGCACTCTGAAGACCAGAGGTGTAGGTTAAAGACACATGATTTTAGAAGAGCCAACTGCAATATCCTCAGATATAAGCTATATCAGGTACCTTGAGCAGTAACCATTAAGGAGATCTTTTCTCTTTCTGTCTACAATATGTTTGGTGGGAGGTGGATTCAGAATTTTTAGAACTTGCAATGAAGATAATGAAACAAAGAGTGGCATCACTCATGAATCCTCTGTATACATATGAGGTAGGTAAACATAAAAACAGAATTCCTGATTTAAGGAGAGAGATGTCCCAGGACAAAACAGTTTAAAAATGGCTTTAGGAGGGAGGCTTCTAGAATAACCTTCTTATAATAATGAGACTTATCATTAATTCAAATAGATATTGACATAATTTTATTTATTTTTAAAAATAATCATATGACATATCTGCCTGTAAAGGCAGACAATCAGACTCTAGGGCCCAGTAAGTTCTTTCCATTATCTTGTGAAAAATTAGCTGGTATATTATTAAATACTGCCAGATATTTTATATTTGTATTCAGAGCTACTAAAAATTCAGAACTGAAAAATGTATTATGAATACTGTCTAGCAGTAAAATTTTATAATAATTTCTGTATCATATGTCTGAATATATGCCACTGAAGGAAGAAGAAATTATGAAAATCTTAAGGGGAAAGATGTGCCTGTGTTCTGCAACATTAAATAAAAGAAAGAAGCTTTTCTGCCATGAGACCTACTGACAGCTGCTGCCAGAAGTCCCTACAGGAGCTGATTGTGGATTGTCCATTGCTGAAGGGAACATACAAAATGTTCGTGCAGTTTGTGCTTTCCTTTTTTACCAATGTGCACAACTGTCTAAAAAAAAATGGGGCCTGATACCTCTAAAAAGGTCCAGCCAATTTTATACTCATAGGCATTCCACTGGATTTAAAATCAGCTTAACAATTTTTAAAGTGCTTTTAGGCACAGAGCATTATTATCACCCTTTTTCCTTATTCCTTTGTGTCTCCAAAGCAAAGTAAAAAGATGTGCCCTTTTTCCCGAAGCATACAAAGAACCGCTAATTAATTTTCTTGTAGGAACTTCTCTCTCTCTCTCTCTCTCTCTCTCTCTGCTGTCAGTGTTCCTCTGTTTGGAAGGTAGTATTGCTGTTGGAGAAGAGCTGCTGCTGGGAAAAGATGAGCTCTCAAGGACCGTGCTGTGGCTGGAAAGCGAGAGTTGGCCCCAGGCCAAACAAGAGGAAGCTTCCCTGCGTGCAGAAAGATTATTGCAGATGGACAGTATGTGCTACCCAAAGAAGGCTACAATTGCTCATTGAAGTATTGGAGCAAATTAGTAACCTCTTGTAGCTGATGAAAAATTATACTCAGAAGAGAAATGCTGTAATTTTGAGAAATGATACAATTACAGTTTGTCTTTCCCTGCTGTTTTATGTGCTTTAGCACTGTCTGGTGCCAGTGAAACTAAAGCATGAGATGAGTGAGAGGAATCATTATTCTTCTTTATTTTAAGTGTACCCTGTGAATGCTCTATCTGTGATGATCTGTGGAATATATACAACTCAGACAAGCAATAAAATAAAGAAGGGTTACATTGTAATAAAATAAAATTTTAATAATTTAAAGATGAATATTAATGCATTATGACTATTAATACAGTGAAGATTAATGCCAATGCAGTTATATATGTAATAAAAAATGCCCATGCTTACTACTACTCCTATAAAATGAGAACACAAGGCAGTTGCAGCCTTGGCTCATCTCTGATGCTGATAAACACCTGATGTAGAAACTGAGGCAGAGGTGGCATCAGCCACAGTAACAGATGGTCTTTTACAGTGAAAAAGGGAGAGCGTAGATTGGATAAATGATTGTGCAAGTTGAAGTATGAAGGAGTGGCACTAAATTTCCACCTCCCAAATATAACTTTTGGTCTAGAAATTGGAGTTTCAGGTCTGTTGAGCAGAAAGGGGATGTTGCCATGTGAGCTGTTTCTACAGGTATAACAGCTGAGGCATTTCTTAAATATCCTAAGTCAAAGCTACAGAGCCAAAAATGGAACTTTCATAAATAAATCTAACTCTATTAAAGAAAAGTTACACTTTTTCTAAGCTGTTTCAAACTTTATAATGAGAGTGTGACTTTGTGTTTGCCTAAATATACTGTATCTTTTTAAATCGTGCACTTATTTGATAAAACAGTGGCCAAAGGGGAGGAATTAGGTGATTTTGCCTATTTGGAGGGAAAAGATTCAACAGACAAGCGTATAAGCCTTCAGACCTCATGGATCTCATACACTAATGTGTGTACGGGTCTAGGGGCTATGGCCCATTGCCTGCTAAGCCTGGGGAGTCTGGGAACTGGTTTTGCCAAGTCCTGGAAAGGCACCTCCTCTGGGAGGCCCAAATCAATCCTGCTCCTGGAAGACACAGGTGGCAGTGAGACAGCTCACCCTGGGCAGGCTCCTTGCCTATCACACCTGTCTAGCAGCTGTTATTGCTGGACTCTACATTGGATACAGTTTCTCCAGCTTAAAAATTGGATATCTTACAGGTGTTCCAAGGCAGCTGAAGACTTGGACTATCAAAGCTGTGTGCCAATGAATATTATACAGTGAAAGGAGTGAAAGAGCGATTATTCCCCTCCCCACCCTCCCCGAAGAATTAAAAGGCTATTTTACCACTGCTAATTTAAAGGAAAACTGCTTCCAACTGCATCCCTTGGAGGCAGACTTTAGAGGTTACATAGTTACAAAATGGCATGATAGAGAAAGAGATATATTTATTTTTATCTGAGCTTTGCTCAGAAAAAAAATACAGAATTTGATAAAAGCTTGTATTTCATATGTGGCTGCACAATTTCATGGTATTCCCCACAGAGATCATAACAACTGTTTTGTTGGTTGTAGACTTTGACTTTCCACTTTGATCAAAGCAATTCTGAACAAAAAATAAGCATTTTTCACTCCATTTGATTCTTCTGAGGTTCTGTGGGAAAAAAAAGGCAACATTTCAAACTATTATTAAAGAAAAGACATACAATTCATGAGCCTGGAAAACTCTATATGGT
Organism: Pycnonotus jocosus; assembly: GCA_013400435.1. Taxonomy (NCBI): domain Eukaryota; kingdom Metazoa; phylum Chordata; class Aves; order Passeriformes; family Pycnonotidae; genus Pycnonotus; species Pycnonotus jocosus. Next base: position 124,386 of record VWYP01009716.1, on the reverse strand, counting down.
TCTCATCATCTCATGACATGTAGCATTATTTCAAAGAATAATAAGATCTTCACTGTAATATACTGTGGCTAACCTGATTGCTACCTAAATTCCCTAAGTCTATTTGACTTTGGTTAGTTTTTGGGTCTAATGCACCAGCAATGAAACAGTTACTTTAGCATTTCCTTTTGCAGCTTTCCATTACAATATATGTGAAATCCAGATGTATTTGTTTTCTTCCAAAGAGTTACCTTGGGATACAAAATCACGGCTAATGAATCTGAGCATCTTGGATCAGATCCCAGTCCAGCCCTCTGAGAAACCCAAATACCATTACCTCAAAAAAAAACCTAAACCCAAAATACATTAAAATTGCTTTGTATGCAAAATAATTATGCTTATTGATCATATCAAAACCTATTGGTTTTGCTTAACAGGAGTCGTCAACAGACTTGAGACAGTGGAATAAAAAAATCACTGTATATGTAATCCTTTAACTATTTTTTCTCTCTTTACTTTTATGAAGCAGTTCAGAAAAAATAGGCTCCCCAGGACTGATGGTTTTGTAAGTTGAATTTTATCCCTTTATGCCCCAGGAAGTTTTTTCTCCCCACTAAGTTCTAGTTTAGACATCTGAAAAGAGATCCTTACAATGGAAAACTTGACTAAATTCTAGCTAGGTTATGACACTGCCAATGTAGTACCATATTAAAATTAGTTTTAGAAGACATTACAATTTAAAACAGAACTGCTGGAGGTAAAGCCAGAGACAATTATACAGAGGTGACAACAAACTTACTTCAGAAGGAAATTATACAAAGGTAATAAATAGCAAACTTCAGCTCCTTTCCCCCCCACCAGTACAGAGGACCTTTTCTTGTCTTCATTAGAGAATTTTTGTTACTGCTGTTTTGATCATGATGAACTGTTGCTGGTGCTGTAGCACTAAAGACTCTTTTCAAAGAAGAGCTGCTGAGGAGTCATCTGCTTGCAGTTAGGAGAGGTGAAACCTCAGCGCGTGATTAAACTCTAGCACGTACAGAGCACAGAGCACTGACCTGCTCCTCTGCCTCCTTCCAATACCTCATGCTTCCAAAGTGTCTAGAGGCTGGCTAGTCCAAATAATATTTTCCAGAGCAGAAACAATAAATCAGTGGAAAAGGCATACCAAACATCATCTTCAGCAGTTTTGGGGTATGCAGAATCCTTTATTACTGATAGGAAGTGGCTCATGCTCAGCATCTCAGTATCTTATAAAATAAAAGCTGCCATTTATTTAATACTATATTAGATAAAGTTGCACATTGTTTATGCAACTGTCAAATCAACCAGTCACTTCTTTATCTACCAAGTCCATTAACCTGCTTCCAACCTTCCTAGAGGAAACTGCAGGATTTTACATTTTATTATAAAACATATTAAAGTCACTAAAGATTTATTATTATCACTTCCAATAAGATATAAATAATATTATACTACTTAGTGCATCCTCTTGGAAATCAAAAGCCAAAACTCACACCTCTGCTGAGTGTCAATGATCAGATGCCATTGAAAGTTGGACATCCAAAGGCCTATTCTACCTACAAGTTCAAAAAGGTACACAAAAACAAATAAATTTCTTCATTATCAAACTTATTCTCAGAGATAAATCACAATATTTTCACACTTCTGGCACTGTAAGAATGGTAAGGTTAATGAGTGAATGTTCCAGAAAAAGAATAATTTGCAGTACTTCACACAGGAGTAGAAGGCAGAGGCAAAAATGCAGTGAAACAGGCTTGCTTTGACCAGTTAACTTTCACAGGGTTGCCCAACATTACAGTGTTACTTTTTTGACTTACCAAAGTGAAGTTGAACAAGGAGACATCAATTTCCAAGAAATATTTGGGCTGAACACCACCTTAAATATACCTATCATACATCCTGAGTAAAGATGTAATATTTTTGGCAGGTGACAAGTATGAGGGAAAAAAAGAAATGGTGGCAAGAAGGAGCGAGGGAGCCTTTCCTGTTTCAGAAATCTTTCTTTCATTCCCTATGTAGAACAGTAGAACAGGAATGAGGTTTTTTGTTTTCTTTAAAATATTATTATTTTCTCAATTATATTCAGTTTGAGTTCTGTGTGTGTTGTTTTAAAATTAAGTAACATTATATGCAAGCTTCTGTCCTTCACACTGGAATTCTTCACAAACTATATTAAAATTCCAGACAGATATGATTATCTGATGTTAAAGGAAATAATTTGGTTTTGACTCTTTCCTCCTACTTCCTTTGTATGACTTCAAATTAGTCCGTCAATATGGTACATTCCTTTCTGGAGAGCAGAGAACAAAAATGCAATATGGTAAATATTACATAAACTTTTGTTGACTGTAAGGCTTTTGGATCAAAGACTGCATTTTGGGCTTTGGTCATACCCATCATATTGTTTAGAAATTTCTTTATTAAAGAGGAAGAAAGATTAAACAGTACATAAATTAGAAGCAGATAATGAATAGTAAACACCCCTTAACAATTAATTGAATGTAGAAAAACTCAAAGCTTGGGGATTTTTAAAGTAGTTTTCTTTCTGCTAAGTATCCTTGGATTAATACATGTGTGAAAAACTAGGTCAAACAGAAAATTGTTTGGGGAAGATACAAGCCAGAAAGTGGTTTGGAGATGCTGGGACTCAGCCTCAGTACAGATACTACCATCCAGTGTGCCTAACAGTACACAGATAAACATATTAAAGAAGTAATGTAGTAATATTATTTGTTTATGTTCTTAACTATTACTTGGCTTTGTCAGCCAGGCACAGCCACTTCACGTCTGACCTAAGCAGACTCACCAGGGCTGCAGGAGTCCAGTGTCCCATAATGGGATTTTGGAGTTACATGAAAAGAGCCTTCTGAGTTTTTGAAGACGAAAAACAACATTTTCTGCTTTTCAAAACTTTTCCTTTTTGACTTTGTGGTGTGAGAGCACAATGAAAAGCAGAAGGTTTCGCAAGAAACTGAGGAAGCACTTGAGCATTTGCAAAGGAGTTTGAGATTTTTCTGGTGACCTTGCCTGTTGCAATCCCAGTCACCCAGAAAGACTCAAACAACCAGCAAAGCCCATGGAAAAATAAGGTACTTTTCATGCATGGCAGTCTCAGTAACATCTCTATTGTAAGGGTCTTAACTCAGAATTGAAATATAGTTGCACAGATAACCAAGATACTCAATACTTGTATTTAAGAATAAAATGGAAGGAGCTTGCCTTTTAAACAATGTCAGGGACAAAGATTTGATATTCTGGGAGCTCTGTGTGTGTGTGGGCAAGATTCCAAATTTTCCTTACTATCTGGCCTGTTTTCACTTGAGTGTCATTATATAATTAGAGTAAAATAGTCTTTAGGGCAGAGTCTGTGCTGGGGTGCTTACTGTATTAACCCACTGGGTGTGCCTGCAGACAGAGTTTAAGACACTGGAATTACAGACATCACATTTTCTAATTGTTTTCATGGTCATGGCTGTGAGAACTACCATTCAAAATCTTGGTACAGATGAAAGAAAAGAGATTTCTTTCTATTTTGGATCAAATATCTTGCAGGAAATCCTTCAGATTTTGATATGCTTGGCGCTAAATTTGTTTACAAGTGAATTGGATTTTCATTAGAAAGGAAAGACATGAGACTTTTGTATAGCTTAGGATCCCTTTAAAAATACTTGGGGCCTAATGCCTTAGATTTTGAAATCAATGAGAGTGGAGAATGTTTGGTATCCCTGGAATTATGCAGTGCTTCAAAAATTATTTAAGGTAGAGGGTTTTCTTTGTTATATTCTACATGAAAAGCATTATTTTTCAGTAGAGTCCCTTTCTAAGGAAAGGAATCATGGCATGTGCTGATGTTTAATATAAATGCAAAATGTATCCAGGTCTTAGGTTGGCTTTGTGCATAAGTGCTTTTTAATTTCTGAATGTGCTGATCAGAGAAATTAATTTTTACCACAAAAGTCTATCAAAAGAAAAACAAAACCAGTCAAATTTTATGTTTTTAAAAAGTTTATCTGAAACTTCAAATTCCTTGAAAGCCAGTTCTGCTCCTCATCAACTCTCATGAGCTTCTCCATCTCCATTTTAAAGTAATGTGATCACTATCTGCATTCATTTGTATTTGAACACAGCACTTCCAGGAGGGGAAAAGCACACTGTAGAGAGCATTTTATTTACATGGGAAACACATCTAGCTGACAGCCACAGTTGAATGACTGGCAAAGAGCCCTACAAAGACTTGCCTCCTATAATGTTAAATTGCATTGCTTTCCAGAAAAAAATATTTTCCTCCTTGTGAGACCTGCCATTTGTACAAGTCAGTGTCAAGGATGGATTTCAGCACTACGATGACAGATTTGGAACCTACAGCATAGTTTACATGTCAAATGAAATTATGCAGACATTCTTCACCTTTCACAGCAGTCATTCACAAAACACAGGAACATCAATAGATTTATAGCCTGCAGAGTTTGAAAATGTTTTGATGAACAGTGTCACACTACATTGCTCACCCCTAATATGCTCTTCCACATTTGTGTCACAAACAGAACCAGCTCAGGGCAAAACAAAATATTACCCCAACTGCTGCTGGCCTTCCCTGTAGAAGGGCAAGCAGAAGACATCAGACCCTCTAGCTGGCTTCATTTGGAAAGCAGTCAGTCTTAATGAAAGATTATTAAAAATCCCCCACAGAATGGGACAAGGGCTTCAAAACCCTGATGCTGCTGCAGTGAAAATAGTTTGTCATGCTTAGTCTGGTGGCTTGTTCTTTGAAATTTTGGGGGCAGCTGTGATTTTCTGTCCCCAGGTTATTTATTTATTTATTTCCTATTAAAGGAAACAAGGGGTCAGTAGAAATGCAACATTATGCTGTTCCTTTTCGAGATATACACATTTGCTTTTGACTATTTTGGTCATAGAATAGTTTAGGTTGGAAAAGAGCCTTAAGGTCATTGAGTCCAACTGTCAACCCAGCAGTACCAAGTCACCACTAAGCCGTGAATCTGAGCATAGATCAAGACACTCTGGAGGCTGAAACACAGTACTCCTTGGGTCAAATGGGTCTCACTGGTCCAACTTTCTCCTCCCTCCCAGCCTCTTCCATGCAATCCCTTTTCATCCATGGTCCTCAGGTCAGTCCTGTCACTCCTCAGGTTCTGTAGTAACTACCTTACTGGCTCAGGTCCCACTTTCCACGTCAAAAGCCTCAGGCTGGTGAGAGTGGTTAGTAGCACTTCAAATGGCAAGCAGCAGAGACTTCTCCTTTCTTTTAAAGAGCATCTTTTGCTTATTAAGGAAATACTAACCCTAAGATTTCATAATCGAATTTTGTGACAAGAATGCATAGTTAAGTTACACAATAATCACTGCTCTTTTAGGTTTAAAGCAATGTGGGATGCTATCCTCATCTGGATGATTTTGGAGAGATTCTTGTGGAGGCCATGCTTGACATTCCTTTTTCCCTGAATTGGAAATGTTCTTTGTTACCAGTCATTCCACTCTCAGAGCAGAGCAATATGAATATCCTTGGGGTATCTCTACCTTTGCTGCAACATTATTAAACAGCTCCTCAGCCAGCAGCTAACTCCTTCTAAAACATTAAATTACTACTTTGGTTGATAATCTTAAAAAGAACTCTTTCCTCATCTCTCTTTTTTGTTCTTGTAATGCTCAGACAGAGATTTTCTGTACTGCAAGGGGGAACACATTCTTCCAAAACCTTGGATTTGCTAAGCAGGGAGTTCATTTTCCCAAGACAAAGTGCACAAAGCCACAGTTGATTCTTGCTGCTTGTTGAAAAGATTCATGGGAAGATTAAGAAGCTCTACAAAACAATATGAATACAGCACACAAAACTGCACAAATGACATAAGATTACATTGTGCAGGAAAGATATTTAATTTAGTCAACACAGTAAAGTTGACACTACAACATGCATTTATGAACATGTCCTACTTGTCAGCAGCTTCTGTAAACAATTAGGAGGCCATTTTCAGACTAGAGATGAGAGAACCATGCTGCCTGAGTGCTGTGTGGCACTATTTTGGTGAAATTAGAGACACCTTGCCATGCACTCAGCTTCAGCAATGTCAGAGATGGGTTTTTCTACATAATACTGAAATTGCAGACAGCAGGTGTGATGCCACCATTTTAAGAGTACTATTTTGAAGCTAAAATAATATTTAAATATGCATTTGATTTCCAAATCATAACATGAAAAAAAATAACCTTGGAAATATTACTGAAGATGTCATTTAATCTTTTATCCCCAGCTTGCAAGTGGAGGGGTAGTAACGCAATCATGCTGAGTTGTAACTTCATAAAACAATTTTATCTGAACGAGATTGTTCTTGGATTGCCGCTGGACTTTACAACAAACATGAAGAAGGACAGATGAAAAAACATACCCTCTAAAATTTGACTTACACAAGAGTCTTACTTAGCATTAACAAAATCTTTTTTTGGGGGGGTCGCAAAAAGAAAACGGTTATGGAAAGGGCAAACTTGTGTGTGAGAGTTTTTGTATATGAAAGAAGGATTTATTTCTATATCTAGATGGGATTTATTTTAAAGGAGACATGCCTATTTTCACGCATTATTCAATAACTCTTGACATGCCAAGTATCCAATATTTGTATACATAGATTGCGTGAGCAGACAGAAACTCACAAACAGGCTGGCTTTCTGCTGTGCTGGAGCTCTCAGATACAACAGTCTTGGGAGAGCCTAAGCCCTACCATACACACAGAAAATACACACCATTTGATTGAGATATCACACAGCTTACCTGACTCCACCCCCCCTCCTAGGCCAGATGTTTCTCCAAGACAATGACTCCAAGAGAGAAACAGCAATTATACTGGCTATGAAGTAGTCTGTGTTGTCAGGAGCATCTCATGGTGTCATTTTCTTGCTCCATTTTGAGACTTCTAAGAGTGTACCCATGTCACACAGGCTGGAGATTTCTGTGGCAGCCAAGTAGATTTGCCTCTCCTTAACTTTGTTTGTTTTGGAGGGGGAGGAGAAGAAGTAGGACTATAAATCAATCCCTTCCCAGCCAGCTCAGTTTGTTTTTTCTTGGCCCCATCTGGGCCCCATTAGTTGCAGAGCACCAGGACTGCAATCAGCAAAGCATGGGGCACTGCAGAGCTCCTTACTACATAGCTTCAGAACAAATGCTGTTGAGGGAAATTAGGTCATAAAATAATTTCCTGAACTTGCATTGGAAAAGAAGCTGCAAAGAAGCATGTGTTTCAAAACAGAGCTCTGTTAGGATGTCTGTCACTTTTTTCCCCCCATCTCTTGGTCATATAGTGTTGAATTATTTTAAATCCCATAATTGATAAAATGGCAGTACTTTGTAATTGTGTTTGAAAGGCCTTGTTATTGTCTACAGTCATATTAGTGATCTAATCAGATGTTGGTGTCCTAGCCATTTGTGTATTGTATACTTGGATTGCTAATCAGATGCATTAGCCAAGAGTACAAAAATCTCATTCAACCCAAGTATTTGAGTAGAATGCAGAGAGGAATGCAGAACAGCTAATATTAAGCCACTTATAGTGTTTCTACTAACTGAATGGCATAAATAATACTGTTCTTATTTGAATCTAATCCACAGAACTTGGTTTTAGAAACCTGGTGTCAGCCAAGAGTTTGAGGAAGGATATTGTTCTACAAAATATACTAAGTCACTGTAAATTGCATTTGCATGAAAATCAGTGTAAGCTGTTGTGTGACATCAGACCTTGTAAATATGCTCTTGACATGCATTTAAGCCAGAGCAGCTGATCTTGCTGAAATCAATGAATTTTAGAGTCAATTAGAAGGAAACACTGGAAGTTACCTAGTCCAAGCAACCACAAATCTAGCACCACCAGCACTACAAGAGGTTAGCCATAGCTTTCTCTAGCCCCCCATCTCTTTTGATATCCTCTTCCAGGGCTCTGCATTTCATTTACGTGAATGAAAATGGTTTATGTTAATATTTTTCTTCTCTCAAACATTCTAATTCCCTCTTGCAGACAAGACCCAGATACAAAAATCTGAAGCAGGAATAAGATTTTCTGATTATCAGTGTATTTGGACTATGCTGGTATTGTATGGCGGGTACATAAATTTTACTATGGGCTTTGGCTTTATGTTTTTAGTTATTTGTATCATAGTTTGTTTTGCTTGTTTTCCTAAAATGTTAGATTGTCATGATTCAGGCAGCTCAGAAATGTTGGTATGATTTGCTGCAATAAAATGGGAAAATACACAGCAAGACATGCTTTAATTATGGCAAAACCTATTTCCTCATGTGTTTGCTGATTTGTTTAATGATCACTGCAGAGTTTGGAGACCTGTAAAAAGAATGAAACAGCATTTTGACTATTGTGTTGTAATAAATCAACAATCTATTTAAAATGTGAATTAGAGGGCTATTTTTATTATTATTTTTTTCATCAGGGCAACCTTTGGTAACTTTCAAAGAAACTGAATAAGAATGTCTAAAGCAAAGTATTAGGAATAAATGTTACAAACTGGAAATATTCATGCTAGACTTACATGGCTAGCTAATTCTGTAGGAAGAATGAAATAGTTTAAAAACCCTCCCATTGATCTCTGTGATGGAAAAAAACCCCTGTAAATTGCCCACAACTCTCTGCATGCCTTGCTTTCAGATGTTGGACTGGTAATTAGAAAAAAAAAAATCATTNAATTGCCCACAACTCTCTGCATGCCTTGCTTTCAGATGTTGGACTGGTAATTAGAAAAAAAAATCATTTAGTCTGAAGAGATTTCTGCTCATTTCCTTATTATTCTAGATGGCTATTATAACTTCTAGGGAAAAAATGGCACTTGCTATCAATAGTGAAATACCCAGAAGTAGGATTGATATTTTGTCCATAAACATCTCTCAACTCTGAATACTTTATGGAAGAGCTGCAGGACAGAACCAGTCTGAACTAGTGAATTGTTACTCTTAATACATTCCATTCCAGTGGTCAGAAAGGTCTGACCTGCCTGTTGTTAGAATAGAATGGAAAAATGAAGTGCATGAATATCTATCTATTTATGGTAGTGGCAAAGACTGAAAGTAGAACGAGGTCATTTTGTCCATAAAAAGGGAGGTATGTGGAAATGCATCTCAAGCACAAGACAGGATACTCTGGATGGCCTGTAGAACTGACATGCACTACCTACCAAAGTGGGATGCATGAATCATTTAGACTCAGCTCCTCTTGACCACTTTTCTGTCCTACATGTGTATCTACCACATGAAGTGTTATTTTTGGAGGTAGCTCTACGTATCTGTGTAATGGAACTTTTTTTTCAAGTTTGAATTAACTGGTACTGTTTAATCTGGTGGGGTTTTTTTTCAATTCTGTGCATATTTTTACAAGTGTGTTTTTCAGCTTTCTCTGACATGAGCACTACTGGAAAATGATTACAGGCACAAGCTGAAAGGGCATGCCAGGTAATGACATACACATCCTCAAGTTCAGTCCTGTTATACAAGTTAATCCTCAGTTTAAACTTACCTAGGTCAGAAAAACTAGCAGGAATCCCTTACCAGAAGACTCTGAATTAGAAATGACATGATAAACTGTTTGGGAGCATACATATGAAGAGAGGAGGTTATCTGCTTTGCCAACATCAGAACTGCCCACGAAGCATTGATTGATCACAGGATCTGTTGTAAAAAACCAAACAATTCTCAAAACAGATGACTTAGAAGGATGGGCCAAATCTTCACTTTAGGGTGAGGTTTTGATCTCATAGGAGGTTTTAGTCTTTGGGTGTTTGAGGAATGAAATAGAGAAAGAACGTCAGTGATAATTAGCATCTCCATGGGAAAGTGCATTGATTAAAGTCTAAAAAATATTTTATTTTGGTTACTTGTAATGGTTACAGTTCACAATTAGTTTCTGCAGTTTTCCTTTTCTTAGATTCAAACCTTGCTCATTTAAACCCTCTTTTAGTGAAAGGTAATTTAATGAATGCTTTGCTTTGGCTCACTCTTTTCTGCGAATGGCATCAGTTCTTGTATTCATTTCTTCTGCTTGTCTTGTTTAACTGCCAGTACTCAGGTACTGGAACACTGCTCTACAAGAGCCCACAAAGAAATAGTAATAAGAATGGACACTTTTAATCTATGCAAAGGGCTTTATTGGATTTGAGACTGGATGATGCAAGGAAGTGAATACAGGTGTTTAGGTTTATATGTACTTAGTTTCTTGCATTATCTAAAATGAAAGTGAAAAGATTTGGAAACGTTGTGAAGACTGGAGGTTTATTTTCTGTGATTACTATAAGTAACTGAGCAGGTGAATCATAAACCAGGGGTGTCCCTAACAACAAAACTCTGGAAAGGTCTGTATTGAGCTATTGTTAAGTCAGAAAGTTGTAGTTAGGTGAGAAAATGGTGGACAGAATTTGGTTACTATGAAAAATGTGTGACTGGATGAGTAGGAGTAGCCACATTGTAGAAGTGACTTTCTGAGGGTACAAACGAGGCAGTTTCACAGGGCTAAATTATGGCTTTCATTTGGCTAACTTGTATTTTGAAAAATCAATTAAAATTTTATTACACAAGTCTTTGGATATCAAACAGAACCAGCAGCATTCAAACTTTGTTGGGTTGATGAGCAATTCTTCCAAGTTGTCCTGGTTTTTGCCAGGACAGGGTTAAGTTTTTTGCAGTAGCTGGGAGGTGGCAGAGCCTGGAGCCATGTGGGCATGGCCGGATTGTTATTCTGTATCATTCATGTCAGGACAGGAGGATGGAATTAAGGGATTCTCACTTCTAGAAAAGAGGGGAGCATAGCTTGCAGTTGGGAACAAGAAGGTGGCTCATTGTCTCAAGGCTCTCCACGTGGGTTCCAGTCAGAGAGCAATTTTTGTATGTGAATCACCCTCTTTTTTTTGCATTGTTTTGTTCTTAACATTGTTGCTGTTGCTGTTTCTTATCTCATTGCTGTTTCCAGGAAATTTTTCTTATTCTGGCTCGTGATCCCTGCCTTTTGTCCCACTCACTGGGAGAGGTAGTGGGGAGGGGGCTGGCTTGTGCTTTCCACTGGAGTGGGGGTGCTGAGTTAGGGAGTGCCACAATCCTGACTTTTGCTAGGAAGAGAGCTCCAGAGGCTGCACGCTGCAGATTCAGGTAACTCAGACCCCACACAGTCAACCTCAAACAGTGGCTGGGCAGCTGGCAGCAGGTGATGGACTGGGGGTCTGCATCCCTTCAGATTGCAGTGAAATACTTTTGAATATAATCCATTATTGTCAGGTACTTTTAACTTCAGAGAAGAAAATCTGATCTGTACTCAAATTTTAATTACTATTACTTTATTTATGAGAAACATCTGTGTTTATCGCTGAGAAACAAACTCTGCTTTGAGCTATAAATCACTAAAAATATTAAAGTTTAGAACTTCCACAGTCAATTAAAGAACATGGGAAGAAATAATTAGTTATTCCTAGATTTATGATATCTGCTATCAAATAGTATATCTACTACACATGGATGAGGACTTTGTAATGTTAATTTTTTAAAAACATCTTTGTAATGTTATTTTTTTAAACTATTAGTATATTTGAATGTGGTATTTGCAAAGAAGGAATGTTTAATCTCATTTAGCTTTAGCTCTAAGAAAATAAGGCGCCCAGCCTCCTCTGTGGTCAGTGCAAATGGCATATTAAATGCAAATCCTCAGAGAAAAGGGATCTGTGGTTCCTGGATCTTGGTTTGGAGGAGAGGTAAAAAGGCCAACGTTGGCTGAAGCTCACTGTGAATGCACAGATGTAACTTGCATCTTCTTAATGTCTCTACCATAGAATGAATCTCTTTTCCTGACAGTGTATCCATATGCTTGTGTTTATCTTAGGTTAAAAAAAGGAAGAAAAAATGTAATTTATTTCACACTGAGTTTTATGAATAAAGTGGTGCTAAGACATTAAAATAAATGAAAGAACCAAGCTCTGTTTTGGTATTCTTATACATAAATATATGTTATGAAAACTTCTCTAAACTTCTGTGAAGACAACTGTGGTTGTGTTATATTGTCTCGCATTTTCCTTAGCAAGTTGAATGATTTTGTAAATACCCTTGTGCAGTTTTTGTTTAGAATTAAAATTCCAAACTCATTCACTCTAAAAATCAGGATAAAATTTCACTTTTATGGCTACGGGGTTTTTTTAATTTTTTAGAAAGATTTCTCCCCATCTCACATCAAGACGGATACCTGCAGTCTTTGGCTCCCTCGTCTAGACTAGACAAAGAGTAGAATCACTTAATTAATATACATGAGATGGTTTTCTCTACAGCAGCACAGAGATGTGATGACAGCACAGACCAGCATCCTTTGTGTAAATGTAATATCAGTGGGGAGCAGTAGCAGTAACCCACATATCTGGGGTACGTACTAGTAATATGGTTTCAGACTCTACAACTGCACATTCTGCTCCCTAAATTGTGCTAAAATATTTACACCTTCAATCCATACCTGAACAGAGAATGTTATGCTGCTGTACACTAAAATCACACCTTCATTTTGTACATGTGATATTAGTAGATAAGCCACAAAAACATCTGTGATTATCTTCATCCCAAGTACTCATGAGTGTGAGTCAAACTTCTCAAATCATGGAATTCCTTTAAAAATCTTCTAAAGTTAAGATATTATCTGGGGTTTTATTCTCCCCTTCTAGCTTTTGAGCACTAGAATTTTTATTTCCAGATTTTTCTGCAGTCAGGAGAAGGAGAAATGAACTGTTACTTTTTTATGAACTCTGAGAAACGTAATTGCATCACTTTAAGGAACTGTGACAATTTACCAGGAGTTTCAGAAGACTTTTAAGATCTGATTTCAAAGTATCTTGAATTTAAAAGCCTGAGAGATTGGTTAACATAAATACATTGCAGCTGGATTATTAAACTTCTAGACACTAATTATGTTTGAAAACTGTGTATTCTGCAGAGCAGCAATCTAATGATGGTTGGTGTTGTACATTAATATTTATTCCTAAGCATTTATCTTTTAAATTAGCCTTAACTAGACTTCGATTTAAATATATTTTTAAGGTGTATTTTGAAACAACATATGACCACATCAGCATTTATTGGTTTTTACAGGGGTTATAAATGATTGATTATACTGCTTTAATCAACACTCACTTTCTTCCTGTAAAGAGATGATGGCAAAAAGCTAGAATAGACATAAGAGAGATAAGAAAGGGATTTAATATGAACTGCAGTCACAGGATGTGGTAAGAAATATGGCTGCCCCAAAATAAAGTCCACATCTGTTCAGGTAATAGTGGCAGAAGGAGAGGGAGGGAGAAGAGGTCAGGAATGCTTCCCTAGTTACTTTAACGGGAAGCTCTGGATCTCTTTGTGGTTAGTTCAGGAAGTACCGATATATGAGGAGCTGTGACAGAACTTTAAACAAGAGAGAGTGAGCTCTGATTTTAGTAGTGACATTGGAATTTCCACAGCAGTGAGCAAGCAACCCTCCAAACACCTTGGGCACAGGAGTGGAATTTCAACAAATTAAATGTTGTGTGTGACAGCTCACCATGCAGTCAAAGGAGTATTTTCATGTGCCAAAACCTGGGTGAAGAACAAAAGGGTTTATCCAATACAAGAAATAGAACTTCTTTGGAATTTGCGAATGATTTGCCATTTTAGGCTTGCATTATCTCTCTGGTAGTGACAATTTGGGATTTTTTTTCCAGTAACAATATTGTTCATCACTGACTTGTGTCTTCTCTGAAATCCAAAGGACTTTTACCACTGATTTTAGTATTTTTTTAGTGTTATTTTAGTATTCCTTGTGTGGCTTTCGTTACATTGGAAGGTCTATTCACTTACTGATACCACTAAAACATTTTCTATGATTTTTTATTTCTTTCTCCAAAATATAAATAAGTCCATATAAAGAGCCATAATGAATCAGACTAAAGATGATCTAATTTTTCCTGTTGATATAAATGATAATACAGCTGTATAGGAAAAAGTGTATCAGCAGGGAATGAATAGCAGCATACTTTCTCACCACCATCAGATTTCCTGAGCTTTATAGTTCATAGCCCTGATTGGCTTCTTCCAGGAATTTGTTTGATCTAATTCTGAATTCATGTAGGCTATTAGCATCCACAACAAACTACCTAGTTAGATTAATTCCACTTGCTGGCTTTGGGACTGAATCCTTAAGTGCCAGCAGAGCTGTATTAACTTGTTCCTTATCTGCAGAAAGCATCCTAGATGACACTGGGAATTAAATCTCAGGAACACATATTAAACAGAAACATATTCAATGTTAATGAATAATATGCAATAATATGCTCTGTCTTCCAAAGAACTTAGTGATATCATACACATCTGTGCTCCATCAAGTCAGATGTCTGAGTGAACTGTTCAAATATGAAGATTCAAAGCCCCTGGAGTTATGACACCAATGCATGGAATTTCATGGATGTCTTCTTTATATACATTTTCATTCTCTGAGTGACAGTAAAACAAATAAAGAAGAAAACTGCAGATTTCCAGAACAGATTTGCCTGGAAAAAGCTCTGTAGCTTCTTTATTAAAAAGATGAGGCAGTTTTTGGGCTAATTTAAGACCCATAGTAAATCAAGTTGTAAAAGCAATTAAGTAAAGATATACAATACTGCACTTGACTCTTTGCATATATGAGCATATAAATCACAAAAATGGAACTGTCATTTAAACATAGCTTTTTACCAGAGCTAAAATATCCATATTCTGTGCACAGACTTTTATCTGACTTCATAGTTCCTCAGAATTCAAATTCAAGGGCTTGACATTGAAGAATTAAAGGTATGGAAGACTTGAGTGTTTTTTAATGGCAAAAATAATAGACTATATATATATATTTAACTAGACTGCATTCAAGAAAATGCAATGGTCAAAGACCTAGGTAAAATTAAATAAGAAATAGGTGAGAAAATGTTGGCTCAATTTTGGAAGTGTGGACTACACAATGCACTTTTTATTAGTATCTTTTCTGCAGATTGGGTAACCACCCAAATGACTTTCAATATGTTTTATTTCTGAAGAAGTGTCCAAGGGTAAGGGCACTGTGTGGAGCAGTCCTGTGGGATCAGAGGCAGCCTAAGGAGATTCATGGAGCCAGGAAAAGGCTGCCTAACAAACCTGGGAACCAGGGTTTGAACTGGGAGAATTTTTGGAGTAATCTCTGAAGCAATACAAGGCTGCACATGTTTTCTGGAGAATTCTTGATCACTTCTAGCTTTTTTTTTTTTTTTCTTTTCATTTATACCATACCTATGTAGCATGTAGAGACTGGTTGCACAGCAGGGAATGGTTTGGAGCTGGTGTTACTTAAAAACAACAAAACTTGCATCTTTAGTACACATGCAGAAGCAGATTTTCAGGAGTATTTAGCAACTATTTAGAGGCAAATAGTTGCAGATTTTCAGCAGCTTATTAAAAAATTGATTTGAAATCAAGGTACCAAGTTTACTCAGATGCTGCAAAAAACCCCACAAGGGACAGAACCCACCTTTAAATACCCAAAGCAAATGATGAGCACATAAACAATCCTGAATCTCCACGAACACACCTGAGCATCCATGCCTGAAGAAAACTGCAAAGTAATGCAGGACTGTGCTACTGTAGGTGCTGGTATTGACATGGCTGCTACAATTGTATTTATGGCTCCAGGAAGACCATGCAGTCTTCAAACCTCTGGGTTTCTGGCAAGGTCTCGCTGTGCAGCTAAGCCACATGCTGCTGTCCTGATTTACATACTCAGATGGCTTAAAGCTCAGCTTTGTACAGTGGTAATGATGCTGGAACTCGGAACAGGTGTGGTTCCCTTCATTCCCATGAGGTTTCCCTGTGAAGTTCTCTTTGTTGCACCAAAAAGCAGTGAAGACAAAGAATAAAGCCCAGATTGGCTTCACTCAGATGCAGCAGATGCATACTATAAAATAAATCAGAATAAAAAATCTGGCCCAGTCATTTTTGTTCTTTAGTGATCACTTTTTTTTTAAATTTTTTTTTTTTTTTGCTATTTTGGTCCTTTCTTCTGAAATTAAATGAAGTACAAAAATATTTCCCAGTGTATAAATTAATTAAATCAGTTTTAATTCCAACTTTGAGACAGAAAAAAAATTCCTTTCTTAAAATGGTGGAGGCCTGCATATCATCATTAGGAGTTTTGCCATTCATCCCTTGAGCTGCTGAATTTTTTACTTTGAAAACTCCCACAGTCTGCAACTGACAGGAGTAATAAGCCTCAAAAAGCTTGCCAAAATTACCATGCCCTTTTGTATATATTTTTTTAAAAGTGATATTTGGACCAAAGTATGCAGTGCTGCTAGGTGAGGCAGTTGTTTCTTTAAGCTTATGGACTAGAAAGCTGTTGGGGAGTGTGTTACTCATGTCTGAGCTGGTTTTAGTTACGGGAACCCAGTGCACTGGAAATTTAGGCATAACAGCATCTGGAGCTCACAGAAGTGCTGCTGAGGTTTGGCCAGCTTAGATGAAAAAACGGAGCAGATCTTTCCTTAACAATATATAAACATTTTGAGGTATCCTTGCCTGAAAACCTGTGCAACCTGATGAAGAGCTGAAATTTGTGCTTGATACTGCCTTAAAATACACTGATGTTCTGGCTGAACAAGACCTGCCAACCCACATGGAAGTATGGTTCTGTTTCGAGAGGTCCAGATCTAGTCACCTTTACATTATGAACAGTCTCACTGAAATTACTGAAACTTAACTGGAGAGCAGGACAGGATCCAGCTGGAGTAAATTTATCAGAGTACTTTGTCTCAATTTTTTAACTTATGGAAACTAGAGAAATATCTTTACAAAAATCTCTGAGACTGAAGAAGAACATAGATGGAGGGTAGTTCCTTATGTAACCTGCATGCCCATATGTTAGCTCCCACATTTTTTAAGTATCCTTGTACTTTGAACATAATTTTCTGTTGCTGCTTATGGCTTTTATTCATTGAATGTATTTTTAAAAACTTTTCTTCCATGCTCCTGGTGTTGTGCTTTTTTGGGGGGTTTTTGGAATATCAGCTTTACAGCCTTATTTGCTACAGATTGGGCAATTCTTCAATGCTGATATTGTCAACTAGTTTTCTACCCATGCAGAGAAGAAATGAGCAAGCTCCATACACAGCTAAACAGAATAGAATTTGTGTTATCTACTGCATATGTGTAACATTAGTATTAATTAGAGTGTAAATTGCTGCTTTTCTGTTTTTCAATAATGACCTATATTGGGAAAAGAAGTGCTCAGCTCAGACCTTCCTCTCAGTCCCTGATACTCTGGCAAAATGTTGTACTAATTTTGACAGAAGCTCATGTCTCAATGGCCTCATACTGTGGGTGGTAATTCCTAGCAGATTGGGGTTTTTTTACAGTTAGGTCAATGCTTTGTAAAGATATCCGAATTTTATTATCTGCTGTAGGTACATCTACAAGGCACAGCACAATGAGCACTGTGTTGTTTATTCACCAGAATTGTGATGGATTATCATCTCTTATCACACATACCAATGAGGCATCAGAGGGCAGCAGTCTTCACATTTTGGTCAGAGAGGAGCCACATTAAATCATCTTATCTGTAGCTAAAAGTAAGGTGTAGGGTAGAGGGGCGGTTTGTCTGTGTGGATTTTTGTTTTGTTTTGCTTGTTTGTTTGTTTTTCCCTTTAGTGAATATTCTTCATGTAGGACAGATTCTCATTCTGGATCAAAATCAAGTCCCTAGGTTTAGAAATCAGTATTCCTTTTCAGTGAAGGGAAATCCAGTGATGCTACAAATATACAAAAAGTCAAATATATGCCCATAAATCAGCAGATGTATGGACTCTGCATGAATTTAATAGAATACTAATTGCTGGTTTAAATATATTATAAGGATTGATCTCTTTTTCAGGAATACTTTAAAAGGTCATTTGTAGTCTCAATTATTTTATCATTTGGTCTAATTAGTGATGCAGCAAATAATATTACTTCCAGTGGCTTATCATGGCAGAGCTCTCTTTCAGTTGTTTTAAGGCAAAAGAAAAATTTAAATCAATTTTATGCCAAAATTTTTGGTCAGTCAATGATATCTTAAAAGGTTTAGCATATTCCAAGGAAAAAACCCTAAAAGTAATAATTTTCATGCAATATATCCAAGTGAATTGTTACTAGATTTTGAGGTTTTTAAAATATGAGACTGCTGTTACATGGGGGCTAAAAACACTGTAAAACAGTAAGTTGACTGAAGGTGAAAGGAATGTGGTAGTAGACACTCATTAACTTCCTTTCTATGGTGAAAAAATGCAGCAAATTAGTTTTGAGTCTGCAGGGTCCATTTAAAACTAAAAACATCTGCTCAAGAGCTGTTGAAATGCCACTCAGAATTAATTAATTTTATCTAGAGAAAAAATGCCTATGCAGTGGTCAGGAATGGTTTTGAAAGGATAAGCTAATATAAATTTGAAAGAACTGAACTGCAAAAGGAGAAAAATATTGGAAAAGACTGTTTCACTTACCTTTTTTTATTTCTTATGCTCACTTATTTGGCTCTGCTAACACAACAGAATGCCAGTATTTGGATTTCATCATTGACAATTCATGCTGACATTCCTCCTTACCTATAACAGTAATATTTTCCTATTTGCTTTGATGGCAATTTTGAAAAAATGAAGACATTTGGATCTCTGTTTGGCATGGTTTATCACATGGTAAAGGAATTGGCAAATTCAGCAACATGACTTAAATGTATGTTCATATATATATATCTTAAGACACAGGTGTTTAAAAAAATATTTCCTCTACATGCTAGAAAAAAAGTTCCTTAAAATAATTGGAGATATTTAAGGTTTGTGTCAGTGCTTTTGGCCAAACTACAATCTAGTAACTGAAA
Source organism: Pycnonotus jocosus (assembly GCA_013400435.1). Classification (NCBI taxonomy): domain Eukaryota; kingdom Metazoa; phylum Chordata; class Aves; order Passeriformes; family Pycnonotidae; genus Pycnonotus; species Pycnonotus jocosus. Next base: position 105,481 of record VWYP01009716.1, on the reverse strand, counting down.
TGTGCTCATCTTCTCCAGAATCAGATCTAAGGTATTTCTAAATAACTGAAAGTGAGTTGATTTTTATAAGAAGTCATAATAACCTCATTCACACTTCCTTTTCCTGAAAGGAAAAATACTGCTCATCCAGAAATGAGGAGAACTAGGTGAGGAGAGAGGAGACCTTCCTTTTAGTTTTTCTTCTGAATAGGAAGGCAACAGAAGTACATAAACAAATATCATTTTTTATAATGAAAAATCTCATTAATGTCCTACAAAATTACAGGGACCAAAATGATTTTAAAGATGACTTTTTTCTTTTTTCCTGTTTAGATATAACCCATACAGGCAGCTGATATGTATTTCTGGTTTCTCATGACCACTAACACTTCTGTGGGCCTGGCAGCATTTCAGTTTGAGGCATGGTGCCCTCATGGATGACTGGCATCTGAGTGTGAAAGTACTTTTGAGTCCAGGAAAACACTCACTGAATCCTTTCAAATGGAAAGGCTGCAAGCTGGTGGTCACAAAATAATAAAAAGAAAAGGTATCAAGTAGCTCTAAAAATTCCCTAGGGAGCTTATTTTCAGTTCCCCAAGTGGAAAGTTATTCAAGAACTCCACTTTCTCTCTCATTTCAAGTATGATGGGTTTGTGATTCTTTTTGTGAGGCACTCATGTGCACAGTCAAGAAGATAATGAAGCACCCAAGGAGGAACAGACAGAGCTTTGATAATTAAAGATGCTCTGGGGTTTTTTTAGTTCTCAGTCTGAAAACAGAAAACCTTGTGATTTTTGAAGCTTATAATTCTTTTCAATAAAAGGCAACAAACTTGTGCTAGAAGAGAAACATTATTATGATCTCATTTTTCTTTTGGCTCTGTTCCTACCAAACTCCCTTGTGCCCCTTTCCTATTCCATCCCAGTGCATCCTTCCGACCTTGAATTCAGACATTTTCTACCCCCTTTCCTACCATTTTCTCGTGTCAAGTGCTTCAGTCTCAAACACTGCAGCTCTTTAATAAGAAAAGCTGTCCTTTGACTTGTCTCTTTCCTTGCTGACACTAAACCTGCTTTCCCAATTCAACACCTTCCTTTTCCCTGACAGCAGCAAGGTTCAGAAAACCCTCTTTCTCATGGATTACAAATCTGTTTTAACTTCATTCCAACTGCTCACCCCTAAATTCTTCACAAATACACACACAAACTGTACTCCTTGCCTTACAACTACTCTTCCCATTTCAGTCTGCAGTTTGTGTGCCTTTCAGGGCTCTAGTCAAACAGCTCTGTGTGTTACCTGCAGCTAAATCTGCATTTCCTCTGCAGTGCTGTCTCTGCCTGCATTCTGCATGCATCCTGCAAAGAGCAGATGTACGAAGCATATTTAGCATCTACAAATCCTTTGCTGTGAGTAATAGAGAGGCTGTAAGGACAGAAGTGCTGAGATAACACAAGGAGGTTGTATGGGAGTGGATGTTGTGAACAGCCAGCTGAACATGAGCCAGCAGTGTGCCCAGCTGGCCAAGAAGGCCAGTGGCATCCTGGCCTGTATCAGGAATAGTGTGGCCAGCAGGAGCAGGGCAGTGACTGTCCCTCTGTACCTGGCACTGTCACTCATGTTCCATGTTCGGATGTGGGCCCCTCACTACAGGAGGACATTGAGGGGCTGGAACCTGTCCAGAGAAGGGCAGTGAAGCTGATGAGGGGGCTGGAACACAGTTCTGATGAGGAGTGACTGAGGGAGCTGGTGTGGTTCAGCCTGGAGAAAAGAAGGCTCCTGAAAGGAAGTTGTAGTTAGGTGAGGGTTGGTCTCTTCTTCTGAGTAGCAAGAGATAGGCTGAGAGGAAATGGCCTCGTGTTGCAGCAGGGGAGATTTAGATCGGATATTAGGAAAGATTTCTTCATGGAAACTGTAACTGTTGTCAAGCACTGGAACAGGCTTTCCAGGGAAGTGGTTGAGTCACTGTCTCTGGAGATATTTGAAAGACATAGCTTAGCAGTGAACTTGGCAGTGCTGGGTTAACAGTTGGATCTTAAAGGTATTTTCAGCCTTAATGATTCTATGATCCTGTGATTCTGTGATTCCATGATTCTATGATTCTATGATCCTATGATTCTATGATTCCAAGCCTCTTGCACATTTCCCAGGAGGTAAGAGGAGTAGGTCATTGTGACACTACTCAGCAGAGCTGTTAGCACATTCCATTTACCAGTTTGTTCAGTATGTTTATTTCCATACGCTTCTAAATGTGACCTAATTTCTTTTTCCATCAAGTTCTTAAGAATGTCACTCTGAATTATCCATTTAGATGAAGTCACTAGTGGGCATCCAAAAAGGAAGAGATGGGAATTCTTTGTGCTTTACTCCTAGGCCCTGGTGGGGAAAAATACTTCTGCGAGGGAGCTGGGACTCATGTAATGGGCTGGAGTCTTCTCTACTTCTGCTCATAGCCCATCCTCACCAAGCAGCCCCTGAGACCCCAACTGTATGATTCATAGATATTTCTGATATTCCTGGCCCTTTGAGATAGGTCAAAGAGCACATGCTTCATTTGGGCACTTTCCAGTGTATTTCACAGCCTGGATCCTTCACTGAGACATCTGAGGCTCAGAGTTTCTGGGTGCTTCAAACTTAAAAGTTCTCAGAGTCTACAACATTTTATTCATGCTGTTGACAAATTTAGAAATAGCAGGAGGTGGTACAGCTTGTATTGTAAAAAGAGCTCCTTATGTGAAAAATACTTGATTTATGCAATTCACTAAAACATCTTACTATTTTGAGTTCACTCATTTCTGGTGTATCTGGGCAGCAGACTTAAGTCACAGGAGGAAATTATTGAAAACACTTACAAATCTGTAAAACAAAACAAAATAAAAACCCAAGGCAAAATGTATCATATACAGAGACTTCTGGCAGCTGTTGAGAATTGAGTGAAACAGCTTGATCCAGTGAAAAAATAAAAAAAAAAATTGGATTCTGACTTTATATAGACTTCAGATATATGGGTCCAAGATTATACTTCTGAAGAAGCACAGTCAGTTGTTAATCCAGGCTGGAGATAACCCAACTTAATTTTTCTCTTTTTGTTTGTTTGGGTTTGGTTTTGTTTGTTTGTTTATTTTTAGTTTTATTTTGCTTTAACATTGGGGCATTATTCAGCATCATGCTTTTTTTGTGTTACCAGAACTACCTTGCTCTTAAAATTTGTGAAAATTTTCTTCTGTGCCATTGTGTCTATATGATTTATCTTCATATATTTATAAATGTATTCTGCTCATGGATATCTATTTTTTAATACTTAGATTGACAGGACAGTAACATCTAGACTGAATATTTTCCTCTGTAAATTGTTACATTTTCTGTGTGGTGTGTTATGTATCCTTTATTACTGATTATAGCAGTAGCTTTTTTTTTTTTTCAATGTACAGTACAAGTAGATAATTGTTCATTTGTTGTACAGATTTCGCTGTACAGGTTGCTCATAGGTTGCTTTTGTGTTGTTGATTTTTTTTATTTCATCTTCTCTAGCCCTCACAGTTGCTGCTTTTGTGTTTTTTTTGGTACTGTGGCTGTTCTTGTTCCTGTAATTTCTTTACCTTATTTGATGAACATTAAATGTGTAGGGATACTTCTTCCTTCATTTTCCTTCTGTGAGTCTGAATTGCTTCCTGTGTCTTGCTGTATGTCTGTTACTTTTCTGTCTCTGTAGTCATGACTTTTTGAACACGGCAATTTCTCTGTAAAAGCAGAACAAATTTTAGGCTATTAATTTTATATTATTTAAATAAAAACAAAAGAAAGGAAAATAAAAACATGTCAGGAGAGGACTGAAAAATTTAAAGGTCTGTATTACTTAAATATCACTCTGGTTATGTTTAAAGATATGGTTTTTAATTTGACCTACATTTTCATTAGATAGGATTCCCACTTTCAGCTGTAACTTGTCATTTCTGGTGTTAATGTCATGTTAACATCAAGATACTTTACAGAAACTTGCACATTGCTTTTTTTTCAGCCACCTATGTCCTTTTTACAAAGAATGTTTTGTGAAACTAGGAACAAAGTTAGGAAAACAGTAAATTTCCTAACTTCTAAGTTAGACCTACACAGCAAATTTTGATTTTGGAATAATGTTTTGGTTGCAAAATGTCACTGCTTCCACGTCAGAACATCATGTAGAAGTCCATTTCTGCAGGGGAAATTGGTACAGTGCCACTGGCTTGCTAGGTTTTTCTGCCACTCTCTGCATTGCAGAGAGCCAGCCAAAAACATAGGAAAACCACAGCAGAATTCCAGTGTTTCTGTTGCCTTTGAAAAGTATTAATGTTTACTATTAAACTGAATAGCAAATAATCCTCTCGCTGAAAGTAGCAGCACATATATCAGGAATGCATCATGCTGCCAAAAGACAGCACTGTTTAGCTGCTGAAGACATTCAGTTTTGCACACACATTGGAAAAGTGGGGACACATTAAGACACTTAAATACTAACCCATGAGATTAATGTTTGACAGATTGTGCCAAATGCACGAGGACACAGCCTGAGCACATGGGCTGCTGTGGCTGTGATGGGTTTTGCCAGACAAATGGGGAGGTCATGAGGAAGAGGGACGAGGTGGAGGCATCACACCACAAAAAGGGAGATGCAGGCACTGGGGCAGGGATTTGGGATGAGAGGCAGTTGACTGAGTCTCAGTCATCGTGTGGGATTTGGCTGTCTCAAATTACAAAAAAAAAAAGTGTTTATCCCAGCATGCTCCCAATACAATGAATTTTGACAGACGTGACTTGGAATGAGAGTTCAAAGCTCTGCTAAAATGCATAACCAGAACAGTGCAGCGCTGTGTGGACCTGGATTTAGTGTTTCACTGTGTCCATTACCTCCCCAAATCAGACTTTTGCTGAATGAACACTATTTTCTTGACAGCTGTGGAATTCAGTTTTGGAAGACAAAATAAGAGTGAATGTTGGAGCTGCACAAAGCCTTTGCTGTAATCCAATCTGCTGCACAAAAGTAGATGCAAGCCCTTAAAAATGGGGCTTTACTGCATTACCCATGAACTCTGCATGAAACCTATGGTTCAGTTTTGAGATATGACTTAATTTTCATACAGCTAACTAGCCTTTATTAAAAATTCTAGACTAAAATTTCATTGTATTCTTTACTGTATCTCATCATGAGAACTTCTGGATAAAGTGTAACTCCTTTAATTTTACTTTTGCTCTGAAGAACCACAAAATTTGAAACATTTATGTATTTCTTAGAAAATAAAGACTAGACATTATATCAACTTGGGGATGATGAGAACCAGGACTAGTCAGAAAATTCAGATATGAAGTTACAGTTATTACATATTAGGTTTCTGAGAGGCAGGATTTTCTTCTAAAGAAAGATTATGATCCAAGATATGACCCTTCTATTATAAGGCCAAGCGCATTACTTTGTACTATGTTAATCTCTACTATTGAGATTGTAAAAATTTTGATTGTAAAGTCAGTACTGCTAAAATAATCCCCATTTCTGTTATTTTAATTTTGCTCTGGCAGTGTTTTTCAGAAATCAAGTTGTGTGGAAGTCAAGTTAGCCAGTGCATAACTGAATGCTTGTTTAAGATTTAGGCTTACGTGGCCATGGTCAGAATTCAAGTACGGAAAATGAAGTCAGCTGCTATTTTAGAGCACAACAAACAAAGATCTACAAAAAAATACGTGTCCTTTTATTATTTCAAATTAAAATTTGATTTGAACAAATTAGAATGTGTGTTATAATTTAGATCATAATAAAACTTTCTTTTTCCATCCTGTTTTTAAATATAGATTATACTAAAATAAAAGCCTATGAAACATCAAGGCAAATCTTCCTCTGAGAGTAAGGTTAGGTCTCTGAATCCACTGATGGATACTGGATGTAGTTTCAATATTTGTTGAATATTTTTTCCAGAGTTTAAGTACCAACACTTGATAGTGATTGCTCTAATATCTCAAGAAAGTCTACCTTAAATTTTGGATTTGAGCAGCATATGTTTATCCTTTCTGGATAAATAGATACACATGCTCAGTAAATAATAAATGAATAAATATATATATACATTCCTAATGAGTAGCTGGGATCCATTATATGCATTAGATATCCAATGGCATAGCTGTTAAACACAGTGTCAATTGTCCCCTTGAGACACTGGGACAAGCCTGCACTGGGATTAGAGCAGGTTACAGTTTGTGGCATGGTGTATTAGTCAGTGGTATTAGTCAGTACCCATGGCTGGTATTGTTACACAATATGTCCTTAATGCTATCTGAGTTTTCACCTTGGAACCTCTAAGGAGATGAACTTACCTGCAATAATTTTGGTGTAGAAAGGATTCTCAGTAAATTATTTTGGCATAGATTTACTGACAGTAATGACATTTTTTTTCTTTATTAGGATAAAAAATATAGACTGGAAAACTGATTAATATTAATGTTTGGGGGGGAAAATGTCAGGCATTTTCTTTGGCAATAGATGTGGAGATACCTGGGTGATTTCCACGCTCAGTGGAGGGGAGCTGCTGGAAGTGTCTGCCTTGAGAGATGTTCTGCACTGAGCTTGCACTTTGGGTTCTCATTGCAGTTACTCAGGAAATGAAAGATCTGTACTCCACATGATTTATGCATTGCTGTGACTGTGAATAAATTACTAAGGACAGGGAGAGGAAACACTGTTCAAAAATGAGGAGTGTAAGTGGGAGGTAAGCTGCTGGTGAGAGACCACTGTGAAAGGGAGCCTCAAGGAAAGATAAGGCACAAGGAGCCCAAGTAGGCTTTCATATTAATCTGACATTAGCTATGGTTTTCCTCTGGCAGAATTATTTTATTGAAACAGAAGACTTTTCTCCACTTTTGTTTATCTTTTAAATCACATGCAGAAATTATAGCCTTCATTTTGCCAAAGAGCGTGTCTTTGGAAAAAAAAAAAAAAAAGTGAAGAAATGTGATACAGTTTAGACATTGTTTTCTTGAGGAGAAAAGTGCTATACAATAATTAGCAACAAAGTGACTTATGAAAGGTGAAGTTTATTTTGCATTTTGTTTGTTTGGTTTTCAGAGCTGGCAAAGCTCATGGAATAATGGAGTGGTGACACACACCATTCAAAATCAATCAAAATTTCTGATGCCTGAAAACCCTAGAAAGTGCAGTCTGGGAAATGAACTGATTCACAAAACCATTCACCTCATGCCAGATAAACCTTATAAGAAATCAGTTTGTGAAATGAAAGAGATTACATTGCCACTGGATAAATAAATAGAAGTCCTCTAGCTAAAATACTCTCAGTTTTTGTTAAGACATTTTGTCTTAATACACACAGAGATGAAATTATAGAAAGACATATGGCATTGCTGTAAAAATCTAAAGTGGTTTCTTTAGACTTTTTTAGACAAAGGAAATATCAGAGAGATTAGACCTGTTTCCTCCTAACATAGATACATAAGGTGAGACTGAAGAAAAACACACTTAAATTTCTGGAAGAGGTAACCAAGATTCCTCTTCTATTACAGTAGTTAGGGAATTCTAATGAATTTCAGAACAACTGGATTAGGAGTATTTTAAAAATGTGTAACCAGTGGAACTGTAGGCCATCATGTTAAACCCCTCAAGCATTACAGTGAAAGTCAGCTCCTTGATGGTGGCAGCCCAGGGAAAGTTCTCAGTGGGTTCTGTGTCTCTCACTGCCCGTTGTGTTTTTTGTCAATGCACCCAGAGCTGGCTGCTGTCAGAGACAAGGTGTGGTGTCACTGGGCTGATGTGGGATGAGAAAATCGATGCTCCACTGTTTTCTTAAGAGGAAGAAGGAGTCCATTGAGACACAGGAATCTGCTTTTGAATCACTCTTCTCTGGAATGAACTTTTAAGCCCTCCTGTAGCTGTTCCAAAGGCAGGAGCTCTCCACTTAATGGGAAACAGGTCTCGGAAAATGCAGCCAGATAAAGCAAAGGAGGAACAGAATCTCTGAGATGAGCTGAACAGATAGTGGGATCCAGTTAACTTGTTGCTTTTAACACTTTCAATAAAGAGTGCTGGGTTACATTAAGTATGCAATGGATATTCAGATTTCAAAATACATGTGTGATCCAAAGCAGTTTTGGGTGTCTAAAATTGCTATTTTCATGGGAATTACAGAAAAGGCAGAAATTCTAAATTATGAAACCACACTATCATGTGTTTAAGACTTCACAATTTTTATTGCCTCATAAGGTATGAGATGTCTTCATATTCTTAGCATTGCTTCTTGTGAATAACAATAATAATAACAATAAGAATTATTTTATTTTTATTATTACCATTTTTTTTTTTTCAGATGGGCAATGAAGCTATTCTTAAAGCAAAATTGTGAATAGAGCTGTTTGCCTACACTCCACAGCATGGAAAGAAGAATAATCTCTGACTTGCTCTTCTTTCTCTCTCTCTCTTGCAAATAAATTGTTTGGCTTGCAGTTCATCGTTTCCTATTTAAAATAAACTTTTACGGTTTCTCAAGCACTGCTGTAGATTCTGATCCCAAAATCAACAGAAGCCAAAGGAAAGAATTGAATCGACCTCTGTAAGCTTTGGATTGGCTGTATAACATACAATCAGTCACATTTTCTTTCTTTTGCACAGATATACAAGCTCTGCTACCATGTGGAGGATATTTATATGGAATATTTTGCAAAAAAAAATAGTAGAGAATTTAAAAGGTCTTTCATTAGAACTCAATTCAATGAAAAATAAAAGAAAAAGAAAGAAAAAGAAAGAATAAATACTGTGCAGGTCATTATAGCAGTTGCTTTCCATATTGCCACATTTAATGACTAGACATATAACAGCTTAATGTACATGACAACAAGTTTGCTACCTATTTTCTTCTACAGACTTACATTTAGAGTATGGGAAATATTGGCAGTCTGAAAAGATATGATTGTTATATAAATATGTCACATGAATATTTTGTGTTGTAATTTTTAACTGCATTGTAATTTCTGTGACCTTTTTCAGGAGAGAAGATCAAATGAAAAATGAAAACTGAGGAATAGACAGAAAGTTTCAAATGTAGTACAAGCCCCCTAATTTTGGCAAGCTTTCCAGCACAACACCCAAGGGGTTGATCCCAGCCAGAAGAACACTTTGGCAAAGAGAAATCTCTAATAGCAGATGCATCTGCTGTAAAATTTTGGCTGTTGTTAAGCCAAAGAGACCTGGTTAAGGACCAAGTAATTTTAATGTCTACTGAAATACATTTCTGAGCTGGTTTGGGAACTGGGGTATTTCACTGTCAAACTGATGATCTAACAGGGAGGGTGTACAAGAGAGAGAGATTTCCAGCGTTACTGTAACTTAATGAACATTGTAATATAATTATTAATAAAAACCCTGCTCTGATGACTTGTGAAGGAATGTGGTCTTAGTTACCAAAATACCCTGAGGTCATTGTATTATTCAATACTCATGTGGAAAAAAATATCCAAAATTCTACAATTGCTTATTTTGCAACAGCTACATGTGCTACATAATTTCTTTGCAATGCTTATTTTGCTCTGGAGGGAAAGTCTACACCAGACTTTATTCTTCTCCAGTTTTCTGCACCTTAGAAATCAGACAGTTGCCAAACATTTACTGTGTGTCCTTGCCTCAAAATCCATAGTAGGAGACAGTGTTGTTGTCTTTGTTTTTCATGGCAGATAAAATGAAATGTTAATGATTATTCACAAGAACATAATTTTCAGGAAGAATGTAGCTTATTTTGTGCATAGTCATCTTTTTGTTATATGTGCTGCACATAAAATGAAAGTTTTAAATTATCTTCTGTCTGGGGATCTTACAGACGTGTAAATAATAATAGCTGGTGAGGAAGGCTGTAGCAGAACCAGAAATGTAGGAATGGAATTTTCAGCATCCAGCATTTCCTTGAGGATGACACATTTTCAGTTTTCTGGTTAGTTCAATCTGTTTAATTTTTAAATATGGAAGTACAGTTCTTTCTTGGAAGGTATCTTGAGGCTCTCTGGTAGCATTTGTCACAGGAGATGCAGATATTCCCTTTTAAAACTACTGTTCATGACTCTGATGGAAACAACTCAGTATAGTGTTGGTCTGTGAGTCAAAGGATGGACCTTTGTGTAAGTTCTGATCACACTTGTGCCATTCTCATTAATAAATTTAAAAATACTTGGGTGCTTGGGCCTTTTTGCTTAGATGTCCAGTGTCAGACAGACTTGCAAAAAGATGCAGTTGACCTGGGTTTCATTAGCAGAATAAAAAAGAAGCTTACCCAGGTGCCCTGCTGGGAAGGGCAGAGCTAGTGCAGAAGGCCACCCTGCAGTTCCTGCCCATGATTTCTTGGCCAGTTTTTTCCAGTAAACATTGGAAAACATTTTTGGAGTTGTTTCATAGCTCAGTAGGTTTCTTTCACTAATGAGGGAGTCTTAATAGGCAGGAAATCTAGAAAAATAAATAAGACATGTCCTACAGCATTCAGTCAAGGTGAAGGGACCTCTAGCCATGAGAGAGAAGGACTTTCCTTTTCCTGTTTTTGTATCCTGGACCTTAGATATTTCTAGGGGATTTTATTCCACTGGTGGTTGAAAGGAAATTTCTTTTTTTATGTTTGGGAGAGTCTTTCTCTTGACCAAGTATCACTTTGTCAAGGTACATTAAATAAGTAACTTACCAGAGTGTAATTATAGGCTTTTGAAAATTAAAGGAAAGTAATGCTATCCTGCTGGTGGGGAATAGAAGGGTTGAAGAGAGGTGATCAAAGGTTGCAGCTGCTTTAGGGAAACGCATTTTATTCCTATAGGATTACCAACTTAGATATCCTGGAGAAAAACTTTTTTCCATGAAAAAATAGTTAAGTTGCACCAGTTTGATGGCAATGACATCTTTTTGGCTCTATGACCACAACTTAATGTTTTTCCCCATCCTCAGATACTGACACTTTAATTCAGTTGCAGTTAGATCCACAGTAGCCTACCCACCTTAAATTTGAAGGAAATGCTGGGAGATCAGAAAATTTAATTTCTATCACCTCCATAATTAAAAGAACTGTAATGGTCTCTTTGAGATTCTGTACCTTCTGTAAGCCTCTAAGTTTCTAACACATGATTTGAAAGAGAAGCTTTGAAAGATGATGCTTGCTTTGTAGCAATCACTATAATCTTGTTCTGGAAATATAAAAAAAGCACCTGGACATTACCTTTGACCATCTCCTAAAGGGGTTCTACAGATAAAACCACAAGACTTCCCTCTCACCCTCACATAAGCAGCTAGCTGAAGAAGAAAAGATGCACGAGCACTCCAACATTTGTTACAGAATAAGCTGTATTTGCACACCACACAGCTTTTTGCCAAGTCAGAGATTTTGATGTGCTGTTTCTGCAGCCATCAAGGATTTTTCAGACATCTCTACCTGCCATGTATTGGCTCTATCTGCTCAGATCTTTTGGAACTTTTGGAGGTTGAAAGGCTTCTCTCTGAAAGAGCTGTTCTGAACTCTTACATCAGATGTAAGAGTTTATCCACGTGTTTGGTAGTAAGAGTTTTTCTACAATGTATTTATTAAAACACCAGTGTCTTTTACTGAGACATCATTAATGGGGAAATAAAAGTAGTATATATGCTCAAGTGACTCCCAGCTGTTTATTGACACAGTTTTCTGTGCAGTTTTCCCAAAAGAAGATGGCTGGAATGCTGCTGGAGCTGCTGCAGTCCACCTGGTGAGTGGGGGTTTCAGAGAAACAACACCCTCCACTGCCAAGACTAGTAAAAGCAGTATTTTAGTGTGAGTGAAAAGAGCTGGGCCCAAGCAGTTCCTCTGGGCTATTTCATCAACACAGTGTTCACCTGACTGAAGCAGGGCAGACGAACTTAATGAGGATCTTCAAGAGGTGCTGGACCTGTGCCTGTCAGGAGGATTAAGGAAAAAAAAAAAATTCGGTAAACTGCTGACCTGTGCTTTGGCAGGGGCTCATTACAAATTTGAAACAGCAGAAGAAGGGCCCAACTGCACTTTTAAGCACTGGGAAAAAGAACCACAAGCAGAAAACACTCGCATTTTATTTGGCCCTGATCTTCCTGGAGGAGGCCATATCATGGAATGAGCAGGAGGAAAAGGCAAAAATCACAACTTTTCTTATAGGAAAAGAAGGGGCTTTTATTTTAACTTGCTGAGAACAGCCAAGGAATCTAGTAATTATGCTGGCCAGATTTATGCTAGAAGGACATTGTTGAATGCTTTATAAAACAGATTATAAAACTCTTCAGCACTTCAGCACTTTCTCCTGAATGCATGAAAATAATTCTTCCATTACCAGTTGCAGCCTTCACCATTTGGCAGCAGTTTGTCCCCCCTCCTCCTTTTAATTTATATTTAAAAAATACCATTACACATACATTACACATTGAATCTGTTCTTCAGTGGCTTGTAAATTCACCTCCCCCTATCTGCTCCACAGAGAACAAGATTCAGGACAGAGAAATTATATGGAGAGGAAAAAAGTGGTAAAGGGAAAGAAAACTAAAATATTGGAATTGCATCTGTTTGAACACTCCTTTGGCCATGATCATCATTACTAAAGCTGACATGATGCAGGAAAGATTATTACTTAAAATATGTGCTTTACATCCCTGAAGGACAGGTTGTTAGAATAATAGATAAACAATAATTTCAGCTACAGGGACTAATGAGAGGGAGAGGGCTGATTACAGGGCCATGTGATGATTAGAAAGCAATTGGAAGTGGGAGAGAGTTTGTCCTCCATGATGAAGAGCACATCCTATGACAGCCTCCATGTGTTTTTGTGTGTGTGTAATGGGGGAAGTTGATACGGAGAAATGCAGCTCCCCAAGCCTCTTCTGATAATTCTGTCACCACTGAGTGAATTAAAAATGAACTTCTGGTGAAGGGGCAGCTCCAGAGAAGGAGAGTCATCCCCCTGTTCCCAAAGCCCTTCATCCCCTTTTTGTCCTGACGTGCTACTTTAGTACATAAAGGTTTCCCAACACAGGGATCAATTCCAGACTTCTGTTTGCTGTTGTAAATTCGCTTGTGTTCTTTCCATCCCTGTCATGGCTCCAGGGAATCTGAACTAATTGCCTTCTTTGATCTGCATTAATGGCATCCTTTGAGACACTGGATTTCAAGCCTTTACCTCTCCCAGAGTAGAAAAGCCTGATTCTCTTTGTATTTGAGTCAGTCTTGGTTTTCTGGGTCTGCACTGCAGCTCCTGAGCTGGTGGCAGCTTTTTGACACAAGTTATTCTTTAGGAAATGCCATGTACACACACACAGGGTGGGAGAGAGCTGGCTGAGGAGTAGCCTTCTAACCACAACAAAAAGGAACTGAGCTCCTTGTGGAGGACAATCAGAATGTGAGACAACAGCGTTGTGCAAAAGGCACTTTAGGAGGCAAATTGTCTGCATGACACATTAAGAGATCCTTCAAGTTTTCTTGAGGCTCTTGAAGCCTCAGCTGGAGCACAGTATTATCTGGGGTACTGTAATTAAGAAAGGATGTGAGCAAGTTGGACAGCGATCAGAGGAGAACACTGGTGGTGATGAGATTGTGGATAAAAAAAGAGCTTTAAAAGGGTGACTGAACATGGACAGCTTAGGTTATAAAGCAAGAAAACTAAGGGGAATTTAATAACCATTTTCTACATATCAGGTGAATACAGAAAAGAACAAAAAATCTTTTTGTGTTCCTCCAACAAGAAATAACAGGTCTGTATAGCAGAAAGTGAGATTAATTGAGATAAGAAAAAAATATTTTTATTGCCAAATGTCATAGGTCTGTGGAATACTATACCCAGTAAATATATAAAGTCATTCCCAATAAAAGTATGCATAAACAAACATGTTAAACAGATGCTGATTGGAATTACATTATCTACAGATGATGGAGTAAATGACATACCCAATTCCTTTCTGTTCCTATTCCTTAACTATCTTTGTTTATTTTTCACCTCAGCTGTAAGAAGAAAGCACACTAATATGGAGGGCTTTTCAAAAAGTCCATATACATGTTTTCACATTACTGTCTGCCCCTGCTATGTTGGAAAGGAAGGTTAGCCCAAATTCCTCAGACCACTGTGATGTGGATCATTGCACACCTATTTGAACATCTTCCTGTTGGAAAGGGAGACTTTTTCTCTGACCTGGGTCATTAGTTCTCCAAGTTCTTACATTTTTAAATGAGTTTGGTAGTCTGAGTGCAAAGTCACTTGAAGCTATGGCTCTCTCAGGATTTTCTTGGAACCAGCAAGTTTTCCCTACTGTCTTCTCCTCATCTTGGAATGAATTGTAAGGTCTGCTAGAAAACTCACGGGAAGGGAAGACAATGCTTCTTTCCTGTATTTTTTCTTTGATTATTTATATATAAACTGGACAGGAATCTCCTACTCACCAAGACAGCATATTCTGCACATAAATTAAAGAACACAACCACATCTGCTACTATATATCTTTGAAATGTAAAGATTTTTGAATGTTACTACACAATCCAGATCATGTTACATCTGACAGAAACTGCAGGCAGGAAAAGTTAATTTCTACCTTATTTCCTCTCTCCTAATATGCCCTTTTTAATTGAATAAAACCTTCCCTGAAAGAAAGGAAGGTATGAGGCAATTTTTTCTTCTCACAAAATAATTTTTCAATCTAGCTTTTAAAAATGTGGCAATATAAATGAATAAATATGACATTTATTCAAATTAATCTATAGACAATAAGTGGATTAGAGGGTTACTGTCAGGCCAGTTCAGGCTTACTGTTTAGCTTTTGTGGAAAAACTAAATGTGACAGGTGTAACCAACCTATTGTAAGTTGAATCATTGTGATATCTCTATTTCTGATGATGTCATTTATGTCTCTTTTAAGCCATAAAACCATGTTATGCAAGTGAATTATATAATGTACAAAATTTCATAGCAATTCACTTATATTTTACCTTCATTTTACATTTTTGCTTTTAAAGCAAAAGTGATTGAAGAAGTTATAGAAAATTGTATTTCACAACATTTTGTTAGGTTATATTCACCTATAAGATAAATACAGCTGATAGTTTTATTGAAATATGCATTTACTTCTAAATCCATTTTCTTCAAATCAGTCTATCCAGAGGACAGATGTCAGCCAGGCCCACAAAGGAGCTCCCATTTAGTCAGTGGGAAAAACAGTGTGTGTTCTATATTGGCATTTTGAGTTTCCATCTGATAGACATACAGGTCAGAAATATTCTGCAACATTTATTTCAACCCTCTTCAATAAAGCTCCTGTACTTTTTCCATTTTGGGAAGTCTAAGATATATTTTCATGACAAAATCCCTCAAACTATTAATCACTAGCTACTTGAATTCCAAAAAGCAACCAAAACTGTATCAAAATCAGGTATTAAAAGGCTACTGGAAGTTCATGTTCATGAATTTGTCTGTAACAGAAGATAATTATTAAATTCCTGTAAACTGTAGTGCAGTCAGACTGCAGCCTCTGGCTGATGCGTAAATATTCTCCATTTTGGTTGGTGGTCTGTTTCTACTGCTTGCATTTTATTTAATAACACAGAAACAGTGAAGTTGTTAGCTGATTCTTTCTTACACCTTTTCCAGTGGATCAGGTAAATTACCATTTCTGTGCATCAATATCTCTTCTCTTTTACTGAAAGCAAAATTTGTAGACTCCTCAGATGGTAACC
Source organism: Pycnonotus jocosus (assembly GCA_013400435.1). Taxonomy (NCBI): domain Eukaryota; kingdom Metazoa; phylum Chordata; class Aves; order Passeriformes; family Pycnonotidae; genus Pycnonotus; species Pycnonotus jocosus. The sequence continues at coordinate 89,798 of VWYP01009716.1, read as the reverse complement.
CCTTACATTCTGGAAAACATTGTAGGAGTGTAGGAGGTACTTCAGCTATTTCAGGTACTAAAAATGCCTTTCAGTTAAGGTGGTGCTGTGTCCCAGCAAATTGTTTGAGTACATGGCAGATGGAGTAGATCTACGCTGTCTGATCCTGTAGCAATAACTCTCTTCTGCTAATCTGATCAATAGATATTGTTTAAGGCACTGCCTTAAACATCTGTGGGACACTCTAGAAAATTTTGTGTTTGATTATTTAGCAGTCTCCCTCCTTGCCTGAAATTTCTAAAACTTGCTTGGTCCTGTGTGATGGAATTTTAAAAAAATAAAGACAGGTTGAATATTAGGAGCTCTTCCGATGAGCCTCTCCTTTTTCTTCTGATTTTAGTGTCAAAAGGTTAGCAGGAAAATCTTTAGACTTTCAAAGATGATATACAGCTCTCTAAAACTGAATTTTTTGTTGAGTTCTTCATCTATATAGTGAAAAAAGCCAATTTGAAATTGCTGAGAGAGAAAAAGAGGGAAACAGGTAAGCAAAGAGGGGAGAAACCCATTTATCCAAGAATTAACAAATTGTTCTGTGATCATAAAATCAGTGTCTTCTAGATCAGTTAAACTAAATTTCATAACATAGACCAAGCAGAAGGGGAAACTAAATCTCAGCTGCCCCCATCGAAGGTGGTTCCTGTCACAGCAGGGCTGCTTGCTGGTCCAGGAACTGTATCTTCTCTTTGGTCTTGAGGAGTCATTCCAGCCTGCCTGAATTTGGCTGATATAATGGTGCACAGATTGATTCTGACACATCTCTGATTTTGAAGGAAATTGCCTTTTATTTGCTTTTGTGGTCAACAGTACACACATTTTTCTGCACAGCAACTCCTGTGAAAACTATTAATACCTATTCCCCAGCCATCCAGGGTAAAAGCATCTGTCTGTGATGGAAGAAAGTTATTGAGATGTCAACAGGGATTCAACAAAAATGGAGAAAATGATGAAATTGTGGCTGAAATCCAACCTATAGAAACCTAATTGCATGTGAAACCATTACATAAGGCATATGTTTCTGTTCATTTCCTTTGTGTACCAGGTCAGCTTGACTCGACTGTAATATTATAAGAAGGATTTTATCATCTGCAGCACTCAGATGACTAACTCACTATAGCGCTGAGATTGGAAAGTTGTTTTGTAACAGTTCAGTGAAAGTAATCTGTGTTATTGCTCACCAGAGAATGCTGTCATTTTAAGAAAAATGCAAAGTTCAGACATCAAAATTCCACGAGGGTGGGACAACAATCTGTTGTGGTCTGATCCCTATTGCCTTTAGCCTGGGCAGAGTTATGGAGAAGTGTAAAGTAGCCTACCTACTGAGAGCAATACACATACACATCTAAAATATTTGTAGGCCACACCATTTTTGCTTTTTGTACAAACATTCATATCTGTGCCTTCTGTTTGGGAAGTACAGATGTACACAGTAATTAATACAAGCCCCAAACAGTAGGAAACACCCCTAGATCTTGATTGGAAACACCAAGTTCAGCAGCATGGGTATAGGCAAGAGTGGCTTCTGGAGCAAAACAAGAAACCTTGCTTCAGCTGCCTTCTCCAGCAAGCATTTCCTGTCCCTGAATTTCTTTCAAGAACTTTTTGCTAGTAAAATTCTTTTACAATCTTTCAAAACAAGATGTTTTTATGTTGTAAGATAGAGAAAGAAATAAAAAACTGAGTTAAGGAAAATTATTAATGGAATGGACACTAATTAATTATCCAGAAATTTCATCTATTCCAAAAACACAGCGTAAACATTTAATTAAGCATAAATATGGTGACTACAAGAGGGAAAAGTAATGACATATCTATTAAGTTAGATAATTCATTCCACAGATCATAGCCAGCTTCAGGTCTAAATAATATCTTCTGAAGAACCTAATATGAGCTTGATTTTATGCAGTCAAAATAGCCAGAGGACATTCAAAGGAAGGAAAGGCATGTGAACCTATATGTACATATTGGTGGGTTTGTGTCTGCTTGCTTTATTGTTATAAGAAAGTCAGGTGCACAGGCAGAGTATCTGTCTTGCTGTGGAGTGCTTGGTTTCAAAATGCAAAACCTTAAAAGCCTAAGCATATGGTAATTACATTTTATATCTATATATATATTTAATTGTTATAGGAGAAAGTTTTAAGCTTTAAAGTTTATATGGAATATATATTTTAATAGCTCATGATTTTTCAAAAGTATTTTAGTCTTCTATTGTATTTTCCTTGGCTGATTGGTTAGATAACAGATCTCTTTATTTTTACAAGGCCTCCTCACATTGCAGCTGCAACTTAACCTACAGAAGTACCTCCCCAAATCTTAACAACAACAACAACAACCATTCACATATGAATTAATTAATTCACATATGAAATTCTCCAGATGCCAACACCACCTGTTTCATCGCAATAGTATCTGGCATCAAATTCTGTACAAACAAGAGGCCTTCCTTCCCTCAATGTCTTTAAAGCAACTGCTTTTTAATTATAGGGATGATGGACCAGTTCCCTAACTGAAGCAAAATTTCCAACAGGTATGCATTTCCAAGGTGGCTGTTATGATTTTCACCTTCACAATTTTCTTTCATTACTGTTCTTGTAAAGAGAGAACTTGATCTGGAACAATACTGGATGTAAAATATCTCATCTGGTCACTCACTGCCTGGCTACTTCAGAGCAGAAGAAAATCAGTACCTTGGTCTCAGATTAACACAAATTACCTCTCTTAGAGATAAATGAAGCAGAGATTCAATAGCTTTCTGCAATTTTTGCGATGGTTTAGATGGTATGACAGAACGGTTTTTGTACAGTCTCTGCAACTCACTGAAATCACTCAAAAATATGTCATTTCTCTGAAATGAATTATAAATTAGATAAAAAAATTATGGCAGAGTTTCTATGGTAAAGCAATTTACTTTCTATAAAAAAGCACAGAAGTGAGATATCTGCTGCTAATGAGAAATTTACTAGAGTGATTTTTTTAAATGCACTATTATTCTATGATTATTCTAGTCAAGCATAACTAAAAGCTCAGCAGTGATTAGCAAACAAAATATATGTGTCATATGAAACAAATATTTAAGAATAGCTACTGCTTTTGGTTTTGTTATGCTATTTATGCCATTCATGACAGGTTTTTTTCCTATCTCATTGACACTTGAGTATTTTGTGTTTAAACACATTGTTTAGAATACTGTGCTTACTTGAAACAAATGGGGCAATTTAACTTTGTCTCTACTGCTTCCAAATTAGAAATGTTCCTGTTCATGTAAGACAATTCACTGTTGTTCCTATAATTTCCAAGTGATTGAGAGTAGATTCAGCAGGAATTTTCATGACAGATGGAGCACTCATAAACCCAAGGGTTCTGGTGGACAACAAGCTGTCCATGAGCCAACAGTACCCTTGTGGCCAAGAAGACCAATGGGATCCTGGGGGCATCAGGAAGAGCATTGGCAGCAGGGAGGTGATCCTGCCCCTCTGCTCAGCCCTGGTGAGGCACATCTGGAGTGCTGTGTGCAGTTCTGGCCTCCCCAGAACTAGAGAGACATAGAGGTCCTGCAGCAGGTCCAGTGGAGGGCAAAGAAAGACAGGGAACTGAGCCTGTTCAGCCTCAAGAAGAGACAAGTGAGAGGGGACCTGATCCATAAGGAAGAATCAGTATAGAAGTATCTAAGGGAAGGGTGTCAAGAGAATGGAATCAGGTTCTTCTCAGCAGTACCTGGTAGGACAAACTGCAATGGGTAGAAACTGAGGCACAGGAAGTTTCACCATGAGGAAGATCTTCTTTACTGTGCAGTGACCATGCACTGGAACAGGATGCCCAGAGAGATTGTGGAGTCTCTTTCACCAGAGGTATTCAAGAATTGTCTGAATACAATCCTGTGCCCTGGGAGGATCCTGCTTGAGCAGGGAGGTTGGACCAGATGACCCACTGTGGTACCTCCCAACCTGACCCATTCTGTGATTCTCTAAACAGACTACAACAGGTAAGGAACTGCCATGTACACTCTCAGTGCCATGATACAGAATTTATGAGATATGTACAGGTGCCAAAGCATTACCATTACAGTATTTTAAAATTATATCTTATTATCTGTAGTTGTTCAAGTGAACTTCCATGGAGCACACTGTGAAATTAACTTACTTGCATTTACTATTTAATTCAATCTGAATAAAAGTTTAGCTAGATAAAGGGAATAAATGCAAATAAATAAACTTTGCAAAACATTCCATTCAGTTGAGAAAAGATGATCCCACAATTTAGATGGAAATTATTAATTTGTTCCAACACTGAGGAGAGCCTAGTGTTTCATTAACCACCAATTTGTGGTGATCTAATTTGGGAATTTTTTTCTAACCCAGATGTTTCCTTTATTACACATCTCCAATTTGTTATGGACAAAAGAAAGAGCAGATGGGAAGGTGATTTTCTATCTCCAACATATGTTCAGAATGTAGTCTCTTCTTTGTCCATTGGTTACAATTTCCAGGTCATCAGATCTATTGTACATTTTACTAGGTTTCCCCTTCTCTTCTTGTCTCCCTCATTCTCTCACCAATAGCAAAACTGATCAAGCAAAATCCTTTGCTCAAACCCCAACAAGTTTATATGCACATTGAAGTTAACAACAAATTGACATACACAAATGTTTAGTAGGAGTTTGTTTCACTATAAAATAATAAAAAAACTCCAAAGTAAAAAAAAAAAAAAAAAGCTAAATTAAGATCTTAAAAAGCTGCAGATTGAAGTGATCTAGTATGTAAAGTTAATTCTAGGTGGGTTTTAAAAATATGCAATGACTATAGACTTCTGCTAGAAGAGCAACTCTCCACCAAATTACTTGCTGAGGTCTGGCTTCAGCTCATCCACATGTAGGTACCTGTTTGAGTGGCAGATGTTAGGAACCAAATCACCCCTTGCTGTCTCCCTCGTAACAAGAGGATTAATGCAGGTAATATGACCCAGACAAGACCTGCTAGGAAGAAACTCCTGTAATAACTGAAAAGGAAAAATAGTGCTTTAGGGTCTAGCCAGTTGAGTGAATCTCATAAGAAAACCCTTTTCAGAAAAGTTTAGAAAGCTAAAGGCTGCTAACAGCACCTTTCAGCTCTTCTTCCTAGTCCCATTACACTGTAGAAATTTGGCTTAGGCATATCACAGAAGATCATAGCATGTGGAGTCTTATATATGATCATTTGTACTGGTTAGTATTTAAAATGCAAAGCCATATCCTAGGAAGAACGAGAGAAACTAAGATTTCTTGCTCTTATTTTAAAGAGCCAAAATCTGGCCTCTCGAATGAAGAAAATGCATCAGTTCTTGTGTCCTTGCAAGGGAAGCAGAGTGAAATAAAAACAAAAGTTAAGCAATCGATAACAACTTTAAAAAACATTAGAGAATTAGTTTAATTTTTTTTTCAAAATAGAAGTTTCAAAATACCTATAAGGTTTCATTTCCATATTAGAACAAAATTTTTAAAAATTCCTCTCATACCTGGTTTTCAGTGGATTAAAATGTCTGGCAGAAAGAGACAGAGAGAAAGACTTATTTTCCTCCCACAAAAATGAAGTTGTGAAAAGAAGAGTGGAATTTAACTTTAAAAAATTTTTGACAGAGTTAAGAAATTTCCCCCTTCATTTATGCACATATAAACTTCCAGCCGTTGGCTGTAATGAAAAAAGCTGATGGAATGCTATGTGTTCCTGTTTTGGTCTGGCTTGTTTTGGTTTGGTTTTTTAAGCCAGATACACCACAGTGTAATAGGCTTAGTCTGGGAGCAGTGTGTGGATTGGGTAGGTCTAGGATGTTGTGCATTAAGCTAAATCCGCATTGGCATTCCACTGTACTACTACCCATGGTGATTATTAAGCCCCTTTATGCACTGCTAAATACTCCAGAGTGAGGTTCTAGATTGGTCAGTGCAGCAAACAATGCAGAACTAGGTTTTAAGGGGTGGGAGAGAAGGGAAAGGTTAGAGTGCATTTCTCACTGGTTTTGCCTTTTATTCAGATGTACCTGAGTTCTGGTGATAGTAATTCTATGAGGGTTTGGTACCCCAATATTAAGGTGGTTTAAAAATCTCTTTACTTTCCAAGAAGCTCAGAGTTTTGAGCCACACACAAGAAGAAAAAAAGCGGAGTCTTCAGGCTTTTGTTTCTTTCAAGGTCGCTTGCTTTGTTTATTGGTTCTTATCTTACAAATTGCTTTGTACCCAGCTGCAGTCTGCACTGGAGCTCGGATATCTGGCTTCTCCCCACCCAACCCTGTCGCTCTCCTTCTTATACCATTTATTACGTACACATTATTTATAATTTCCTACCAATACCTCCTATCTATACTAAACAGGTCACTTTTACCTTGACCCAATCTCTGTGAATTACTTTGTGCCACGTCACAGCAGAAGATGATGAAGAAGAACTTTTGGGACACACCCCAAACCATCCATCTTGCTTTTATCCACCTCCACTTTAAAAACCCAAAACTAGAAATTTGTCACCCTGTGGTAAGCTAAACTACTGTGTTTCACACTCTTGAGATTGTAATTAATCCCTGCTTTGTGCCAGGGTCTGTGACCCCCATGGACAGAACTGAAACTCCCCTGTGTGGATGCGGATGCCGAGGGCTTTCTGCTACCGGCTAGCAGAGGTTTCTCTGCCCTGCTCCACTGATAGTTTGTGGGGGTTTCAATCTCCGGGTGCCACGTGGTCTGAGGCTTGGTAGAATGAAGAGAGGATTCTGCTTTGGTTAGGAGATGTTTATTCCATGTGGGTGGAAGGCAGAATGAATCAGAATGGATTCTGGACCACTTATGTCACTTTGGGTGAAACCTGAACCAGGGGAGTTTGGATCCAATGGGAAGGTGGAGGGGCATGGTCAAGGCCAAGGGCACTTTACACTTCAATGGGGAAGGGTGGCACCTGGACATCTTGCCAAATAGGAGAGGATCAACCAGGGTGATTGACAAGACAGGGTGATACTACCAGGGGGTGGGATAGGGGGTGTCAGGGGAGAGGATGAACCATTTACAAATCATGATTATGCACTACAACCCCCCTGTTCACCCCTCGGACAAAACTCAAACCCCCCTTGCTCGGTTCCCAGACTGCTTTGCTGGGCTCCCTGAGCCTCCAGGGCGACAGAAGGGAAGCCATGGACTCTAACATAATTCTACAATATGTTTTGGTCTTCCTTGACCAAATTCAAACACTTTTGATGACAAAATTTAACTTTAGTGTAGTTTTGCCCAATGACCTGATTAGAAAAATTAATTAGTTTTACTCATGTAATATACAATCTGTAGTTATTTTAGCTCTATTTTTGAGACTGTTATTAAAGAAGTGGATTTAATAGACCAACAGAGAGGTCTATGATTCTGTTCTCACCTATTAGAGCATCTGCACTGCCATGAGATTATGGGTTTGCCTGCACTGCTTTGTGGGCTTCTTATGCAGGTTAATGATCCTTACCACTCTCTCAGACATTCTTATTTGTATAAGTGTTTTGTTGCAGATGCATAGGCACTTTCAGTTAAAAATTATCTGAAGTCAAAAGCAAGGCACAATTCCTCCCACTAGTATAGATTTTTCAGCCTGAGAAAATTGAGGCTGTTCATATGTGGATATTTTATTTTGCTGCAGAACTAGAGGACTGGCTTACATTAAGAAATAATATGACAATGGAAAAAGTGGCTAATTCTTAGGTAATATCATTCTTTCTTAGCCATCTCTGTGAATTCTAGCAAGGCACACATCTGATGTCACTAAAAATGCTCCCTTACGCTACTTTTAGGCCATATATAACTGCCTTTAAGCCTTTTCCAACAGAGAAAGACTGAATAGCAACTGGGACAGCTTGAGTTTTACTTCCCTAGGGATTGTTTTCCTGCCTTGCAAGTGCAGTTCATAGGTCTGGGGTGAGTGCCTATAACCAGGTTCTTAGGAGCATCTTGCACCCTAATAAATTATTATCTCAACAGTGTTGCATTTGACTGTCACTTGCTTTAACTCCCAAACAATAAACAGTTACTAAATTAATTTTTTTTTCATTTGAGACTTACTTCTGGTTATATCAGTGAGAGTTTTTCTGTTATGTTTACAGACAGCTCAGTCCATCTCGCTATCAGTGTAGGGAAAGAGATCTTTTTTCCTACTTAGTTGTCATTGTTGAGACAACCACAACACTGTTTGTCTTTCAGTAAAACTTCAGAGGGCTTCAAGCATCAGCACCTCATTAAAAAGTCTTCCATATCTTTTCTATGTAACCTCCCATGGGCAGCTCCACATAGCTCTGGCTCTTTCTCTCCTCCTTCTCTCTTCCTTCTGCAGTTCCAGCTCGCTCCTTCCTGTCCCTGGCACGGCCACCTGACTCTGTCTGTCCCTCCTACAGGGGCTCACCTGATCTGTCCCTTGCCCCACCTCCTGTCCCTTCCTCCTCACAGCACGGCCAGCAGACTCCAAGTGACTCTCTACCAACCAACTCACTCTTTATCACAGCCAGAGCTGGGAGGGCAAGGCTGTTCCCACTCTTTGGTGATTGACACAGCTGCAATACATCAGGGGCAAGATGGCCTTTAGCACTATTTCTATCATCTTCCCACATTTAATGTCGGATTATTTCTTTTCTTCTCTATCTCTTACATAAGAGTTGCTTATCCTGGTACAAAGAAGTCAGTTACAGCTGTAACTTCAAATATTTTCAATCTGTCAGCTATTATTTTAGGGATGTGTACTAATGACCAATGTGTGTTTTATAGTTCTATAGGTTACATTAATGGCATTTTACTTTTGCTTCCACTAGAGCAGCAACTTGGTTGCATTTTAGTGTTCTCTGCTTATAATTATAGCCCTTCTTTGTCTTAGAGGTAAGTGTTTAAGAACTGTCCTCAAGGGGACAAATTTATCCAGCACAGCTGAATATCCAGATTTGCATTGGTTCATTTTTGGTATACAGTGAATTTTATAGGTCTTCTCTATGATCCATTCACCTCATGTCACAGCCAAGTTTACTGCTGATTTTGTCACCATGCACGCAGAGTAGATCCATTCAGAGGGTCAGTGGATCACTGATGTTAAGACCGGACTCAGGAAATTTGTGAAGAGGCTGTGATCATAACACTACTTCTATAAAAGAATTTGGATAAAGAGCCATGTGAATAGGATCCTTATGCATATTTGTACTTTATGTGTGTGACTTCATATACTGTGATTAAATCCTCCATCTTGATATAAATGTGCAAAATTTCTTTTTAAATTAGTCTGAAAAGTGATTAAAATTTCTGGCTTGGCATGTAGCATGTTGCCATACAGTGACATGTGCTATTTGTTACTTAATTAACAAACCTACTTTGCTATTTTTTTTGGTGATCTGGTTAATATTTGTGAATTGATAGCACAGAACATTTGCTTTGAAGACATTTTCATGTAAAAGAAAAAAAAAAAGATGGTATCTCTAGTCAAAAGGTTAGCACATGAGGTCAAAACTACACTGAATAACAGTCCTGATCAGGAGTCTGCTATGGAGCTTTTCCTAGCAATGCCTTTAATATTTTTTAGAACAAATCTGTGTGAGTATGTATACAAAAGGAACAGATTTGGCTCAAGACACATAAACTGTTTAAAAAAGAACAGTTGCTTTAAAATTTTTGTACTGTTACTGGTAGTATTGCTCACAGTATTTCTACTTGTTTCAAAAAGCATTGTTTACACTTCTTGGACTCTTGTATACTCATTTATCTTTCACATCTGATCTCTCATGTTGCTTACATAAGAAAAGTAAATTTCCAATTTACCTTTTATTAAAAGAACAGTTACTCAATCCTAAAGAATGTGGTTTAGACCAAAAGGAGGGAGAAGATTAATAATATTAATTTATTGTTTCCCTGAAAGATAAAATTTACATCAATTTTAAATAAAATTATCAAGTCTGCATTGTATGTCCTATGCTTCCCTTTCATGCTGAGCTCTCTGTCTTTTTCTTTCTTGTGAAGTGGCTCCTGGATGAGTTTTAGTGTAGATACATAAACATGGGATCACCATGGTATTTCTGCCTGTACTTCCAGAAAAATTGGAGCAAGGAATCCATAGACATCATCATCATCATTGGTGGTGAAGCTTTCAAGGAAGTTTTGCAAATGCAAGTGCTTGGATGAAGTGATTCAAGATGTGTCCTTTTTTCTCTGGTGTCAAGTATTGTGGAACAGTGCTCTACTCAGTCTGAAAATCTTTCTCTTCCCCTTGAAAAATAAAAACCCTCTTATTGTTTAAAATTGTTAACAAAATCTGTCAAATGATCTCTAATGATACTGGGGATGTGAAGAAATCTGCTTCAACAGCTTTAAAGAAGCTCAAGAATATTTTGGATGTCTTACACAAACATCTCGTGCAGACCTCCTTTCTTTAAGCTTGGTCCCACATAATTTGACTTTAACACATCAGCAGATATGCACACATTAAATATAAACATCCTTCAAATATAGCTGCCCTTACTCCACACTGTCAACTCAGACACAGAAATTTTGCAGTTTCCGCATTTTTAACTTCAGAAGAAAAAATAACAAAGCATGCAAATTTCACTAGTAAATTTCAGGTCATGGAGATTATCAAATTTGAGCCTAACATCTGTGTGATCACTGATTTCCACTTTGTTATTGACAGCAGAATATAAGTTTTGAGAGGAAAAGCCATGACATCTGGTTTGAAATACAACTTTATAACGCACCTATTCCCCTGGCAGAGTAGCTGGCAATAACCTGAGATGATCATCTCTGAATGAACGCTGTCATGTTCATAGCTTTGGACATCATATCTGTGTTCTGTGACTGCAAGGAACTGGTACTTGTCAAACAGTTTTGCTTTCCTTTTCTTCTTTTTTTGTTCTTCGATGGCACGTAAAAACCACACAGATGGGGACTGTAGTATGGCAGATGCTCTGTGCAATATATGATTATGCTTTCAATGTACCCCTAAGGATATTCTGGCCCTTGTCCACCCTCGGATGCTTAGCCAGCCAGAACCAAACATGAAGTTCATATTCATGGTAACAGCCTTTTCCCAAGTAGTGGAATTTAGATATATGTTTGTCTATTGAGCAAAGATACATAAGAAATGGAGTGTAAAATTAATTAATTGAAGCATGGAGTTAAAAATGGGGAAAAAATACAAATCTTCTTAACTTGTCCTGAGGACAAAATTAAAAAGAAAAAAAAAACCCCACAAAAAACTATTGAAGTAAAATATCTTTATCAAACATGAGTGTCAACCTCTTACAATAAAAGCAAGCATCTATGCTTATAGCTGTTATTTATACTTTATGCCAGTGGGGATAATCTGGATGTACTTAGCTCTGAGTACATCTTGTTCAAAGCAAATAGACTGGAAATAAAACTCAAAAAATGTAATGAGTTGAAAGATAGCTTGAGGAAACAAAGTGTGTTTCATTGTTGTATATATATACAATATTCTTTAAAAATTTGAAAATTATTGATTTTAAATACTTCTATGTTCCACATTGAGGGAAGAAATGCTGAAAAATAAACTGAAACATAAAGCATGGAATCCTTTTTACAGAGAATTTGAAAATCTACAATCTGAATTCAGAAAAAAGAAAATTGGAAGCTGTTTCTTTCTATTTACTGATGATATTAAATATTTCTGTTAAAGGGAAAAAATTCCTCTCATCTTGATGCCATCCAGATGTGGGTTAAATATGCTCTTATGTCTTGTTCTTATTTTAAATTTATTTTAATTTATTTAAAATGAAATGATTCTCAGTGATACAGGACATGTAGTCCATGAAACGCAACAGTAGGCTGCTACCTGCATGAAGTGCAGGAAAGCTTTCCACTCTTTTTATGTGACTTCTGTAATGTAATCTAGGCTGATGGAGTATGAAATAGCTGATATAGATAGGATAATATCCAGGAAAGGTGTATGTGATTCCCTTCCAAACTGCATTATCATACAAACCTGAGTCTAAAAGTCACACCTTTCTCCTCACATTTGCTGCCATTTCTTTTTAATGTATTTAAACTCGGCAGATCTAAAGAGCAAAACCCAAAATTGTTCAAAAGGAGAAACCATTTTAAAATGAACCATGTTAATAAAATACATGGATTAAGGAAGTATATTAAAAAGAGAGAAAAAACACAATATGTTGGATTAGAAGTGGTAAAATAGTACAAAGAATCATTTCAGCCTAAGTAGATTCTGGGTGGGGCTTCAGTCTGTGTAAAGAGTTTTATTGTACACTAACATTTGAGAATAATCTGAGAAAATTTTTGTTCATATAAATGTTTTCAGATAGCAGATTCCAAATCTGTAAGTCATGGGTTTTGTCTCAAAATGTGTTCCAATAAACAGGGAACCAAAATTCACTGTGAGTGGAACAGCTGTAGAGCTTGGCTCTACTAGTCAGGGAGCAAAACCAAAATCCTGTGGCAATGGAGACAAAATATCTAGGGCCTTACTCAAAGAATGTCTATAGGTATATGATGAAATTTTAAGTTCAAACAGACCAGTAAACAGAAAGATTGCTCTGCTCAATAGTTTTGATTACCTAATCTTTTTATAGTAAAAATTGCAGTATATTGATAAATTACTGTTAAATGCAGAAAACATTGTTATTTAGGGACCTCAAAGATAATTCAGATAATTCATAGGAGAAAACTCTTTGCTCAGATAGCAGTGTACGTAAGAAATCCCATAATAAATAAAAGGATGTTACAACACTAAATGAGAAGAGCTCATATTTTTTACATCTTTACCCCTGGTCCTGTTGTAAAAGTAAAGCTCACAATTTCAAGTTCTGACTTGCTTCTTTAGGAACATAGAAACAATAAATACCTCATCCAAATAATGGAAGATAAACACGATGATAATTTAAAGTTCATGTTGCAGTGTTTACTTGTGTTGAGACTTTATTTGCTAAAACTGACCCTTGTGAAGATGTTTTTTGAGACAGAGTTATTAAGCCCTGAAAGCAAGGGTGGAACTGCAGAACAGCTGGAAACAGAGGGATCACAGCTTTAATAATGGCAGGACACAGACCACTGGAATATCTTGTATGGAAAACCCATTGGGAACCACACGGTGTTTCCCTGCTACGCAAGTGAGACAACAATTGCACTGTGACAACTGTCCAGCAGGCAGTTGTGGCAGATGGTGGGATGCATATTCTGCAGCTTGTCTAAGGTGGAAGAGCTGTTTTATTCACTTGAAAATAGGAATAGGACTGTGTCCGTAGAATTTCAAGACAAGGAAATTTCCCACGTTTGTAAAGTTTGCTTTGAATGTTTATCTGTAGTATCTATGTGTCTTTTTTTTTTTATTTTTTCTTTTCTGCTGAATCTTGCAGCCAGTTTCTTTGAAAGACATGGATTCCTGGGAGACTGGATTGCTGCTGGAGCAGCCTCTCCTACAGTGTTTAGTTCCCTGCCTCTTCTTTTTGTGGTTTATTCCATCTGTCCAAACACCACCCCACCTCAGACATTGTTGTAGTGACTCTGGCTGTGGTTGATGTTTCCTCCTACACATGGTAATACTTGCCATGGCCCCAGATAATTTTAGAATGACAGAATGGGATTTTTTACTCTTATGTACAGAATTTGAAATGTTTCTTTTCCTGATTGCACAAAAAAGTCCATAAAGCCAAAGAAAAGTGTAACAGGTAATTTGCCAAAATTGTTCCTTTGCATAGTAGAACTTCAAGGAGACAGCCTATGTTGATATGGTTAATATACATCTCTGCAGGAGACAAAAACTCTTTATACACAACAGAAAAATGTTTCATACAAGACTAACTGATCTTGTTTATTTAATAAAGTAGATCTTCTTGCAAAGAGAAAGCTTTTAATATATAATTATGAATTATATAGTTTAGATTGTGCTTAGTCTAGATTAACTGAGATTTCTGAGTTTCCTGTCTGATGGGAATAGGGAGGGACAGCTGGAGCCTTACCTTGGGTCAAATCCAAACTAACTCTCACAGGGAGCTAGGATAAAGAGTTTTGATCTACTGCCTCGGACCCTAGCCTAATTTTCGAATTCACTGTAGCACATGAAAGGTCAAGGTCAGATGAGCTCGTGTGGTTGCCATGCACACATTCAAGTTTTGCACCATGTCAGTTCAATTAACTGTTCAGCCCTGTATAAAACAGAAACTAACATCTCTGTCTGTCTCTCTTTTGTCTAATCTCAAACTGACAGAGTATTTTTTAAAATTATTGGCTGGGGGGGGGGCAAGAGGGAAGATGCCTATTTTATATTTGGATAAAATCTTTTTCTCCAAGTGTCTAACCCAGCCCTCAAACATTGCCATCTGAAATCCACCAACTGATGGCCCTATAAAAGTGATGCCAAGCACACTGGCTCAGTATATGGCAGCCAGTCCATTGGTGAAGGCCAAAATATGGAGTGACTTCATTAGCTCTTGTGAGGAAAGTAGAGGATTGCCTGATTCATTGTACATGCTAAACTTGTTACTCACACCAAATGAAATTCTATAATCACCATATGATTTTTAAGGTAACCTATCAAATTCAAATATGTGAGGTGTTAATTAAATTCACTTAATAATTATTGGCTGCATGCAGTAAGAAGTTGGTTTTATATATGATGGACACTGAGATACGTAAAACATTTTGTCCAAAAGGTTTAAATTCAAAAAACCCGAGAGATTCATTTTCCTATTTCCCACAACAAGAATAGGCTTCCATAGCCAGAAAAACCTACCAAAAATGCTGACAAAAAAGTATTTTATTTTATTATAATCCATATACATTTTCTGATGTCTATTGACTAGTCAGACAAGTCAAATACTTATGAAATGCATAAAAAAGTGCAGTCAAGTTCACTTTCATTTACATTTCTATATCAGGCAAGCAGACCTCCATGCACAAATAGACTTATCCTGAACATCAGAATCAAAGCCCTAGGTATCAGATACCTAGAAAAGCTATATGAATTTAAAGAACTGCCAAAGCCAGGAATACAATTTTCCTCAAGTAAGATCAGATCCTGATGAAGACAGCTGTGCTTTCTGAGTCTCACTCTAAATATGAAATTTAATTCTTTCCCTCTATCATTCCTTCCTCTGGGATTTATCTTGACCCATCATTTGCAGTTAGAGACTTTAGTGATAGAGAGGCATAGCCTTCTGTCCCTCCTTACAAAACACAAGGAAGCAGGTATGAAACATTTGATCTAGTTCCCCTTCAGTGCATCTCTACCCCTGTACACTTCTTTCTGAGAAAAACTCTGAAATACAGCAGGGTCATCAACAAAGGCTGTGGGACCAAAGACAAACTAGTTCTGAATGATATTCAGCAGAGCCGGCAGCCAGTATATTACTGAGAGATATTTGTGAGAGCCAGCTGTTTCCAGCTGCTGACTGCTGCTGTCTTGCTTTTTGGGAGTATTTTCTGGTTCCCAAAAACACTGAGAGAGAAAAATGTGGTGTGTCAAACACTTTGGGAAGACTTGAATTGGGCCAATATGGTTTAGGGCTAGGGAGAATATTCCCCTTCCCACCCACTGAAGTTGTTCCTCCTTGCATAAACAGACTGGAGTTTCCCACTCTGTGCTCCCCCTCACCCTGCACAACCCATGAGTACAAATATGAACCAGGCCAGGATGTATGCACATGCCAACATTTATGCACTGTCAAATTATCTACAGTGTCTGATAAGGAGCTTAAGCTAGTTGTGTGCTTTTGTCCCAGCTTGGATGTGGATGTGCATGACCAGATGATCCCTGATACAGTTTCAAGTGTTAGCCTAAACACATTCAAATCTCCTGGTCACGTTTGCCTTGCATCAGTGATCTGTGTCCTGTGACCATGGTGTGTGACACAAACTTATACATCTAATCAAAGTCTGATCCTGTAATCTCTAGATCCCAGAGAAAGTATGCTCATATGGTGTTAGCAATAGAAGTTATGATATTGACTTCAGGTGATAGGGAAAGCAAGGCAAGATGGAAGAATTGTTGTCCAGTTCAAGTATTACTATGAAAAATATTTGCATAAACAATAATCGTAGATATTTTTCTCCTGCACAGAGAGAAAATAGTAAAAGTTTACATAAAATCTGCTTTTGAAGGGGAAAGACAACAGTGCTTGTTGTTATCTTGGCAATAAATTAATTGTCCACCCAAAGATATTTTGTTGGATGCAGTTTACAAGGGATGCAGTTTGTGAGCAGTTTATTAGTTTGTTGTCTGCTAGGAGATTTTGTCTTTAGACATCCTGAAGCTCAGAACTTGAACAAAGCCCTCCAGCATCACTATTGCTTTGTCATTAATTTCAAAGCTCTTCAGACAGCAGGATAGCCCAATGGGAAAGGCTCAAACAATAAAAATATCAGTGTTCTGAGAGCAGGAAATACAGCCATACATTCAGTTCCCACTTTTTCAAAGGTGGTAGTCATGAGCAGCAGCGAGAGACTCTGAAGAATAACAAGACATCAAAAGGGACTAGCAAGCATGTATGAAAATCTTCTGAGCAATATTTCCATGTTTTTCTTCACTAATAGACCATATGGAATAGAGATCTGAAAAATGAAACAGGAGTGAAAGAAGTCTGATGCATGAGATGGCCAGAAGGATTTGCAGATATCTCTTGAATGAGATGAGCAGAGGGTTCTGTTACCTGAACAATCACACTGACGTATGTGAGCATGGGATGATCGGGGCACAGAAGTGACAGTGGGGAACTGAGTGGCAGAAAGGTTCTGGTGATACTAATGGATACAGAAAGGAAATGGAAGATGTAGATGTCAAGCAGAGAAAAGGGGCATCTATTGCCATAAGAAAGAAAGCAGAGCTGTGATATGAAGGCACCAGAGACAGGATCCCAAGGAGAAAGAGGCTGATGTTTAGGATATCTTGAGCAAGAACAAGAGAAAGCATAATCTACATCTAGCAGGAAGAAGTAGAAGATAAAAAGAATGTAAAATTTATGCCAGATCCAGGAAGTCTGCTCACTTTATGAGAGTCATCTTCTTTTAAAGAATTTTTTTCATAATTTTTTTTTGATGAAGAGATATTTATAAAGAAATCAGAACATCAGTAATGTCCTAGATACTTCAGGATTTAAAACGAAACCAAACAAAATTAACAATTGATGTAGGTTCTCTCTTCAAGGAACATAAGTCACAGGAAATTCTTTAAAAATACAAAAAAAAGTAAAAACATTTATGTCATGAGTCTTATCTTGGGATATTAACAGATAATGTGGAAAACTAAACTAATTGGCTCAAAGTTGAGTATAAACAAAGCTTGATATGGGAATTTGCTTTACTTCCTCTAGGTTGGAAGTCAGTGTGTTTCTCAACTATTGCTAGAGAAATACTATTGAGAATTATGTAATTAAAGAAAACACTAATTTCTCAGAAGCAAATGATAATAGTAATGTTTGTGAAGGAAATAATAAATATCTTCATCACTTATACATCTGGGAAGAATGAAGCTGTTTGAGGTTTGTCGGAAAGTAGTGAAGACACTGTACAGAAACAGTGTACAAAGTAATTTTGGATGGGATGCTAGAAAGACAATTGAGTTTAAGTGGAACAAAACCCCAGAAGTAATTAAAAAAAACAAAACCAAAAAAACCAAACCAAAAAACAAACCAAAAGCCTCCCCAATTACAGAAGTATCTAAGCTTCAATAATAAACATTTAAATACATGCTGTTCAGTATTTAAAATAATTTAGTATAAATAATCTAACATTCAATTTTTTTTTTTAATTAAGCCCTGTTAAACTAAGAGAATAGCTAATGAAATTGGCCAGAAGATAAAAATCAGAGACCTATATGAGGTACATCATAGTTTATGCACCAGTGACTTGGAAAAAGAAGAGAAACCCACCAAACTCCTCTATTTGAAGTTGTATTCAAATCACAGGAAAACTTGGCTAGGGAAGAGTTTTTGACAGAACTGTCTTAAAAGCTAATGAGGAAAGAATATAGACATAAGGGAGAATTCTATCAAATGAGGCAACAAGGTGCAAACTACTCCTGAAAGAAATCTTCTTTTTAGGGAAATAAAAAACATAAGGAAAGAAAATAGTGAAAAATCAAATTTAATAGGCCCTTTGGAAGCTTAAAAAATGTAGAGGGAACATTTGGAGATGAACAAATGTTTCTTATTAATAATATATAACATGAGTTTTATAAACAATAATCTTGAAAAAAGAAAGTCACACATAAACTGATGAATAATGGGATAGATGCTAGCAGCCTTCTAACCATGAGAATATTTAAATGTTGAAACATCCTCCCCATATAATAGCAGGAGAAAAATCCAATTGAAAAGTGAGTAGTACACGTTTTAGGATATTGCAGTAAAACCTGCTTTAATTTGATCTCTAAATATCTAACCTGTGTAATATGAATTAAAGTAGCTCTAAGAGGGACATAAAGTCACCTTTTCCTAGCAGACCTTACCTTCTAAAAGATATACTTGTAATCCTATTTTGCAAGAGAGAAATACTGAACCAAGCACCATATTTGTGAGACAGAGAATTCCCTTGATTAAAGTATTAATTACAGGTATTTTCACTGAAGAGTAAAAGAAGGAGAGGGAGAGAAGGGAAGATGGATGCAAGGATACCATGTTTACCTATCTCATTTTTTTCCCTAGGCTTTGTGTAGACTTCAATGAGTATTTGTTGTGAGAGCAAGTATGTTGGGCCTTGGTTTGAGACAAGAATTGAGACAGATTGTAACTGCATAGCATTTCTCGTATTGAGTTTTCTTTGGACAGAATTTCTGTCAGCTAGGGAAAAACTGTTTTCTCAAACATAGATCAGATATGGATCCTGATATCAAATTTTCATCATTCCACCTGCAGGCTAGCCATGAAGTAATGCAAAATATGTTAGGACTATATACTAGATCCTTCAACAGATCTAGTCTGCAGTTTGAGAAAGTTTGACTCAATAGGTAAAGATATAAAATTGCATTGAGCATTAAGATGGCTCTGATTTTCCATGCATTTAGATATCTTTTCTCTTTTAAATAAAAAATGTCTGATTTCCTTCACCAAATTCGCTTTTTATTCTGGAGTGATAGGAAACAAATTCAAGGCAGGAGACTGCAAGCTTGTTAAGACTATTGGTGAAATAGCAACACAGCCTGACACAAACCAAGCAGACAAGTTCTGGGGAGACCCCTAGTTCTGCTAGAGATTCATAGAGGTAAAAACTGAAAAGTTTGACTGTGCCAAGGAAAGCTGGAAAGAAAGGGATTTTTTCCCAAGTTGGGGAAGGATAGCTCAGCCTAGGAAGGCTATTGCATTGCAGTGTACTAAATACAGTCCTGGCAGATGACTTGAAGAATGCTTAGGGCCCCAACCCAGAAAAACACTTAAATGTGTGGATACCCTCTTTGCAATGATTCACTAGACACCTACCTAAAGTTATGAGTTAATAATTCAATTGTTTTTCCTAAGGACAATAATCTGAAATTTTTTCACAGAACTAGGCTGAAGACAAAAGCCCAGAAAACTAAAGAGAGAATCTTTCCTTATTGCTGTGGCTGAACAACACACACTCTGTTTACCTTGACTTGTGATAGCATTTTAAACTCTAATATGTTTTCATATAATAAATTCTTGTTCATAGCAGAAGAGAACCTATCAATGACTATACTCATTACTAAACCCCTTTCTTGTATTGTGAAAGGAAACAAAAGTTTTGTAAAAAAAAAAATGCACCAATCTCCCTGACATGTAATGTCAGGGACATTTTTACAGCAGTAAACAAAATCACTGGCTACCAAATGTGACACCACATTCATCAGATACAGTAGGAGAAATGAAAACAAATTTAAATGAAAGCTCCAAGAATTGTTTCAATGGAAAATAAATGGAGGAAAAGCCCATAGGAGTCCACAGTGTATAAAATAGCAAATAGTTCAAAAGTGCTGACAGCAGGGCTGAACTGCTAAGGTGACAAATGCTCAGGAAGCTATACAACATAAACAAATGCATGTTTTAAACACACCAGTGAGGCCATACTCTGGGAACCATGTCATGTCATTTCAGCCTCTGGCTGCCTGTGTCTAATATCGTCTCAGGGGTGGTAAAGTAGGTGATTACATCCAAGTCCCAAAGGCACCAAGACCTAAAAAAAAAAACAAAAAACAAAAAACAAGTGGTTCACAATAAAACCCTGGTCAGCAATATTTCCTGTCTGTTCTTAAACCGATTGGGGAGAATACAAGCCCAATTTAGTAATTACTGACCCCATTCATTGCTGTGTGGTAAAGATACTTAACTGAGAATCTACATTAGAAATATGTCATCAGGAATCCCAGAAAAAGTATAATTTTACTGACGTGGTAACATTTAATTTGACTGACTGGGGTAACATCTCTTTTTACAACATGATGCTATCTTAGGTCAAGAAATAAAAAAATTAAAAACCAAAACCAAATAAAACAAAAAAACCGAAACAAAAAAACCCCAACCAACCAAACAGAAAAATCCCAGAAAGAACAACATATTCTTCTTAGTTTGTTGGACAATGAATACATTTATTTATATTAGTAAGCCTAGGAAGCATTCCAATTTCCCAGTATCCTGTATTCATACTGAGGCAAGATATTGGCACGTCACCCACCTTTCTGCTCCATATTCAAGTCTTTTATATAGAAAGGAGGCTTGGATGTGTGAGCTCACAGGGATCCCTGGCAGTTGTCTGCGCTGGAAGACCAGGAGACAGAGCCATGGTTTCCACTGCAGCGAATCCCAGCAGGTAAGTCTAGACAATGAATTTATTTTTTTTGGTTGCACATTGTCTTATAAAGCAGGAGGGATTTGATCACTCTAGTGGTTCCTCATTTCTGAGCCCTCAAACTCACTGGAAATCAAAGTGGAGCAGAAGAAGAAGATCTCAGCTGACATATAGTTGGTTGCATTTTCCTGAAAGGAGACATAAAATCATCAAATAGAGACATTCTGCCAAAATAATTATTTCTCAAATGTCTGGGAAAAAAAAATGTTCTCAAGGCATATCATGCCTACACAGAATTTTACCACATGGCAATATGTGTTGACAATTACTTACCACACTATTTGGGAATCAAAGATCTTTATTTCATCTTGTTGCCCCAGTTTGAGGTTTCCAGGACTGTTGTGAATAAAATTATGGAAACACACATACCCTCATTTCCATGTAGATGTAGGATATTTTTTCAAAGGCTATGATCTTCTCATACTTGCTTATATCTCTATTTTACTTTTATATTGTTTGATTTTTTAATGTGATGATCTCTTAACCAGCAAAGTTCTAGGAGTTGATTTCAATAAAACTACATTCATCAAAGTCAAGTAACTTAAAAACTGTGTCCCTGTGCTGGCATGGATTCTTCTTGATTTCCTTTGTGGATGTTTGGGTTTTGTTGTGCCTGGTGGTGGTGGTGAGTCTTTTCCCTCTCTCATAATTCAGTTCTTCATTATAAAATTTTGCTGTACTTCATAAGAAGATCAAATCCTTATTCAATTTAACTTGAGGTTTATTCCAGCACAGTGAAGAATCCCAGCCTATTCTGAAAGATGCTGAACATCTGCATATGTGGCAACTTAATTTTAGGTTCTTATTCCCCAAGATGGAGTCTGTAATCCTTTCAGGATGTGGGGGCACCACTGAGAATTTAGTTTACAGCAGTTTCTTGCTGGGAGTCATATTAACCAATATGATGTTCTACCCATATACATGTCATTTGGGGTAAGAAGGAACCATCTGAGACTGAGGTTTAAATCACCACACACATCTCCTTGGATCCGAGAATTATTTTCTTCCAAACATCTTAGTCTTCACTAAGTGCTTCAATGAAATAGCTGGAAAATGTTTGTGATTTTGGCGGAAAGCTTTTCCTTAGCTCCATTTTTGGAAACCACTGAGCCTTTTTCAGCAATACCCTTTAAAAATTGCAAAGAAAAAAATACAAAAAACCTGAACACACCATAAATCCTGAATCATAAGTAAAAGACAAGCATGGAAAATTTAAATCCAGCAATTAGTTTAACCAAGTCATAAATATCTGCAAGCTGAAGCTTTTCATGTTTCCATTGAGTTAGACAGTCTTAATTTAGACATTACTACTTGCTTTGCCTATAACACAATACCCCACCCTGCCCTTCCAAAAAGAAAAGGTCACAGTTACAGGATTACTTAGTTGATAGTTTCTATTTAAACTCTTTCAGACTCTTCATGCAGCTAATGTAGAAATAAGACTCAGTGTCTGAGTATTGTTCTAATCTGTCTGAGTATTGTTCTAATCTAATGAACACATGAAGTAAAATAATCAGACACTGGCAAGAACAGGCTGTTTGGACAGTTCACTTTCAAACTACTGTGCAAATAAATCTTTCAAAGTTTAACTTGATTTAAACAATCCAGCAGTTTCTGTTGCTATTCTTGTCCATCTTCTATGTTCAGTTCTCTGTGTCTTAAAATTCTTTCCAAAATTTTCAGTACTTGTTTTTAATTCACTATTTTTACATGAAGACCTGCCAGCTGCTGTCCTGTGATTTGAAAATTGGTGCCAAATATAATGATTGTTTCATATGTTTCCTGAACTAAAAGCTGGGAGGATAGTCTTGATACTGTAATAATCATAACAGAAAAGTAACCATCAACCCCCCAAAAATACCTTACTACCTGATATCTGAGATCCCTTAGATTTCTGTATAATCTTAATTTATCTTCAATGGAGAAATCACTGCCAAGGATTGCTATGTTCATGTATCAGAGTTGAACACAGGCTAAAATCTTCCCTAATTTTCATCTAATCTCATCAAAGTCCAAAAGGATTATACCAACATGAAACAAAGCAGTATTTATTGACTTGCTTCCATTCTCTATCAGCCTGCCTATAACAGCAATAGTTCTTTTGATAACTTCTGCATGTCTTGCCTGTTGTATCATGTAATCTTGCTTATTATCTTTCTCAGCATGTCTTGCAGATTAGTACAAAAGCAGAGGGAAAGGTTAAATAGGAAGTGTTGTATAAATATCGAACACCATCCAAGCATGCTTGAGTTCAGCAGACAGTTTCTCTCTTGCTGTGCTGGATATAGATTTTGGCAGCCTTGAAAACTTCTAAGAGAATGTTGCATGACTAAGAAAACATTAAACTAAAAGCTTCATCAATGCCATTTTAATATATGTATTTTTAAATATCAAGTGTAATCTTCTCGCTCATTTGTGTTATTACTAAGCCAAGGAAAATCACAACAGAATTTTTAAAAATCTACTTTCTTTATTTAGGTTGTAAATCTCATTCATATCCCATTAGCAGATGCTAGTTATTGCTAGCTACTGTTAGTGTCTTCTCTGGATCATGCTGGCAGAATATAAGATGAAAGACTTCCAGAACTGAGAGTTTTCCTGAGATGATCAAAGCACTGCAAAATTTGCTGTTTCACTGTAGCATCTGCAGCTGGGTCATCAATTTCCAAAGCATCTCATGCTGGCTGAGAAGAGTGAAAAAAAGCTGTTTAAAGATGAGTTGGAAGATACTCCCCTGCCAGGAAAAGCAATAACTGAGCCTCTGAGTGAGGTGGAATATTTGGGTACTTCCAAAATCATAAAAAAATGTTCCCTCAGCTAGCTTCAATGTGATATTTCAGCCTTGTGGAGTACTGCCTGTCTTCCTCAAATCTAAGATTTCATTCCACATGACAGTAGTGTACTTTCTGCTCAGCAGTAAAGAAAATGCATGTATTTTTTTCTTATCAGGCCAAACAAATTTGGACACACTTAATTTGTTCTCTCTACGATTTATTTTCCTCCTTTATTTACAGAGAAAGACCAGACTAAACAACAAAAAAAATTATATATGCACATTCAGATATACACATATATACAAAGAGAACATATGTATGGAAACATAAAATATTATATATGCATGCACAAAGGTACACATATCTAGCTAAAGAAAGAGCGAAAGACACACAAACACACATATACATATAAGGATCTGCACCTTTGGAGAAAATGGATATGTACACAATATGCTACACTTAATTATTAATTAACTTGATACAATGGTATAATCATTGGGTTTCTATTTGGCTGTTTGGCCTAAGTGAAGATTGAAAGCAAATTATGATACAGACAGCCACACTGAACAGGATGTCATAGGATTACTTTTGGAGTAAGTCACTATGACAAAGCCTGTTAGAAACTGGCCATAAGTAACATCTCAACTCCCATTTTTTTTTCCCATGGGCACTAAAACAGAACAGCTGAAACAGCAAAATGGCAGAAATCAGCTGGACATTGTTGAATGGGAAGCAGATTTAGCCATTTTTTTTCCCCATACCTGGGACCAAAATTTCACATTTCAGCCTGTAATTATTAATACCTTGCTGCATATGTATGTTTATCAACTGCAGTTAAATTTTACAGGTCGTAGCAAGGGTGGGACAGTGTCTGTATGACTCAGTATAAGAAATTACTCTGAGTTACATTTTGCTCTCAGGAGTGGTCTGACATCTCCAATTAGTGTAAGTTATTGTTTTCCTCCATTTTGTGGAACCCCATACAATGTCAGGAAGCACAATTCAGCTCTTCAGTAATTGCATTTGGCTGATTGGCTACATCAGCCTGGATGAAGACATCTCTAATGAGGAATGGCTCAAGACAGTCTGCTCAGTAAGTCTCCCATGATCATGTAGTTTCCTATATTTTCAAATGTTATGTAACCATGTGTTACCATGTTTTATGTGAGGTTAATCAGAGAGAAAAAAACACAACTTTTCTGATTCCCTTAACTAACAAATATTAAGTCTGTCACCATTTGCTGCTGTGATTATGCAAAACCAGTCTGTTTCTTATTTGTTTTATTTTTCGTGAGCTGGGAATCTCCCTCATATTCAATGACATGTTGAATGAATCACCAGAACTTCTTTTATTTTAATAATAGGTTTTTTCTAAAAGTTGAATGGGGTAAGCTGAATACTCTTAAACATCATCCAGCAGTTTAAGAAATGAACTGAAGGCTGAAGGAAAAAAACTGTAACAGGATACATTTTGTTTTAAAGGCTTGGCACAACATATCCCAAATACATTCCAATGTGAATTCTGAAATACCAAAAAAAGTCACAATAAAGAAGACTCAAAACTCAGTCCTTCAAACCTTTTCTTGCAGATAATTTTGGTGATGTGGGGTCATATATCCAGAGGGTCAACTCATGCCTCCTCTGCTTTTAACCCTTTGCATGTTTTTCTCTTGACACAGCAAGAATCCATTTGTATGAGTCAAAACACTACGATTAATGGAACAGCATGACATACAGCATAAGTTCGTGGGGCCAAGCAGACCTTTGTTGTAAGTGTGTGTCTTACAGTGCTTCCCAGGGTACACAAAATGTTCATTAATGAGGGGAAAAGGAATGAGACACTTGCTTTTTTCATTATTGTTGGCTTTGATGGCTGTTATTAAGCATAATTGTCTGTCAGTGTGCTGAGGTGACTAGGAAATAGATTAATGTTCCTTTTGTTGTGCAAGATTATGAGAAAGTTGAGGATATGGTCCGTTTGAGGGCAAGTCTTCAAGATGTCCAGTGCACAGAGAAAATCCTGTGCAAATTCCTCTGGACTCAGAACATGTAAAAATTCAGTTGAAAGAATTCCTCCCTACAGGCTGGAGAATGCATAATTAATTCAGTTTGTGAAAAACAATAAAAAAATTGTATAAGAGATTTTGCCTGAGTTTTCTCTTTCTTACTAATACTGTCTTTTATAAAGAAAACACATCTCTCTTAGACTGATTATTAGAATACACAGCTATCATGCAATTGAGAGGAATGACTACACTGTGCATTGCACCAGGAGGTACTGGCTCATTGTGATTGCAGTAAGAAAGGCACTCAAAAAGGGTGTTTTAAATTGGCATTTATTAGAGCTAGCATTATAAAGAGAGGTATAGATAACCTTCCTTCAGGTTCTGGAAACCCTGAGTTGTGCAATGCCAAACAGGCCCCTAAGCAGGATGAGGAACCCTAGGCAGAGCTCATCTATGGTAGAGCTGCTCCAGTTTGGTAATTAGAACTATTTTTAAAAAGTAAACAACTCTACTCATCTACCGTCAAACAAAGAAGATAAGCATGTGTGAACTCACACTGTGAGATAAAGGCAAGGCCATGCAGGCAGTGTAATCACTGGCACTGAGTGGGAGCTGCCTGCAGGCTTCTCTTAGAATTACTATTCAAGTTTATTTTACAGTCAAGGGATGTGAGCAGCACAAGATGAGTCTGGAGGCCATGCTGTATGTGTCACACAGCATTGCAAGCTCTGCACAGGCCTGCACCTGCTCAGGTTAGCTGGGATTTGGGTCACCCACTCCGCAGCTGCCATGGTCTGCTGCTCAGTGTCATTACATGCAGTTATGAAGGTACACTCACATATGCTCCAGGAAAACAGTCACAAGGCTATGCAAAACCATGCACATTGAACAGTTTAGGTATAAGAAAAACACCTTTTTATACTTTAAGAGGTTTTTTTTCCCCCAGTTATTCACTGGTCAAAGACAGATGAAACGTCAGGGTAAGCTTAACAGTTTACTGCTGTTGGAGAAGGTGATCCTGCTTTTCCTTGCTTCATTTCAGATTGCTGCACATTTGCTTTCTTGCTCGTGGACCTTTCACTAGTAACCTGGATGAATCAGTTCAGCTTACTGACCAGGCAGAAAATTACACACTCCTCCTGATTAGCTTTTTTAGCAAATTAATGAATTGAACTGGCTGAAGGCACAGCATATTCTTAAAAGAGCTGGCCTAAGTAGATCATGGGGATATTTACTGCTGAAACAGGGAAAGGAGAGTGTGGGTTTGGGGTTCTTTTGGCAGCTTGCTAACAGATCAGCTAACCCCACCTCGCCTAACTGCATTGTAAGCAATCTTCTTATCCACACACCCACTGCCCCCACACTGTGTTACAAATCTGAGACCTAAAGATTAAGAGAAATACATTTTAATTATATCAGTGTTGCAGCTTACAATACAAAGAATGTAGCATAAGATGCCTGTTATAATTTTCTTACAACTACACATATTTGTTTATGTACACTTGCTATAATAATAGCAGAGTAATATTGCCACTAGGACTGCCCAGTACCACTTTTTATTCAGATTTTAAACAAGATATTAGCAGAATTTTTAAAAGTAACTGAACACAATAGTAATGCCTTTTTTTCACACTGTAAAACAATTTTGACAAGATGTTAGCTTTATAAAAGTATACAATTAGATTATAACCTCCATTCTTATATGAAAGGGCCTTTGCATCACTTATTCAATCTCAATTGACATACTTTTTCTCTACTTTTTCAAAATACACAAATTTTTAATTTCCTACCAGTTCCCAGGCTCACTTTACTGAAAAAGATGATTCAGTTAAGAAACAGTTAAGAATTTCTTTATTTAGACCATTTGGAGCCCAGGAACTTTCCCATTGATTTCAGAGAGATGTTTGGTTTGCTAGCTTTACAGGAGCTGCATGCATTTGTCAGCCTCGATTACCATTTTGTTTGGGTTTTTTTGGGTTTTTTTCCCCACAGGTTATTAAATAGGGTTTTATTAAAATGTTCCTCATTTTGTCTGTTGTAGTATTCCAGAGAAGCTCATAAAATACCAGAGCAGTTCTTAGTAGGCAAGTACAGCAGCTTAATTCATTGACCTTTTGTGGTAGAAGCAAGGAAAAAAAAAATCTAGTTTTGAGTCAGAGCCTGAATTATTTTTTTAACTAACACTGAGAATAAAGGTAACAGTGAAACCCATACATCTGTTGTTAATTCAGGGGTTATGGAACATACATATGATATCAGGTGTGCTTTGAATGATACAGAGCACCACAGGAGATACCTAGGTGTAAAGCACCACTTATTCTTTTAAATTTTATAATCTGACTATCCATCTCATATCATTCTACCCCTCACTTGTCAAAACTCACTGCTGGCTACCATCTCCAGTCCTGGCAGCTGTGAGACATCATATATTTATGCCTCTTAACCACTCAGTGATCTGGCACATCAGACATGGCCAATCTGAATTCTTTGATATAACAGCCAGCTGTGCTTGATGAATGGGGTCATGGAGAAGGGAAAAAGCAGCAGTACAGCTGCCAACATGCACTTCCCTTTGTGGAGGGCCCACATTCAAAGAAATGCTTAGTAGGTGGCACACAGCTGCAGTTCAATGCTATAACATCCACAGTCCAACTCTAAAGCATCTTTCTTCTTGCATTGCCCCATGTGTCAGAAGCATCACTCTCACCACATATGAAGAGTAGCAGTGGCTCTTGCATATGAGAAAGACACATGAGAGGTCTGCCTCCTGGGCAAAGAAAAGCTTGCTGCCCATTCAAAAGAGTAAGCAGAGGCTCAGAACTACCCATTTGCTAAAGACTCTTGAAAAATAGGAGTGCCCTCAATTACACTGTCTCTTTATTACTTGCACTCTCTTTCACTCACTATTACATCACTTATGAAACTCAACTTCCTCCCAAGTAAAAAGATGGTGATGCTCACAAAATGGGTGAACTCAGATAATTACAAAAGCTACTAGCATTTCTGCTAACTGTTCTGTGCTGGTGTTCAGAAAGAAAAGTTTTCAGGAAAAAACAGTATCTTTTGTTAGACCAATAGAAATAGCTGCAAAAAGTATAGACAACTTTGGGGCAAAAAAATACATTTTTAACTTTAGGTATCAAGAAATTGCAACAGCTCTAACAAACCACTATGTCTTCCACAGGATGATAATCCTCCACCGTTTACTTCATGTGCTTCCCCACTGTGTACAGTGGTTTCTGTCTTATCATCTTTTTCAGGAAACATGATTGAGGGGTGATTAATGGGTTCTCTGTGAGGATTTACACTGTCTCTTTTCATTCAAAACCGGCTGTGGTCAATTTGCAAACAATAAAAGAGAGGAAATCATATTAAAAGCTATACAGATGCTTGTACAGCTCTTAGGATATTTTCATGGTAGCTGGCTGCATTGAAAGATTGCAGATGCATTTTTGAAAACATGCAGATAAATTAAACCCAGGCTAGGTAAAAGAAATACATAAAGTACCTTGCAGTTCCTTATTTCTGCTCTGGGCAACCCTGTGAATGATGTGGTGTGAGATGCCTTTGTAAAGCAAACCATTCGAATGAGATAAAGATCCTATGACATAGCTGCTCCTAGAAATCTCCATCAGATTTCCACCATAAAGATGTGGTCACAGTGGACCTATTTGTCACGTTCCCATATCTGTTATGTACTAAATGGTTAACAGCCCCATAGATTATCATGAAGATCACACAGATAAAAATCACAAGTCCAGACTCAAGCTAGCAAACAAATCTTTTACAAATATGTCTAATTAATAGGAAAATCTAGGAAAGATATGAATGTAATGAAACCCCAAATAAATAGCATAAATCCACCAGTAAATGTAAAGAAACCCCAAGATATCTCAGTTTCCTGGACCAGGATGTTGATTACCTGCTGCAGTTACCAGACTAAACTTTTTTTAACTGTCTCCAAAGATGGGAATTTCAAAATTTTCTCAATAATGCATTGTTCAAACGTTCTTACAGTTAGTTTTCTTAGTATCTAGCCTAAAGTTTGCTCTGAGTAAGTTTCTCATGCTCATCTCAAGTGACCTGAAAACAACTCATCACTGTTTCTATAAAGAATACACATTTTCTTAACTGTTGTATTTAATATTTGGCCTTTTTTTTCTTAGTTAGAACAAGCTCTTCTTATTTCAACTAGTATTATAGGTTATCTTTTCTAAACCACTTCCTTGGATTCTTTCCAATTTATTTGTATTTGAACCTGACTGCAAAAAGTGTATGTCCATTATGTTCATTCACATGAACAGATTTCAAAGTGATAAGGTTTTGTTTGGAATGTCATGTTGTTAACTTGTGTAACTCCTACACCATCTTCACTTTTTACTATATGTGTATTCATTGTCTTCTTTTTGAATGTAATTCTCACATCTGTATTTATTGGTGTGGAGGGAGTGATTTTTTTTTAAAAAATTCCAATAAAATCATTCCACCCACCTAGAAAGATCACTCAGAATTGCAATTTGGTCCTATGTACTTTAATATTTTTCAATTTCATAATATTTATAAATTTTTGAAATGTCTTCTCTATACCCAATAGCCATTAATGAACATGGGAAGTCACCAGACCTTAGCTGGATGCAGTTGACATGTTCTCCTGAGAAGTAGTTACTCATGACTTCTGTGTAACATCTACCTTTCCAGCTGTAAAAGATAGATCACATTTCTTTAATTTGGGCATTGCACATGGCTGTAAAAAATGAAAAAAAAAAAACCCAAAACAAAACTCAAAAACTGCTAAAGTAAGACGTACTTTATCTTTCTTCCCATATTCTGGACTAACTACTTGTGTGAAAAGATTGTTGTTATATGATTTGTTACAGAAAGATGCAGAGCAGCTGCTTCCTATCACTGTTACACTACAGACACTCTTAAATTGATTGTTTAGTAATGAGTTAAACAAAGTACCTCTCTTAATACCAAAGTTTTGCTGATCCATGTTTTCTCAACTACAGCTTTGTTGTTTTTTTCCCAGTCTTCTTGTACCACTAAAACATCCAAGTGAACTCAATAGTGGTTTAGGAATTTCTTCAAATCTAGAGATGAATACCCTGTTAAATTCCCTGTTTATTGCTTTTCTGGTCTATATTCCTACACACATTTTTGTTACTAGTTGCTAGTTGTGTTCTGGATATGGTCACAGTAAACCTGTTTTTGTGAAGGCCATTGCAAAAAATGTATCTACAACTGCAGTAATTTTCAATCTGCACAGTTGTAATAAGACATCTTGTTATTCTGCTTCTCCAAACAGAAGACAAACAAATATTTCTTCTCCATTTACAAAGCAAAAGCAAGGAATGTTTTTTCCTTCCATGGAAACTATCCAGAACCTGCTTTGATTGATCAAGTAAAAACTTAGAAACCTTCCCAAATCATGAGCAATCACTTAATTTCCCAGTATTCCCCAAATCAGAAAAGAACAAACTACATTCCCTTTGAATGCGTGGATTCTGCTTGGTCTGAAAAATGAATGAAGACTTTTGAAGCAAAAAAAATTAATGACGTGTTGCATCCTTGAAGTAATATGAGTTTGTCATTGATTTATTTAACACCACTTGCAGGAAATACCTGGAAACAAAGGAAGAAATTATGATTTAAATTCAGCAGCCTAGAACTGCCTTAATTTGATGGATGATTCAGCACATGGAGTGACACTTAGATTCAGGCCCAAGAATCTAAGTCCTAGAATAGACTTAGTTTCCCTGTGAAAGATTTTATTTCTACAAAAGGGACTCAAGATAGATATCCTGGACAACTGGCATATCAGCAGAGAAAGAGCATGACAGCCATGACGTATGGCCAAAAATGCCTGAGTGTAAAAAGCATTCACTTGATGTTTTTAAATTATAGTTACATTTATTTTGAAAGAAAATTTAATTTTATAGGTCTCTCATTGGGAGTATATTTTCATAAAAGGGGTAAAGGCAAACATAATGGAAATTGTAACACATTAAAAAAATGTTAAGTCTGCTTTGGAGGAACTTTACAAGCATGCAAGTTTTGACTTAAGAAAACGTCTGGAGCCAAATCTTTCATTACTTAGCCTCCAAAACTCCCATTGGCAGCTGTGAAAATTCTGGACTAAAGAATAAAACATGATCAGATGCTTTGTTTGATCCTAAAAGATCAAATGTTTGAATTTGGGTTTGTATCCTATTTTCTTTCCTTAACATAAAAGGAAATCTACTTAATAGAAATATACAGAAGTAATTAAGCACCCAAGAATATCTCTACATTCACATAACAGTTAAGTGAAAGCTGGACAAATTATTAAAAGTGCTTGACTCCTACTACAATGCCAAATGCTGACTTCAGACTTCTTTACAAGATGTATTATTATTATTATTATTAAATATTGTATGACCGTTTTCCAAATTGGATAACTACTATAAAATTAAAAGATCTAAAGATGTATCTGATATAATCAAGGAAAATAGCCAGATTAGAAAGTACCACATGGGCAATCTAGTTAAAAATCTTAAATGCCTCTTTTCTTTCTTCGTTAACTACACTCACAAACAGCTACATCCTTGCCAGGCATTTAGGGGCATATCTCCCCTTGAGCACTGCTTGGTGATCTAGGGCCCAAGGGTTCAAACCACAAAAAAGAAACTAAGAGGTAATTAAGTGCTATTCAATTAGGCAACATATCCACAACTTTAATAAAGTTGTGTACAAACTACAGATTTTCAGCCTGCACTGAATTTTTGAAAACAAAGTTTCATAAAAATATTCCACAATATAAATTGTAACCCTTGTATCTTCAGCAATGCGCTTCTCATTTAATTCTATAGTCTTGTTCTAACCAAACACCTTTTACTTTAAGTAGCTCAGTTCTGTATACCATTATGATAAGTATTAATTTAGCAACAGTTTACTATTTTCTAAACTAATAAAGTTTTGGGGTGAAGAAATCTTTGCTTTACATTTTAAAAAATGTAAATATTAGCAAAACATTTTACATTACCTACATGTTTTGATCAACTGAAAAAATAAAAATAAAGCTTTTATTCTAACCACAATCTAAAACATGAGCATAAGTTTTATCAACAAGCAGAACTTTAAGAATTCAGGAATATCTGAGAGAATTCATATGTTTAAAGGTAAGTTAACATTTGCAAAATTCTGATTGTTAGTTTGTTGAAACATGGGCATATTCAGCACCTTGCTGCAAATATTTCTATAGCACAAGAGATAAATCTTAATAAAATTATGCACATTATCCAGTAAACAATCCTTGACTACAGGAAAAGTATTGACATTGTAAATATATATGCTGAAATATACATAAATTTCTATTAGTAAATCACTTTTAAAAAGATAAACAATTACACTATTTTTTCTTCCCTAAAACACCTATAAATGAATCAAATAGAAATTGGTTCAAATACAAGTAGATATAACACTACATTACTTTGGGTTTTTTCACCTAACTCCATACTCCCACTGTTTGGAGTTCCTTATTTTCAAAAAAAAAAAAAAAAAGAAAACCAGTGAATACATTCTTTGGAAAATAATTTTTTTTTATTATAAAATGTACAGTATATTGACCTTAATATTAGAAAACACTGTAATGTATCAGAGTCTTGTAAAGACCAATAATTTATAAAATGAGACTAAATTCATTGTAACTCTTTCTAGTCTCATAGTCAGATTAAAAAATACATTTAAAATATATAATGAATTAATTGACCATAGCATCCTTAGTAGCTGGCAAAAGTATGTTCATATGTTAAGGTAGCTAATCTCTGCATGTATTTTTATTAAAACAGATCACTCTTATCTGCTAATTTAGTCTTTGATTTTGAAGAGCTGATAGAAGCATGAACAGAAAGGTTAATAATCATATTCTATAAGCCTAGATTATGTGAAGGCACTGCAGAATATTAAAAATCTATGTTTTACTAAAGTACTTCTATCACTGCAGCCCACTTATTAACACTTAATACTTCTTTGGTAGTTTTAAGGTGCTTGTTAGAACAAGAAATAGCTTTGGACTATTGATAATAGAGTACTTTAGGTCTCAGATGCTATTGGATAGCATGAAAAACCACATTACACTGTCTTAACAAGTTGAAGACCTTTTTCAACATTTTAGTCTTCTCAGTTCCAGACTTACTACCTCATTGAGTGGAAAAGAAATGCAAATTAATTCCTTTTTTTTCTCTTCTTAGCCATTGCTGCAAGAAGTACTTTCCTCATTGCACTTGTTTGGCAGTGACTCGAACACCAGTATCCAGTCAAAGGCACTTGTTTTAATGTTAGAATATGTGTATGTAGGTTGTTTTGGAATCACTGCCTAGTATATTTTTAGCAGTGCATTTGTAGAAGCCCGCATCCCTTTGAGTGGACTGCTGGATGACTAATGACCCCTGAGGATGGAGGAATTTGTTTCCATACAGACGGGATTGAGCTCCTGTTGTCAGATGTGATTTATCTGGAAGCTCCCATGTTATTTCAGCTTTAGGAATCCCAATGGCCATGCAGTTCAGTTTAACCGAATTTCCAAGTCTGGCATAAATGACGGGTGCTGGCTCACTGGTGATCCGAGGAGGATAGGCGATCACAATGACAGGCACAGTCATAACAGAAGTGCCATACTCTGTTGAGACTTTGCACAGGTAAGTGCCCCTGTCAAATACAGAAGCCTCACGCACTGTCAGTGAGCCATTCTCCATCAGGGAAAAGCGACCCACAGCCTGGGGGGCATCCATAACCATACCATTGGGCAGTGTCCAGGAGATCTGTGCCCGGTGGCTTGCCTGGGTGATGCAATGAAGCTGCAGAGTTTCTCCATTGATGATGCTCACCAGGTTGTTGTACTGGTTGCTAATTTCTGGCCTGAGTCCCACCTTCAGGAAGACTACTCGTTCCACATAACCTCCTGGGTTTCTGGCTGTACAGCGGTAAGTCCCAGCATCCCCAGCAGATAAGCTGCTGATGTGTAAGATCCCATCCCTCTTATGGTAAAATCTGTGCAGGCGACTGCCACTCAGCACTTCAGAGCCGTTGGGAAGGATCCAGCTCGTGCTGGGTTTGGGGTTCCCCTGGACTGAGCAGTTCAGATTGATGCTGTGCCCAGCAATGGCAGTGATCCTTTCACTGACAGGGTCTCTGAAGGACGGTTTCTCCAAATGGTCTGTGATGAGGAGCTGCACAAGCAGTCTCGCCTCCCCGCCCTCGTTCCGCGCAATGCACACGAGCTGCACGGCGTCTGTCTGCCTCACCCCTCTGATGTCCAACGTGCCATTGCGGTGCACGGTGATCCTGTTCCCGTAGTAGGGAGCTGGTAAGATCACTCCTTCTGGGAAAGCCCATAAGACACGTGGAGCAGGGACGCCCTCAGCTTTGCAGTCAATGAGTTTTCGGCTGTCCCTGATGGCTGTCTCCCTCACAGACGTTATCGCACTGAGATGACCATTGATTCTGGGAGGCTGAACATCAACATGGATCCAAACGATCTTCCGATCTTCTCCAGCACTGTTCCGTGCCACACAAGTGTAGTTACCACTGTCAGACCTTTGGGCCTTTTGGATGAGGAGAGTGCCATCTCTGTATATCTGGTATTTGTCAGACAGGGCAGGAATAGGCCTGTTGGTTGGGGAAAGCCAGATCACTTTGGGAGTGGGTTCTCCTTTGGCTTCACATGCTACTGTGACAACATCACCATAAGGTACATTAACAGTGATGTATGTTTTGTTCCTGATGATTGCAGGCTCTGCCACCACCTTGACCCGCACTTTCATTTCATCCTTCCCAATCTGGTTTTCAGCATAGCAGGTGTAGTCCCCTTCCTCTCTCAGTCCAACATCATTGAAATACAGAGTTCCATTATCGAAGACCACGTATCGCTTCGTCCGGCTGCCGCTGTCATCCGACTGCATGAAGGTATTGATCATGCTGCCATCTGGAAGACCCCAGGAGATCTCTGGGTTTGGCAGACCTGTGGCTACACAGTCAACTTTCAGGTCCCCTCCATACTTGACCTTGTGGCTATTCTCATTCTTATGTTCTATTTTTGCTGGTTTCATCATCACATTCACCTTGAGAACCACGTAGTCATCCCCTATCTTATTGCGGGCCACACACAAATAGTCTCCTGCATCTTTGTCTGTAACTGAATGAACAACCAAAGTCCCATTGCTGAATACTTTGATTCTGGTCTCCAAAGTGCTGTAAGGAAAGAAAAAAGAACCTAATATGAGCTACAAAATCACATCTTGGGTATTAACTACTGGATGAAATCTATAGCGGGGGGACAACAACTGAACAGTATTAAAAAAAAAAAAAAAGAGGAAAATTGCTATTGTTAAATGATTAGATGGTCAGAAATTTCCAGGATATTTACCACCAAGACGCAAATGGCAAAAAAAATTCTACTCATCTGTAACTAAGTAATTCTGCTGTGTTTAATGACTTTAATGCTGTTTTTGACCATTAAACATTCACTAAATACTAAATTATGGTGGTTTAGACTCTTCTGACTACGTGTATTATTCCGTAACATTGAAATATGAGATCTCTGAATGATATCATCCACACGAGGTCATATGGACCCTAATGGAGTCTGGTACCAGGGTCTTCAGTTAAAAACAAATAAAGATGAGGAACTTCCTCTGGCCTTGGGTATAAATATTAAACCTTTAGAAGAGTCACAATGAACCAAAATGTTGCTAAGCTTTGAAATAAGGAAAAAAACCATTTCCAGTATGCTATAAAAGCATACTGGAAAGTCCTTTCCACTTCACTATGGAACTGGTGTATTATGGTCAAAACCAACTTCCTCAGTAGTCACAGTTTTCTCCCCAAAAAAGACCTCCAGTACTTGAAAAGCAGCCCACATAAAGATCATTAAGGAAAATGAAAAAGAAATACAGTATTTTTTTGCTACCACTATAAGGCATAAAATGCAATGTGGATTTTGTGCTATCTACAGGTTACTTAAATAGATTTTTTGTCAATATAAAAAAAAAGTTATGATTATAGTCAGCTGTGAAGAAAGTTGTGCCCAATTACACATTTTAATTACAGTGCATTTCTCATCTGTTTATACTTCTCAAAGGTGATCCATGAATAATTTATAGCACAGATATTTCTTTTCAGCCAAGTGTTAGGACAGTTATTGTAGGTTTGTAGAAGTGATATTTGATATCACAAACACTAGAGAACGTATTGTTTTAGGCATTTATATGCAACCAGGCTTGCACAGACCTTGTTGTGTGCTAACATTCATCTATACATGATGTTAAAGTGATTGTGTTTGTTTAAGTAATTATAAATTGATTTATTTGGCCTGTATTTACTGTGTGTAATGACTTGCCTAAGAGATAAAATTCAATGATTCCTTTTCTCCTGAGGAAAAGCAGACACCTGTGCAATATTATTCAGACTAAGCACATTGGAACAAGCAGTACACAAGCTCTGTATCTCACCTTCTTACTATGTTTACAAGTGGCTGTAAAAGACAAATAGTGGCAGCTTATCCTAAAATCTTGCAGATAACTTTTTTCAAGAGTAATACTGCTTTCAAGAAAATTATGCTAAGATATAACTTGACTATCTTTTGATATAATTTCAAATTCCTTTTTAAGGATTGGGTGGATCATTCAAAACCCACAGAAGTCAGGAATGAAACTTGTACATATATGAATAAGCTTTTCTCTAAGTTCATCTAAACTGCAGTTTACCTGCAACACCCCAAATAGTAATTTACCTGTGAAGTGAATCAATCATCCTTTTGGAAGGCAACCTCCATAATATCCGAGGCCAAGGGTCACCAGAAGCACTACAGTCCAAATGCAGGATGCCACCGTATGTCACATCTGTTCTCTGAGGAGAGCTCCCAGTGATTTTGGCATTAGATGCGTGCTTCCTCACATGGAGTTGTACTGTTCTCCTGGCAGCTCCCACCATGTTAGCTGCAATGCATTCATAGGTCCCACTGTCCTTGGGGGAGACGTTGCGAATGTAAAGAGTCCCATTGGGAAAAACAAATAAATTCCCATTGACAAACTGAGAAGGTCGGACTTGTGTTCCATCAAAGACCACCCAGCGGATGTTGGGAGAAGGTGCTGCTTTGGCAGTGCAGTGGATGTTAATACCGCTACCAAGGGGCAAGGAAATGTTCTCGTGCTTGTCCTGCTGGATGATGGGGGGTAAGGCTGCAATATGCAGCCTCACTGCGATGCTGTCAGCTCCTGCAGCATTGCTTGCTACACATTTGTAAACTCCTCGGTCTGAGAAAGTTGCTTGCTTGATAGACAAAGTTCGATTTTCATGAAGCATTATCCTGCTTTCTGTGGTTGTGACGGTCTGCAAAATCTTCCTATCTGGGAAAATCCATGAAATTAGTGGACTTGGAGTCCCGCTAGCCTGACATTCCATTGCTATGGTCTCTCCAAAGTAGACCGTGACATCTCGATAGCGGGAAAGTAAAATTTTGGGCTGGTGGGCTACGACTGTGAGCACAACAATCATTTTATCTACACCATGCAGGTTCTGAGCTGTGCATAAGTACTGTCCACGATCCTGAAGCTGAGCATTTCGGATAAGGAGAGTACCATTTTTCCAGACTTCAAACCTTTGTAACTTGCTGTTGGCTGTCATTAGAGCTCCTGTGAAGGTGAGAGGAAAGAAAGAGAGAGTCAAGGGGTTTAAAAAATATATTATTGCATAAAGAAGTCTTAAGTGAGATTTGAGGTTTAGTCAACACCAATTATAACTTCAGAGGGCCCATAGGATGTCTGATACTCTCCGTTGCTCAAATTAGTCTTTGTTTTTATTGCAGAACTAACCACTAGCTTTCAAACATGGACAATTTGGGACTTTTTGAAGGCCTTATGTTTTAGGATCCCTCTTAAATCTTTATGTAACTTTTCCGTTCCTTTTGCATATGGAGATGACACACACATCAATATTTAAGGTAGCAAGGTTAATAAACTCATACTCGCAAGTATTGGCATAATAAATTCTAACTGCTATGAATAAGGAGAGTTGGCTGGTTTTCATAGTCAAAAACTACTCTTCAAAAATTAACTCATTAAATGGTAGCGTTTTTCTTTTACTACAAGAAACACTGCAAATCCAATATTATTTGTAATGATCAGTTGCGATTAATCATTTTCACAATGATTATGAAGTGACAAGAAGTATTTTTCAGTATTTTGAACTACTCCTGTGATCATGTTGCATTTCTGTGCAATACCCCGACAAACTGCACTGAAGAACACATTTTTCTCTGTCTTACCTGTAGAGACTTTTGTCCAAGTAATAAAAGGCTTGGGTTCCCCAACCGCATCACAAGGGATAAAAGTATCTGTTTCAGCAAGGATGGATATGCTCTGAGATGATTTTGTGATAATTTTAGGTCTTTCTCCATGTACCCTAAAATTAGTGGAAGACTGAATTACAGTTGAATTGTGTGGCATAATGCCTCCCATGTGAGGAACAGATGGAAATTTTTGATGGCGATGATGGACACTTTTAAAAGGATGAACTGTGGTGGTTATTTGTGGTTTTGTCCGCTGAGGGAGAAAGGCTGGAGGGGTGATTTTTAAAATCACTGGTGGTGATGTGGTTGTTGTGGCATGTGGCATTGGAGGCACGGGACCAGCTGTAGCTTTCTGCACTGTAATCCCAGTAGGTAAGACCTGAGCAACCTTCTTCTCATTTGTGTCTTTTGGCACTAGTTGACTAGGAACATCTGGTTTAGGATGCACATTTAAGTGAGGGAATATCCTTGTTCTGTTGAAAAGGAATGGTATTCTGGAACCGGGGTAATAGGGGATTGCTTGACTTGGTAGTCTTCCTGCTGTGCCTCTGTTATCTGGAACATGGTTATTTCCAAAAAATCTTGAATTAAAATTGTATCTGTTCTGACCCTGATTACTGAACTTGCTTTCAGTTAATGGATTTGTTTTGCTAAATGGAGAGGCTTGTGTTGAGGTAATTGTTTCTCTCTGGGAAGCAAAAGTTTGTCTGTCCTGGATAGTATGTGCTGCATACGCTGTTATCTCTGGTTTGTTTGTGTAGTGAAGAGGCTGATGTGTTATAAAATAGTGAAGTGGGCTTTGTGTTACAGGAAGCTTCACTGTGCCTCTTACTGGAATGTGCTTTGGAGGCACAACAGGTAGTCTTTGGTTGATGCTTGGTATCATTCCAGGAGGTGGATGAGGAAGATTTGGATTTAGCAGCAAACTGTTGTTTGACTTGCTACTATACAATTCTTCGAATTGCTTTTCTTTTGACTGTATGCTAATTCTGTTTTCATTTGAGGAAGGAGTAGGGTGAACATTCTCTTTTGAGGTCATTGCTATTTTGTCATCACCTGCTCCAACTTGTTTTGCTTCTGGGAACCTTCCTTGATTGAAGGCATTACTGTCCTTTGTGGTATAATGAAGAGAAGGATGTGAAATGCTTGAAATGGAAGGGGGCAGAGTGACAAGTTTTATAAATGGAATAAAAGCAGTGGATGTAATAGGAGGCTTTTCAGTTGTCTGCAAATGATGAAACACATGTAACATGGTTTCCTCTCTATCCAAGGAAGATGGCTCTGTCCCAGCCTGGGAAGTAACAAATTTCTTTGTCTCTCTAACTGGAAAAGTCTGCGTTTCTGCAGTGCCGAAAGAGGAGGATGAACTTTCTATCTCATATCGCTGAGGTGGCTCAGCTTTTGCTGGTGTTTCTATAGATACTGTGGGCTTCCATGGCTCCTTTGAAACAGCGAGGTCCTTAAAAAGTTCGACTGTGCCAACAGGAATACTTAAGTCACTCACAGTGGGATATGCCAGCGGGAATGTTCCAGGAGTTGTTTCATTAACCACAACTTCTAAGTCAAATAGGTTAGGCTCTTGAGATTTTGGTAGTATTGAGCTGTTCCTATATGCAGGAGAAGTTGTTGTCCTTGACTGTTCTGCCTTATGATCCAAAGTTTTAGAATCTGCTTTTGTGTCCTCCACAGAGACATTGTCTAATGAGTGGTATGCTGGCACTTCACTTGGCTCTGGTTTCAAAGGTACACTTGACTCTT
The DNA here is from genome assembly GCA_013400435.1 of Pycnonotus jocosus. Lineage (NCBI taxonomy): Eukaryota > Metazoa > Chordata > Aves > Passeriformes > Pycnonotidae > Pycnonotus > Pycnonotus jocosus. The sequence goes on along the minus strand of VWYP01009716.1, from coordinate 49,115 downwards.
TTGTGGGAAGCACATCATGTACAGCAGACGATGGCAAAATCGTGACGGGTACAGTCACTGGAAGTTCCAAGGTTTCAGGGCTAGTAGGGTGTGTCACACGTTTAGCTTCAGGTGGAGAAGTAGTAGGCGTAAAAGAGAAAGTTGTGATCACATCTCTGGTTTTTGTGACTTTCTCTGTGACACCTGAATCAGGAATTAATGAAGGAGTGGATTCCATATGCTCCTCTTTCCTAGCCTGTATTTTGATGTTTCTGAGGTCAGGACTTTGAAGAGTTACAGAAGAAGTTTTGGTAACAACTTCAATTTCAGATGTCCTTGGAATTATAGGTATTGCCTCTGTGGTTAAAACAACACGGGGCAAAGGCTTTGGTCTTTGTCGGATTCTGTTTGGCCTTCTCCTTCTCCCATATGGCCTTTTTCTACCATGCTGAGTAATAAGTGAAGGCATGGTCTTTCTATATGGAGTGGTTGTGGTGGCCACAGTGGTCAATCTATTGATCGAAGAAGCCGTTTCTAACTCCTCTGCTGTTTTATCAGGAGCATAAGCACTATGCAAAATGAATATGGGACCTTGTTTTGGAATAGCTAGGTTTCTATGTTCCTCTGTCTGAGAATTGTCTGCATAACTACTGGACATGCTTCCTTGAGTCACTGTATTCCTGTGAGTTTCAGGTGCTTCCTTGCTCTGAACCCTGATGGGTGTGAGAGCTGGAAAACCGTTACTTAACTCTGCTGTATTTGTATGACTTGTGGTTATTTTTTTGTGCTGGTATCTTGCATCATTGCCCTTTTCTCTAACAAATGGAAAAGTAGATGAATAAACAGTAGTAGTGCCTACAGAATCTGTTGGGATGATCTCATCAAACTGAGAAGGTGCAGAAGTTATGGTGTCAACTCTACTTGGGCCCACTTCATTTAACTTCAAGCTTGTCTCCAAGGTGCTATGAAGATCCACAGTCTGAGACTCAGCAAGGACAGTAGCATCAAGTGGTAGCTCAGCAAAAGCAGAATTTTCTCCAGATATAGAAGATACAGTTTTATCTACATTTTCCATTGTGAATAAACCGCTCTGAACATTAGGAAAGTTTGTCACAATTTGTTTGGCTAGAGGTTCTTCAGTAAGGGCAACTGAATCATCTGTCCTGACATCAAGATGCTGCTCCCTTTGCGGTTGTGGAGTTGCAGAGACAGGAGTCAAATATGGACCTGATAAAGCAATTTCTACAGAGTCTATACTTGCAGGTGTTTGTGAAGCTCTGTGATTGGAGAATGGTTCTGTTTCTGACCTTATTAACACAGACTGGACTGAAAACACTTCCATGTTCTGTGAAACAGTGACCGAGAATTGCTCATCTTCACCCACAGGTGATGCATCAGCAGAAGAATCCACCACATCCGCTCCTGTCTCTGAAGGTGGAGGGCTGGCTAAGGGATAAGGGGCAGGAGTAGTTTCCTGCATAACTGATGGCAGTGAAGTTGTTACAGGGATGGTTGTAGCTGTTGTTGTTCTAGGAAGATTCTTCCCACGGACCTTTGCCAAAATGTCAGCCCAATGCTGTGGATTAATCTGTTTGCTTGCCACATTAATTCTCCTTCGAGATTCAAATACTCTCCGGCCTTCTGCAACATTGCTATCCTGGGTTTCATCAGTACTTTTCCAGATTTTCATTTTTCTTCTACCCTTCTTCCCCTTTTTAATTTGAGCCTCTGGCACTCGGTCGTTTTTTTGTTTAAAAGGTATTTCCCAGTCTTTTAGGTGGCTTTTTCTTCGTGGGAACTCCTCCACCCCTCCTGCCCCTGATCCCTCTTCATCATCTTTGACCCGCCCTCTTGTTTTTGACAAACCTTTTGAGCCTGGGCGCTTCTTTACCTTTATTCGTTTAAATGACCTGTCAGACACCATTTTATTTACTGTGACCCTCACAACAAACTGATCTGATCCCTGCTGATTGACAGCCACACATCTGTAATAGCCACTATCAGTGACATGGCTCCTTGGAATAAGCAAAGTACCATTGGGCAACATATAGCCTTTTGAAGAGTTTGATAAATCATTGAGTACTTGACTGTTCGGAAGAATCCAGCTCAACTGCGGGTCTGGGATGGCAACTGCATTGCATGGCAAAGCTATTGGATCTCCAACATTTTTTTCAACTCTCACTACATCTGAATCGGCTACCTGAATAGCTGCAGGCTGCACAACAAGTCTGTAAGCCATTACATCCACATCATCTCTAACTTGGGCTATGCAGTGGTACACACCTCCATCAGTGTAACTTACTGCTTTGATTATCAATTGGCCACTACTGAGAATGGAAAACCTACTATCTTTCTCATTAAAAGGTGCCTGCAGTTTAGTTCCATCTGGAAAAAGCCACTGAATGGAGGGGCTCTCAGAAGCTTTCACACTGCAGCTCAGCTGACACTCCGACCCTTCCACCACACTCTGTGCTGTCCTTGTGCTCTGATTGTGCTCGATCATTACCCAGTTTCTCTGCTGCCTGGTGGTTTTGGTATGAATTGTCTGAGAAAACACAGTAAAAAAAGATAGCACCACTTTTTTCCCTGTACTCTGGCGTCTGTTTAATTGGATATTTATAAGAGGCTGCATGACCCAGGAAGGCTCAGCCAGTATTTGAGCTTTTACACCTGTGTAGTAAAGAGCATCATAATCTGAACCTTGCCTGTACCGATAGCTTATTTTAGGCTCTTTTCTGAGCATAAGTTCCCTCTCTAATTTGACAGGTACCTCACTATAGTAAGCTATAAGCTTCCATAGTTTTTCATAGTTTTCTCGATTCATTGGACATTCAAAATCCAGTGCAATTGTGGCATTTATAGCTATCTCCTGAGTCTGGATTTGATTCCACTGAATTTTTGTAGAACCTGTTGGTTTTTTGATTTCACAGTTCAGGTGGACTATATTGCCATGCTCATCAGTCATATTTAGAGCAATGTTCCACGGCGAGGACTGAAGATCTTCCAGGGGGAGTTCGTAACTGTCATCATCTTCCTCATCTTGAGTACTGCTATTTTGCCTCAGTGAAGACTGAATGACAGGCTTCCTGCAGGAAATATCTTTCAAGTTTTGAATATCTTCTTTCTGCAGTTGTTTTGGGCTGCTGCACTTAGCACACAGCTGTCCCCCTTCATAGGCTTTGTCCTTTTTGCATTTTAAAACACCTACAAAAAAAAAGGGGAAGAAAGAAAATAAAAGGGAAAACGAGACAAATAAGCTGAAAAACTCTCTTCTTCAATTAGACAACTCTCAGAAGTATGAAATAAACTTCATGAGGATTGCATTATATCACATGACACATAAGGCAAGACTTACAGAATGGCACCTCTTTGTTTTACAGCTGAATGGACACCCGAATCTCAATCTCACCATGATTTCTTCTGACTTTAATAAGAGGATTGAATATTCCATCCTTTTGAAATTTAGATTCACTGCCTCTGAATTAAATGCCTAGAAACTGAAGTGTGCAGGGCAACATTAAAATCAGTAAAAAACTACTCTGTGTCAAAAAATCTGCATTTGTACAGTGACAGCCTAACTTGTGGATCTAATGTGAAGAGGAGTGAAACCTTTCAGCTTTCAAAAAAACCAGCATTTACCAGAGAAATCCTGGACTTCCTCATTAAATAATCCAGGAAGTGTTGTCAGAGTTTTTTTTGTTTGTTTTGGTTTGGGTTTTTTTGTTTGGTTGGGTTTTTTGGTTTGTTTGGTTGTTTTTTTTTGTTTTGTTGGGTTTTTTGTTGTTGTTGTTTTTTGGATTTTTTCTGTGTTGATTAAGAACTGTATTGGCACACACAAAATGTTTTACTGTAGCTACCAAACTGGGCTGGCTAGTTCTTGCACTTACAAGATATTTATCAGCAGGAAAAAAAAAAAAAAGTGCAACTTCTGTCCTCAGCTCTGAAACAACTGTAAACTTTTTAGTAATACAGCAACAGCTAAAACAGAGCAGGAAAGCTAGACCAGGAAATTACAGTCTTGAGTCCTCTGTTCTGTCAACGCAGACTGTTGTCTGCAAAGTAACAATCATATGTTTATTACATTGTTCTGCTCACTCAAATGTCAAATGTTACCTTAGGTATTTAGTTTAGAAGCATATGGTAAATAAAATGTATTACAGTTAATCTAGGAATAAGTATCATCCTGAAGAATTAGAGATCTTTGAATGAATGAACAATATACTGATGGGCTATAAGGCAAAATGTCAGGAGAAAGGGAAATGCATAGCCAATTTTCATGCCATTATTTAAATTGAAAATATATGCTTTGCTAGTCTGAAAAATCAGTTTTCTTGAAAAGGTGCTACAAATGGAATACATATATTCATATGTATCTGCAGTTTATCACCTGCAGATTCAAACAGGATGTTTCAAAGACAAATAAAAACTGGCCCTCAATCAACTTGTGGCTACACTGATCTGAAGAAATTTAATAACTCTTTCTGGACAGAATTCCCAAAGAAATTCATGTTATAGTTATATACAAATACAAAATCTGTCATACATGAAAAAGGCATGGATTAATTATTCCTCCCTCCAAAAATCACTACTGTTTTAGTGTAAAGAGGTAACCTAACTGAATAAAAATGCTAGCAAGCCAAACACTGCACTAAGGAAGGAATGTTCAGCTAATATCTCATTATTATAACTTAAAGTAATAGTTAATACACTCATTACTCATACACATACAATTTGGATCAAGAACAGAATGTAAGAATATTAAAATGTAAGCTAGTGAAATACAGTATTTCAGTTAGATGACTCAAGTATCTTTAATCCAGAAGATTTATATTACTCATTCAAGAATTGCACATTCTTAAAAAGCACTGTCCTACTGTCAAGTGCAAAACTGCAATGAATTATATATTCTAAGATAACAAGACCCATCATCATTCACCATATGTGCTCGAAAATCATTGTATCAACCTTGTGACTACATCACTCATTTGAGACATCTTCAGTTACAATTAAATGCCAATTCTCTCTTAATATTTTAGCAGTAGCTTTGGTGTGATGCCAGTTCCTCTGCTGAACTGAAATGCCCAAACTGTAAATTGACACTCAAATCTCTTCTCATTTAGTGTATTCCTGATACAGAGGCATTATAAATCTCTTTTTTGCTTCTGCAAACAATCAGAAGTCTTCCAGCCTACGCATTGTGATACTATTCTCATCTCTAAGCTTGAATGAATATTGACAACCCATTTTATGAAAAAAATTACATGGCTGAAAATAAATACATTGCAAGTACTTGAAAATACTTAAAATAGATTTGTGCCATCATAAAGGAAGTTGTGGTCAATGAAGAAACACGGATGGACATGAAGAACGCATACTACAGCCTTAATATTAATAAATTCAAAGTTAGAGGGCTTAACCAGGAATTTGGTAATCTGATTTCCTTCCTTCCTTAGACAAACAAGGTAAAATCCAATGCCACCACTTCTATGAGGGCATATAGTCAGTAGCTTTGTTGGCTGAGGACAATTGGCAGCCCTTAGCCAAAGGTGTACTGCTGTGCAAGCAAATGCAGTAAAAGGTTATAACCCCTTTCCAGTTATAAACTTCACTACCACTTCCATCATCCCAAATGTAATGTATTTCTTTGCTGTTAAATACGTATTTTTATCTAATGAAACAAAACTGCTTTCTTCTTACAGTGTTTTTTAAATACACACATTTATTGAAAAGTAACAGGATTTAATACTGCACACAGATATCATGTAGGTAATAATATGCAGGAAATAACAAAACCATCAACATACAGAACAGGAAAAAAAAAAGTCAACATTATGAGTTCTATAAACACTGGTAGCTCATGCTCCTACCTCCAAAAACTTCATTCCATTCAAGGAGCCACTTCAAACTGCAGTCACAGGCCCATGGATTTCCATGAAGGTATAGATTTTCCAGCAGTGGCATGCCTTGAAACATCCCTGAAGGCAAGGTCCTAAGAGCATTTTCAGATAGGTAGAGATGTCTTACTGTTGACAATTTGAAATAATCAAGGACCATAAATGTTGAAAAGGTGTTGGGGTGAAGCTGCTGGAGCAAATTTCCTTCTAGGTGGACAAGTCTTAGAGAGGTTAAACCATTAAAAGCATTTGGATGAATAAACTCAATTCTGTTGTGGTCCATGTGCAGTCTCATTAAGCTTGAAAGTCCTTGGAGAGTTTGGCCAGTTATGGCTTTCAATTTGTTGTAACTAATTTTGAAAACCTAAACAAAAACAAACCAAAACAATAAAGAACCAGAGATTAATTTTTTTTTTAATCTAAATCCAAATAGAATAGCAATCAAGCAAATTTTTTCCCTCCCACATTCAAATCTTTTGCACCACTGAAAAATTATATGCTGCTCAGAGGTAAAATAAAACTGAGTGTTGGCATTATCAAGTGAGACACAGGCATAGTTAATAGATATCTAATGTATTTTGGAGGAAAATGGCATGTTAATCATAAAAAGTCACTACAAAGAATACTTGTTTTCTGTTATTCACAGAAGTTAGTTTTGAAATTTAGAAAAAGCTAAGCATTACCTGTAGAGACACAAGATCTTTCAAAGCACCATCAGGAATATTCTGAATGTCATTTCCATGTATCATGAGCAATTCCAATTTTGTAAGTCCTGCAAAGGAGTTTTCGTATATAGACTGTATACTGTTAAACCTGGGGAAAGAAATTACACATGCAGTTACAATTTATACACTGACTATTATGGACTGCAAATGTAAAATTAGTATAACCTAACTTTCAGGAAAAACTGATGGAACCTTAATGCATTGTCAAAAAGCCAGAAGGTACTGAAAGACTCTTACAAGGCCCAAGCATACTTAATTCATGTTTACATTAAGATTTCTTTTAACTCACTTTGTGGCAGTTTAGCCATAAATTAGGAGTAAAAGTAATAAATAGGTGTTTAAGTTCTAATAGTTGTCAGTATATTTTTCCATGCAGCTCTGTTTATAGAATGGAAATAAGTTAATGGCCTGTGGCCAAACCATGATGCTATGGAGCCTGGCAAACTACACAGGCTGCAGTGTTGCCAAAGCAGCATTTAAAAATAAATAAATAGAGATTTGGAGAGTAAACATTAAAAATGGGTTATCTCCCAAAGAGCACAAAAAGCAGTAAGTCACATCCTGTTTCACTTACTGTTACAATTACTTAATGTAATTGGCTACATCAACTAAATACATAAGATCTAGGAACTGACCTTCCAATTACATCATTTGAGCCTTGAAATTCCTCTTAGATAAGGAATACAGAAAAAAACTACTCTTTGAAAATAAGTCAGTTTTGTTTTGGACAAGCAAATCAGTCTTCATTTGCCAATTTGGAAGAATTCCATTTGGTGGCCTAGATCTACATTTGCGCTTTTCATATGTACACAGAAAATAAAATGTATTATGTAATCTAGGCATGAAGTCTTCAAACTAAACATAGAATTTTAGAGATTTTCCCAATTTGTTGGTATTTTCTAGACAGCAAGGGAAGACACAGCCTGAAATAAAATAATTTGAATATGGAGAAAATACTTTTGGATCTTCACCCTGTTATCTATCTAAAGAGTCTTAATTTGCTAAAAATTTATAACACTGTATTAAAATTTTTAGTCCTTCTGCAGATCCACTAAGGGTATAGCAGGCATCTTATTAAAACTCCTTATTTCAAAATCAGTCCTTCAAAAAAAATCAAATTTGTAAATAAAAATTTCTTCTAAATAATTTCCAATTAGAAAAATGATCTTCACCTTCTAGCTGCATAGCACTTGAAATAGTAATATGAAAAAAGCACTCTTTCAAAGTGAAAGTGCAACAACAGACAATTAAGACTGTTTCTTCCTGGGAAAGGACACAACTCAGAAAATGTCATTTGTAGTAATGAAATACAAGGAGAGGAAATGTCTTTTATGCTAACAGTATATCAAACAATGTACTTTACTAAAAAAAAACAGCCCAAACACTTTAGTAACTTAGCATTCTACATTCCATTTCAAAAGCACTTAGGAGTACGTATTTCTTTAACACAGCTTTACTGAGCACAAGAGAATTTTGAAACTAAAACTAGGCTTTAGGTGGACAAAATGTTGCTGGACAAAAATTTTAACTATAGGGAAGCAAAAAATCCCCACCAAATCAAGGCCACTACTGCCAGTCATTGCATGATCAGTTGCAGCTTACAGGCTTTGAGGTTGTCAGGGTGAGTTCATCATGGGTAGTGGGGCAGCCCTGACACCAAGCAGAAGAGGATTGCGACTCTTGCACCATTCCGTGTCACACAATGACCCAACACAGTACTTTTGTAATATGAAGCCCACCAACAGTCCCTGCCTTCTTGTCTCAAAATCTGACAGATGTTGAGTTGGCAATATCCCAGCAGAGGAAAGTGAGTTGGAGTCTGAGCAATCTCTTCCCAAAATATGCTTATATTCTGATTAATTGCTTGAAAAAAACTGCAACAAAACAACAACTCCAAAGGCAATGGATCAGATATCTTTCCATTGTATTCATTTAAGATATGCTATACCTCATTGTTCTCCAAAATGCTACTGGGTTACGTCATAAAATTTTACTCCTACTCTACTTTTTTTACATCAGATATAAAATTCCATATTCTGTAGCACTCTTGTAACAGATTTATTAAATATCTTTTTTTATACACTCTAGACTAAATGACTAAATGTTCTATCTGCCAAAAAAGAATTGGCATCACAGTATAAATGTTTATTTGAAAATAACAGTAACTTTTGTTTGAAACAAAAATGCTAAGCTAATTTCCCCATGCCAGCAGCTGTAGTGTTTGAAATATAGCACCAACAGGCAAGTACCCATCTCTGCAATTCTACTTAAGAAGTACACACAGAGGTCCTGGTTTACCACAAGTGCGCGAAGCACTCTGGGCTTCCGCACTAAAAGCATAAAACCGTTTGCTCCAAGCTGCCATACGAACCCGAAGTTGATTCTTTCCACGTGCTTAGGGATCCGTGCCGGCACGGCTGCCAGGGAGCGGAAGGTGCAGTGGACCTCGGTGGGCAGGTAGCAGGCGCAGGGCTGGGGGCAGCCCAGGGCGCCCAGCGGCAGCCCCAATCCCAGCATCAGCACCACGGACAGCGCTCCAGCTGACACCCACTCCACCATCTTGCCGCCTCCCCTTGCCTGGCTCCTGCATTGTTGTGGGGCAGGCAGGAAGGAAAGAGAGAAGAAATTATGATTTTTAAAAACTTTTATATACTCCTTACATATTTTAAACCCTTTATATACCTAATGATTACCTGCATTGTCTAGAAAGTCTGTAGACAAGGCCAAGTAAAATTGGAAAGCCATCTTCTTTATTCCATGTCAGTATCTACTTCAGTGTCAATTTTTCCCCCACTACTCACTTCTACTAAATACCTATCCTAAAAAAGTTATGCTATCTCCCTATAATAATAATTTTTATCGGCTTATTTTGCACAGCAAGAATAGTACTCATCACACAGAAAAACTAGAACACTTTTAGGGACTTATCTAACTCAAGCAAATTGTCAGGGCTCCCTCTACAGTCAATGAAAGAAGAAAAAAGGACCAAGCCATAATCACCTGGAGATGAATAATATGAGTTATGTACCTCATCAAGCAACTAAAAATAGCACAATTGAGCTTCCTTAGGTCCTGAATTAGCAAACTCACCTCACCTAGTTGCCTAATTTTTACAAAGGCTATTAACTTTTGGCAGGGTAAAATGTGGCTCAATGAATCTCATTCATAATAGACATGGGAAATGATTGAGATAGAAAGTGAAAAAAATAATTGATTTGCCAAAGATCTAGACTCTGTCATCCTTTGCCATGGGTTGCTCTGTAATGTTGGATATACTCTTACATTGCAATCTAAAGCAAACACGTATTATGACTGATCAGAAATGATAAAACTAGACAGTTTGTTTAAAAGCGTAAGCACAGGCCTCAGAGGAAAAGTTTATAATATTTCTACCAATACTCAAGTTCAGATTTTTGGAATTGTGTGTTGAAGTCCGCATAGCTAGAACCACAGAGAGTCATTTAAAGAAGCAGAGACAAGAAAACACAACTGTTATTGACCTTGAGCACCAGTAATTTCTGATAATCAAATAATTTATGTAATGTCTTATTACCAGTTAAGCACCCCAACTCTGGACAAACAAGTTTAAAACATTCCTATTCTTACTCCTACCAGCAGAAGAATCTGAAAGCTTTTCAAAATAAAGCCACACAAGAATACCGGCTGCTATTAGTAACAGAAATTTAGTATTCCTGCTTTTGTACAACACTGTGACAATGATAGAAAGGCATTCACTTGTACCAGATATTATTAGTTCCATTAGCTATTTTCTCATAGGTCATATTATTTATAGGTCTGCAAGTACATTTTTCCCCTAAGATTACCATGTGCAAACCATTACAGTTCAAAGGAGAGGCTCGTTGGGATGAAGAGTTTTCCCAAATATCCGTGGTCAAGCTAATGAGACGCTTAGCATTCTTTACGAGACAAATAGCCTGTAATTTGTGTAAGAATTTTCAGGTGCTGTTTTCCTTATAGTCTCCTTAATTAAAATTCCTTCTCAAAAACAGCCTATCCATTTCGATTCCTTTTGTGAGAGGTCCCTTTCACGACGTGCTCTTTGAGGCGAAGAGGAGTCTGCAGTGATCTGTGAGGAGCTGGGGAAGGGCGGGCCGGCGGGACTCACCGTGCTGTGCCCGTGTCAGACGGAGGCACGGCCGGACCCCGCCCGCTCCCGGCCGGAGCCGCTCCTCCGGGATGCACCGGCATCTGCAGGAGCAGCTCCCACCGCACCGCCCCGCCGCACGGGGGCGCTCTCGACCACACCATCGCCATTGGCTGACTCCGCCGCCCGCGCAGCGTGCCGGCCAATGGGCTGCGGTCCCGCCCCCAGGAGGCGGGGTGTCGGTGGGGCCTCGAGTGGCGGCGCTGCCGCAGGGCTCCTGGCGGAGCGGTCGGTCCTGCGCGGCCCGGGCCGAGTGCCAGCAGCGGCTGTAGCGGAGGGGGCTGCGGGGGAGCAGTAGTCCCCCTCGCCTCCCTGTTTCTCTCTGCCGTACCGGAGGACAGATGCTTCCCATTAGAGAAGAATGTCCCCGCCGGACGGGGCGACGGGACCGCCGGGGCTAAGGGCGGGCGCCGACACACGGCTGTACCGGCTGCGGCTGCCCGACGGCCGGCAGCTGGACAGCCGCGCAGCCCGCCCGCCTCCCGCTCCCGCGCCGTCCTGC